>CM035184.1:5613314-5641422 GCA_020233015.1 Callinectes sapidus
TCCTCCTCCTCCTCCTCCTCCTCCTCCTCCTCCTCCTCCTCCCCTCTCTCTCTTTCTCTCTCTCTCCCTCCTTCTTCCTCTTGTTATTCTCCACCGTCCCTCCCCACTTTCCCTGGTCCCCCGCGGCTCGGCTCTTGAAGGGGAACACCCCGAAGGAAGGTGGTCGCTCGTGTGTGTGTGTGTGTGTGTGTGTGTGTGTGTGTGTCGACAGCGCTACTTTCCACCGAGGCGACGTGAGACATGAGAGAAGGGGCATCGAGAGTATAGGAAAGGATGTCATGTTGATGAAAAGGACTACGAGTAAGAGGAGGAGGAGTGAGAGGAGGAGTGACCCAGCGAGCAAGAGCGGAGGAGAAAAGACTTGGAGGAAACCGGTGATAGTTTAGACAATAAAGGGAAAAGAGCCCATAGGTAAGAGCGTTCCTTTGTGCCTGTGTTAGAAGCCTTTGTGGGAGTCAGCTGGCGGAGGCACGGGAGGAGAGGAGAAGGGAGGGAGAAACAGACACCTCCTCCTCCTCCTCCTCCTCCTCCTCCTCCTCCTCCTCCCCAGCACTACGTTATGAGCGACGCACGTTAATTTTGAAGTCACACCCACCCACGTACACATTCAGACACAGACCTAAAGATTCCGCCGCCGCCTCTCATTGCTCAGTGTTGTTGTTGTTATTGTGTTGTTGTCACCTGTGCTTGTGGTGTGGCGTGGTGGGTCTTGCTGGGTTGTGAGATGAGGTGCTTCATGTCCTCCTGCCTTGTTCTTGTCTTTCTTTCTTCTTTTTCTTTCTCTTTCCTGCATCTCGACTAAGAGTAAGAGTGAAATTGTGAAAATATGATTGATTGGTTGATTATTTTGCAACCACGATGTCAAATGGCGTTATAATAAATAGATCTACTTCAAAACGGAAGAAAATATACTTTGAAATAGAATCTAAAGAGACTAAACGACAAAATATAAATAAGAAAAAAATAACAGAACGAGGAAAAGAAAACGAAACCAAACAAGAGGTGAAGGAGGTCAAGGTGTCAGATTCCTTCACGGCTGCAGCAAGAGAAGGATCACGTTCCCGTCTTCTCCAGCAGTGAAGGTCCATATTCTGAAAGGCTCCTCTCTCTCTCTCTCTCCCTCACCACGACTATTCTCAAAAGCTATAGTAATTACAAGCGGGGTTTCTACGGGTGTTTCTTCTGTCAGTTATGTAATAAACTTGATATTTTGTAACTAGAACCATAAAAAAAACACCCTTGAAAAACTTGTCACTTAAACAGGAGGAGCCTTTTGAAACAGTGGAGGTGATGCAGCGCTGAAGTGTATCGAAATATGGACGTGTGACTCCTCGTTCCCACCCACACAACCCAGCAAGACCTAACCACACGCCACTGACAACCAACCCAGACAGCGTGAGTGAGTGAGTGGGTGGAATAGCGTGCGCCTCAGGAACACTCACGCATCACGCAGCCCTCACTCAACTCGCTGCAGGTCCGACTCATACCACGAAATTCCTGACCTCACCTGAAAATTAGACTAATTAAAACTGCCAACACCTGGATAAATACCGGCGGTTCACCATTTCCCGGAACTACATGCACCAGATTTCCACCCAGTCCCGCACTGTGATGCTGACTGGTGGTGGCGGTACAGGGTGAACATAAACACCACAGCGGTACAGGGTAGACCAAAAACACTAAATCGGTCAAGAGTAGAGCCTAGGCACTGGTGGTAAGGGTGTACCCTAAACAGTACATCATTACAGAGTACAAAAATCACAGCTAGAATGAATGCGTGTATGTGTGTGTGTGTGTGTGTGTGTGTGTGTGTGTGTGTGTGTGCGTGTGTGTGTGTTGGCATGCTTCTTAATCTGAAACACCAGCTCCGTACCACATTATTTTCGAAAAGGTAAAATAAAGTTGCATTGAGTAACTTCTTCAGTACTGGGACGCGTTTTTATATTTATTCTGCTTATTATTTGTCGATTTTATACAGCTACAGAAACTCATGTGGGTATGAAAATAGTACAGACTCTGGCCATTAATCTTCTGACCTCCGTAGACGCCTTTAAGGTCAACAAAATCATCTAATCACACCCAAAACTCATGGTAAAAATGTGCCCCAGTATCTGAAGGAGTTAAGAATATTTTTACTCTTCTTGTGTGGTGACAGATTAACAAGATTTCTACATCATTAACAACACACTTAAGAACACGGCTAATTATCTCTGTGGCCTTTGAAAATAATGTTGGTGAGAGAGGAAAGCGTTTCATAATACGTACCAGGAGTGTTTCTTTACATCACGGCAACAGACAAGTAGAATCACTCCCTGCCAGGCGTTCCTTAGTCACCCACCCCGGCTGGCTGTTGCTTCCGTGAGTCTGGCCCGCTTCCTCGTGCTGCGGGAACCTTCGCGTGTCAGGAAATAGACAGGACGACGCCGAGTTACGAATTCTCTTCTCTCTCTCTCTCTCTCTCTCTCTCTCTCTCTCTCTCTCTCTCTCTGTACCGTTGCAACCACTCACTGGCTTAGTTTTCCACTACGTAAAGGGGGAAACCGTGTGGTGGTAGTATTTGCTTCCTTACTCATAAATCCGCACTCGCGCGCACGCACACACACAAGCACACGCACACACAAAAAAAGTGATAAATAAATAAATTCTCTCTCTCTCTCTCTCTCTCTCTCTCTCTCTCTCTCTCTCTCTCTCTCTCTCTCTCTCTCTCTCTCTCTCTCTCTCTCTCTGTTCCCCCCTTCTCCCATTCGTCCGTGTGAGTGTTTCACCTCTCGTTCTGGGTTGAAACTTTACTGTATATTCACCATCCGTGAAAAAGAGTAATAAAAAACAAAAAAACAAAAAAGTATAGAGGCAAAAAAATATATTCAAGCGTAAACTACAAGCGGATTAAAAAGAAATATTCACTCGAGCGGTATTTTTTTTTTTACGAAACTTGTACAAAACAACGAACCGGCCACGTAACATTCCTCGGTACGCTGATGAGAGGAGAATTATATATACGGTGTGTGTGTGTGTGTGTGTGTGTGTGTGTGTGTGTGTGTGTGTGTGTGTGTGTGTGTGTGTGTGTGTGTGTGTGTGTGTGTGTGTGTGTCTGCATGTGTGTGTGTGTGTGTGTGTGTGTGTGTGTGTGTGTGTGTGTCTGTGTATGTGTGTGTGTGTGTGTGTCTGTGTATGTGTGTGTGTGTGTGTGTGTGTGTGTGTGTGTACTGAGCACCATACTGCAGTGTAAATCTTTAGTCAGTATGCAAATTCGTAAATGCCTGAAGGGTCGCCTCTGAAACAGCACAACCCGCAGCAGCTTTACCTTGGTGGACGCGGTGGTGTTGCTTAGGTCGGTATTCAAAAACGCTTTGCTCACTCACCGCCACTATTTTCAAAGGCCACAGAGACGATTTGTACGGTTTTCAAGAGCGTTTCTTCACTCAGTAATATAAAAAAAAAACCTTGTCAATCTACCTCTAGAACCGTAAAAACGCCTTCCAATTCTTATTTCAGTTTGAATAAAGCTTTTTTGAAATAGTGTAGTTGAAGTGTTTCAGATTTCAAGTCTTAGTATTGTGTCGATCATCATGATGGAGATTGTAATCCAGAATCACTTAACTTTCTCTTCACGACTATTTTCGAAGGCCGTAGACATTACCACCCGCGTCTCAAGAGTGTTTCTTCCATCAGATAAAGTAGGAACCGTATCATTGTATCACTAGAAACGTCAAAAACACGTCTAAAATCTCGTGCCACTTCAGTGAGGGAGAAGTGTTTGTGAATATGGTCCTGCAACTAAAAGACTGAAATAATAGTGATTTTGAAAACAAAAGTGATGGTAATGATGATGATGATGATGGTAGTAATGATAAAAAAGATAATAGTAATGATAATGATGATGATAATAATAATGATAATAATAATAATAATAATAAGAAGAAGAAGAAGAAGAAGAATAGTAATGTAAATAGTAAATGTCATGGGCAGTGTATTATTTTTGTACCCCTTAGCTTCAACTTAAGTACTTTTATTTCTTCAACAAACACAAACGGAAACCCAAAAGTCTTTCATGGCAGAGGTAAATGTTGACATGTGGTCGGGATATTGTTCAGAAGGAAGGTTATGTGCTTCCTTACGCGTAAATTAGACGAATCCATGAGCCAATCCTTGCACTGTTTATATCTTTGCTACTCTGTTCTACTTACCAATTAAGATAACCCGGCACACGGAGAGAAATAAACTGCCATTCTCCATACTGAGGTGAGATGCAGATGAGGTGATTGGCGCCAAACTCAACATACTTGTCAAAAGAGCAGAATACTGTCGCCTTACCTAGAAATACGCGGGTCTGGCCATTATTTAGAGGACTGTTCGTGGTGTGTGTGTGTGTGTGTAGTGCCAGGTCATAGTGCAAAGTAAATGTTTTGGTCAAAGGGTGTGCCAGCATTCCCCTGGGGAGGTTCAAAGGTAGATCTCTCATACAGGTGGCCTTGAGTCACACCTAACCACTGTCTCTCAGCTCTCCGCTATTTTCAGTGTGCGTGTGTGCGAGGCGCCGGATGTTGCAGAGAGGCAGGGGACAATGCGGAACGTGAAGGCTGCTGCTCCCTGCCAGTATTCTTATCAGTTACTGGTATAAAAGAGGATGTGATGAGCGAGCACCGATTCGTGGAAATGATAAATACGATATTTGGTTTAATCGAATGGACGGAATTATAATTAAATTTCCAACAAATTCAGAGCATTAAGTAGAAACGTGTGTGTGTGTGTGCGTGTGTGTGCGTGTGTGTGTGTGTGTGTGTGTGTGTGTGTGTGTGTGTGTGTGTGTGTGTGTCCACCTCTGCAGCGAAACAGACGATAGTTGTCCGACAGACGCCTGAAGGAGTCCCGCCCCTCACTGCAGCACTATTCTGGCGCATCTTTCCCTCACGGTTTACAGTCACCAACAGCCATACATGGAGCACATACACACTTCACACAAAAGGCCACCACATCCCTCACCCAAGCAGACCCTCTCCATCGCCGCTGCATTGAAGGTGATGGACTGAATATTCTCCACGAAGCGCACGGAGGTACTGTAATATATTTGCATCCCGCTGCACCTTGCCAGTACTTAATTGCAGGATTCAGGTCCTTTATGAAGTAATTACCTTCAACTTTGAGCGGCGACTGCCACCTCCATAACTTTGCAAATATCTGTCTGGTGGCGGGAAAGGTCTAAATGACTTTTAAAGTAATTGCACCAGTTTCGCGGAACACTAGACCGCTTCTGGGAGCCGCGCCATAAAGGGATCCGTGGAACAGCTGCCCTTATACGTGAACTGTGTGGACTTCTGTGTACTAAGTGTTGGAGTGCTGTCACGGCGTGTTAGTACTGACTGCTTGGCTTCATCTAAATGACTCGTAGTTATGTAAGACATTTGTTCTATCTATTTATGTATATCTTACGCTTAGTCTGTGAAACTTCACCAAGGAGATGGCCAGATTACGGCCTCGAGAAGTTTCATAATAGTGTAAAACAATTGGTATTCATTCTGCTCTTGATCTATATTAAGTAAAAGCTTTGCTTACAAAAATAAGGAAATTGAAAAAAACACGATATTGTGCAACCTAAATGCAGATTACAACATTGTGTATTGCACAGCAGTGGTTATTTTCTCAGACCCGAGGTACCCCCTGAAAAGTGCAAGATTTGCACTCGGGCTACATGTACCGCAGGTTGGGAACCCCTGGTCTAGAGGGAAAGAGTTAAGTGATAATTCAGGAAATATGAACTTGTAGTTATAAGGAGTATTTTCCTTGTAATGTCTCGTCAACTACACATATTCTGACTGATATGAAGTACAAAGACATGCAGAAAATCTCTAGTACATTGCAAAATCAAACGATGTGCGTCTTGAATCAGTCCTTTGATAACCACCTTGGAATCATATTAGACACTCGAATAACCGGCGTTGGTTTTGTTGTTATTGTTCTTTCACATGGACTTGATATTTTCTCTCGAAAGTTTATACTAAATGTAATGTTTTTTTTTTTTTCTTTTTTCCAGCTTAAGTATAACGAAAAGATTGCGGAAAAACAACAGCCACCATTAACACCACTATTATCCTCACCATAACCTCTCCGTCCTCACTACCACCATCCAACAAATTACCACTATCTACCATGTATTGTAGTACGATGCTGTAACACCACAACTATTATTACCATTACCACCATCACCTTTAAACATCCGTCACCAATACTAAGCCTCCATTGCTACCCTTACCATCTCCACAATCACAACCACCATCACCACTACCACTTCCACCACTACCACAATCACCACCACCACAATCACCACCACCACCAGCGGGATGAATGTGCTCACCTGTGCCGGGTAATGGTCCCCCTCACCTGGAAACTTTTAATCGTACACACTTCGCTGCGGCAGAAATGAAAGAACAAATAATTGCAGCAGGCGCATTAGAGTGTGTCCCGTGTAGCGGCGGGCAGACAGGCGGGAGGGGGCGATGAGCATCCAATTTAGAACCTGCAAGATAGCACGGGTTGGACGTTACGTAGGCGGGGGGTAGTGAGGTGAGGTGAGAGGAGGCTGCTGTGGGAGTGGATGTTGCTTCTGCTGCTGCTGCTGTTGCTGCTGCTGCTGCTGTTACTGCTGCTGCTAGGTGGCGCAGTAATCCGTATTTGGAAACAGTTCTGCGCCACACCTTCACAATTTTCAAAAGGCTCTATTAAATGAAATTAAATGGGTTCTTAGAGTGTTTTTTTTATGGTTATAGTGACAGATTAACAAATTTTTTGCATGATTAATAGGCTAAACATTCGAGAAGCTAACTAATCATCACTGTGATATTTGAAAATAGTCGTAATAAGAGAGCAATAGTTCAAAATGCTGGCCAGTGTGTGTGTGTGTGTGTGTGTGTGTGTGTGTGTGTGGCGTGGTGTAGCACAGTATGTTATAGTGGATTCTACGTAGTGCATTCCACTGAAATCAATTCCAACCACGTAGGTTCTTTCGTGAAATCTAACTCAAAGTAATTACTCGCTTAATTAATAGATTCTTCCTTCGAAAACCAATCTAACTTCACCTGATTTTACCTAAACCAACCAAATCTACTTATCATGATGTGCTGCTGGGATCACTTTGGAAGGAATCTTGAGGATGGGATGTTCGGAGGAAATTTTAAACTGAGATGAATTTCCGCTTCGTGAGTGTGTTAAATGCTAGATAAGGAAATGTTAATGATGGTCGACGGAACTTAACTACCCTATGGTAAATAAGTACTAGGAAAATCAACTATATGCTTTCTAGCTAGCAGTGCAACGAGCAAGTCAAGGCAGTCATAATTTTGGGCAAGGAAGGAGGAGGTTTGCAGGCGTGGGTGCGTCCAGCTCTCAGGAAGTGGGCTGTGCTTCATTCCATCTCGCGGCAGGAATCGGCATCTTTACCCCGGCCCACACGTGGCTCCCAGCTCGTTACCCTCTCCCGCACTGCCTCTCCAAATGAAACTCAAATTCCGGAAGCGTCTGACCTCATTCCTTCCTTTCTTAATTATGTAAGTGAAAGTCTTCGCTAATGACAGTTAAAAAATACATGTTCGTTTTTTTTCTCTCTAATGTGGAGTTCAGGTAAGGTAGCAACATTTTTCCTTTCCTAATTATGTAAGTGAGTCTTCGCTAATAACAGGTAAAGATTAACATGAGAGTTTTCCTCCTATTCGGTCATCGGATTTGTCACTCGTGCCTCTCACACACGTTGGCTGCACATTATGACTGATATTAAACTTCCACTCCAGAATTATTTTACCCATTCCAGTTCACCCATGCTAAAAAAAAAAACTGTAACCCATCCAGCCTATGATACGTAGTCGACATTACTTTGAGGGAATCTTGTGGGTGGAACGTTTACGAGGGAAATTTATTTTGGGAGAGCTTAAGACACACCGCATTATCTCTGGCCTGCAGTACTCCACCCTCGCCGCTGCAGCCCCCGCGCACCAGAAGCCACACGAGTCTCGCCTCGCTGGGGAACTTGATATGTATTGCACTTGTGATGCTCACCGTCCCAGCCCCTCTCCCTCTTCCCCTCCACCCACTTACACCTACTTGCCACTCTCCCACTCTCCTGCCCTCCTGCTCTCCTTCCTCTCTCCTTCCCACTACAACTTCCTAGGATTTCCTTTGACTTCAGAAGCAGAAAGCGGCAGCGCTCTCACTCACTAATTGCGTCAAAGTTATCAGAAGTGCCGGCGAGGGAGCAAACCATTCCGAAAAACGTTCATAACGGTTATAAAAAGTATATTTACACTTTCCGGGAGATTTACGCTGAGCCATCAAGAACCCTGGGCAGGAAAGATAGCAAGCCGTGTGTGTGGAGGTGGAGGTGACCGAGAAGCTGAGGGGGGGAATGGAAGAACGGGATGAAAGGGAGGAGGGATGAAAGAATACAGCAAAGAAAGGTTAATAAAACAGGAAGAAGAATTGATGGACGTAAGTGAAAGAAAGCATAAAACAAAGGATAGAAAAATGTTGAAAATTAATAAAAAGGGAAATATGTTAAAAATAAAAGGAAAACAAGGAAAAGAAACAAAAGAGACGAAGAAGAATTACTAAAGAAAATGTACAATTAACTGAAAAAAAAGATGATAATACAATGGAAATAGGAAGAGATCAAAAGGAAAAAAGAGAATGAAAAAAATTTTAAAAACGATATAACTGAAAAAAAAAACATAAAAGAAAGCTGGGAGAAGAGCGAAGCAATCCAAAAAAAAACATCAGAAAACATTAAAGCAAAACAAACAAAACTGACAATTGTGAAACTAAACACAACTAAACACAAGAAGGAAAACGATAGCGCGAAAAGAGACAGGAAAAAGAATGCTCGAAACAGGAAAGTGTGGAACAAAAAACACCACAACAATGACATGATAACCTGCGACGACTGGGCAGGACGCAGAATACCAAGGAGCAAACCGGCGAGTTAGGAAGGCGAGCGAGCAGTGGAGAGGCATTGCGGAACCTCTCCCCGTGTCTTTCCTCTTTAGGACCCACGCGTGTGATAAGTGGGCCTGGCCTGGCGGCTCCTCACCACAAACTAACACACACACACACACACACACACACACACACACACACACACACACACACACACACACACACACACACTACAACTAATAAAGGAATTTTGTTTGAGTGAATTTTTTTTGCATATGCTTGTATGTATGAAAGTAGGGAAGACATACACATACACACACACACAGTAAGGTAGATAAATAGATGAATTTTTATTGACTATACGAAAAGATACAAAGAGTATATATAAAAGATTAGAATTATGTTATGGTTCATATGAATTCATCAGAATTCCATTCACACTAGTAGATAATTCTACTAATATATATAACATAGATAACAAGATTATCAAAACGAATAATACTATCAAAATAGAAAAAGGGATTTAAATATTCCATAAGATGTACACACACACACACACACACACACACACACACACACACACACACACACACACACACACACAAGGCCAGCTTCCGCCTTAGACTCTATGTAATGTCATCATAGGTACTTCCTTAAAGCTTTCAAACAACGTAACTATCAAGTGTGTAGTAGGGCAAGTAGAGACTGAGATTCACAGAGTTCAAGTAACCAAAGTCTTTTCTTATTTTCTTATTATCTTATATACAATGTAGGCTTTTATGGAAATTCATGGGCTAAAAGAGATCACCTTATGGAGATCTAACCGATAACTCACCCATTTCAGAGCCGTTTTCCCGAGTGGATGCCCAATCTTTTCTCAGACCGTAGCCAGGATTCAAGCTGGTTTACACACCACGTAAAGTAGTGGTTAGCACTCTCGGCTCACAACCAAGAGGGCCCAGGTTCGAGTCCCGGGCGCGCCGAGGCAAATGGGCAAGCCTCTTAATGTGTATCTAGCTCCTGTTCACCCACACAGCAGCAAGTAGGTACGGGATGCAACTCGAGGGGGTTGTGGCCTCGCTGTCCCGGAGTGTCGTGTGTGATGTGGTTTCAGCCCTAAACGAAGGTCGGTCTATGAGCTCTGAGCTCGCTCCGTAGGGAAAAGGCTGGCTGGGCGACCAGCAGTGAATTCATGCGCTTGGGGATCTCTCGGCCCCAGAGCGCACGTGGTTTCACTGACACTAACGTAAGGTAACACGAAAATAGAGAGGAAAAATCCATGAAATTTAATTATCCCTCAGAAATCTACAGCAAAAAAGAATCCTAAATAACGTGTATGTAATGTTTATATCCAATAACCAAACGTATAATTAATATACAGACAGTGAAGATAAAGTATGGTAAACAGCGGTAAAGAGAGAAAAAAGCAGCAATTATATGGAAATAATCTCTTTTAAAAATCAGACACGAATTGAAATGTTGTGTTTCATTAAGAGTCTATTTACCCCTCCAATCATTTTACGAACGAGCGATGTTCACTTGTCTGGCGGCGCGGAATGTTGGGAGTGACGTCATCAGCGGTGGAGGGATGGCGGTGTATGCGGCGACCGACTGATTTATGTCCCGGTTCAGGTGTCAATGAGCGAGATATTGACGTGAAACCATATCATTCCCTGCTTCCGTGGCCTCTCTGTATTTATGTTGCCTGTTCAACCTCACTTTTCGCCGCATTGTGTCATATTACGCTTCTACCTGTCTTTCTTTGTCACTGTAGAAATTGAATTATGTATGTCCATGGTGTATTGAATGAAATATCTGACCAACATAACATTTTTTTTATTTGCTGGGGGGTTTTTTCCCTTCTTTTTTAGGGTGTGACCAGTGCGGTACGTTGCTCAGAGTGCGAAGTCAACAGAACACTAAAATTCTAACAGTTTCAGCTCTTTATCCGAGTTTTATCAGGCGATAGTGGAATGTATTGAGGTTTTAAGAGTGGTTTAATGGTTGCAGCGATAGTTTAGCAACGAGTCTCCTCCATCGATAGAAAAAAAGGCACATAGTGAATGATATTGTGGTTATTAAAGACGACCGCAATGGAAGTTTAACAATAAGTGTCTAACATCAATAAAAAAAAAAAGCAATGATTACAACATGCACAAATCATTTCATTACCGTTACCCTTGAGAAGAGTAATGATGGCAGAACTGAACACCAAATAGTGCAACAATTACAAACTGAGTTTTTGAACGAAGGATAACAAACAATAACAATCATTAGTGGTTCTTTTCGTAGGCGACAAGAATTCACCACTATCCACATGTCTTTTCCTCATCAATTATCATGGGTTTTTAATTCCCCCACCATGGTCGCCTACCGGGTCAGAGCTCATACTGACCGATCTTCGGGTAGAACCGAGACCACACCACAAAGCGGGGCAGCGAAGCCACAAGCCCTCGACTTACACCCCGTACCTACTTGCTGGTGGATGAACAGAGGCTACACACAGGCTCGCCCCATTTGCTCCACTGCGTCTGGGACTCGAACCCGAGCATTCTTGGTTGTGAGCCGAGAGAGAGGGAGTGTGTGTGTGTGTGTGTGTGCTGATAATATCGGAAAGATCTTGTAAAATTCTTGGCAGGAGCAGCAGCAGAAGCAGTAGCAACAGCAACAGTAATAGTAGTAGCAGAAGTAAAGGAAACAACCTCGCAGTACACTTCCCAAAGATAGACAGACAAAGCCCTCATTCATATAACAAACCCAATTACAAAGATAAAATTCTGAGTACCTGATGGCTATCCTTAAGTCAGACCTTCTTTTGTCGTAAATTTCACTGCTGGTTATTAGGGAAGGCGAGCAGTGTAAGAAAAGGTGGTGAAGGAGCTACGTAGAGTAATAAAAGCTTTATTAACGATGCTTTCCCTTCTCGCAACCACCCCCCCTCCCTCCCCCTCCCCAAATCCAGACAAACAGGAAGTAAATAGCGTCATTGATTTTATGAGAGAAAACGAAGGAAGGAAAAGTAATGGCCGGGTGGAGAGAGAGAGAGAGAGAGAGAGAGAGAGAGAGAGAGAGAGAGAGAGAGAGAGAGAGAGAGAGAGAGAGAGAGACGTGTGTGTGTGTGTGTGTGTGTGTGTGTGTGTGTGTGTAGGTAGGATGGGTACAAGAGAGAACAGAGGAAAAAGAGAGTGTGAGGAGAAGTGGGGAAAAAAGGAGATGGAAGGAGAGGAGGAAGAGAAAAATAAAAATAAAAAGACACTAAAAGAAGAGAAAAGAAGAGGACAACGACGACTAAAATATGGAGTACGGGAGGAGGAAGAGGAAGAAGAAGAGGAGGAGGAGGAGGATGAAGAAGAGGAGGAGGAAGAAGAAGAAAAGGAGGAGGAGGAGGAGGAGGATGACGACAACGATGAAACTGAGTAGAACGAGGATGAGAACGAGGAGGAAGACGAAGAGAGCTAGGGTAAGGTCTGAAGAGAAGGAGAGCAGGGAGAAAAAGAGGGGGAGGATGAGGGGCATTGAGAAGAAGCAGATGAGGAGGAAGAGGAGGGAGAGGGGGGGAGTGAGGGCCGGGAGAGAGGAAAGCGACCACTTGGAGGGAGGATGGAGACACTCTGTCTTCATACGCTTTGCATATCTGCATCAATCTTCCATTAGGGCTTCAGCCTCTCAATCTGTCTTTTTCTCCCCGCGAAGCAAGTCTTACTGCTTCATTCAAGTCCCGTCCGCAAAGAAAAGACAACCTAACCGCAGTTCACATGATGCTTTTACAGATGCACGTGACTAATAGTGGTGTTGGGGCGGTTTCTTTATCGTGGCTGGAAATCTCGTTCTTTGTTGATTTTCTTTCCATTTGTGCAATATGTGTGGGTGTGGGTGTTGTCAGTCTGTTTATGCCTATATGTATACCTGTTTATATGTCTGTTTATTTGTTTGCTTGCCTATTTGTATATATGTGGTGTTGTGTTGTGTTTGTGTGTGTGTCTGTGTGTGTGTGTGTGTGTGTGTGTGTGTGTGTGTGTGTGTGTGTGTGTGTGTGTGTGTGTGTGTGTGTGTGTTTGGACTTGGTCTCACCTAAATTTCACGACCCTCTAATGGACACTGAATTTAGTAAACAATTTATTAGACATCGGCTGAACATTGGGCCGCGCCACCACCTATTGCCAAGCCCAGCCCAGCCCAGTCCTTGTGCCGCCCTTCGTGAGGCTGGGCGGCGGTGATGTAGGCTTTCCCTTTGTCTGGATGCAGCGGCCTTTCACCCACCTTCATCCGCCGCCCAGCCCTGCAAAAGTGGAGGAGGACGAGGTTGCGGTGCTGGTGGTGGGTGAGACTCTTTCTGCATTAGTTTGGTACACCATGAGCATTGATTTTCTTGTATTTTCCACTACACAAAGTTGCTGTCATAGTTTGTTGTGTAGCGTGGAAAGATACATTGTTTTTTTTTTGTTTCCTTTTATAACCAGAAAAAAAAATTCATCTTACGGACTGACGCCGCCTTTTACTCTTACTGCCACTGGCGACCTGTCTTAATCACGTCCTCTTAATTACTTTTATAAATTAACCTATTAACTACAGATCTCTACCTACGTGTGTGTGTGTGTGTGTGTGTGTGTGTGTGTTTGGCGAGAGAGAGAGAGAGAGAGAGAGAGAGAGAGAGAGAGAGAGAGAGAGAGAGAGAGTTAAACTGGGCAATGTGTCTAAAGCAACATTCAGGTAGTATATCGTGTTCTGGGTCGTTGTGTTGGACATGCCCCCACCCCCTCCCCATAGTGCTCGCCGCTACTCGGATAACAAGCACCCAAGTCCCGCCACGACGCTCATGCTCCTTTCTTCTCGCCAATCCTGCGTTGCTCTTCCTCGTGTTCAAAAGGAAGCCGAGACAAAAGCAGAATCATATCGTAGAAAACAGGGAAAATTACCAGTTTGTAGATAATTGCATCCCTACGTATCTAAAAATAGGCGTGGAACAAAAATGGTTGGTTCAGTTATCGACAGTGAAATGTGGGAGCAGTCACGTAGTAATAACGAAACAAGGGAGGAACAGTAGGGGTGGTTCCTTATCGCTGGGAAAGAATCTTGGGTCAGAATGGAAAGGCGAAACTAAAATGTATCTGTCACTTATTTTTGTTTTCTTTTCTTTTACCTATTTAATATTTCCTTTTACAAAACTGCGCAACCATCATTATAGTTGACTTCATGGTACTGGCAACTCTTTTTGTTTTATCTATCTAATATCCTTTTTTTTCTTCTTTTTCTTCTTTTTCTTTCTTTTTTTTCTTATTATTATTTTTTTATAAGATTGTGCAACCATCATTATAGTTGACTTCATGGTACTGGCAACTCTTCCTTCAATACATAATACAATTCCAGGACATTCATATAGTAAGTTTCCACAATCACAACTGTAAAGGAAGAACATCACTTTATCACTCCAACATAAAAGTCACAGGAATGGCTGAACTGAACTGTTCCCGTGAAATAATTCCTTACACAACGTGACGGAAACACATCGTGGTTTTTTGGTTTACCTTCAAGACTGCCTCACTTAACAAAACATAAACTCGGAAAACTTGCTTCACTTTCCTGGCCTTTGATATCGAAACTTACCAAGGAAGCTACAGAGTACGTCACAATTTCCCTTCAAGTTTGTAAGATAATTCATACGCACAAACAAGACACTGTGTTGTCGTCTGTTGCCGGGCCAGAAACACAGTAATAATATCTTGTGCGTGAAGCAAATACTAAACAAATGGATTTACAGACCGATCGGTAATTTGACTATTTAAGAGGAAGTTTTGCAGATATTTGTCCCTCTCTTTCGGCTAATTCTTTCGTTCCTATGTAGGGTCTGGCAAATTTTGCGCTCTTTTTTTATCATTTTGTTGTCCCCTCGTACATAAAAAGGGACTTATATGAGATTTGTGCAGTGGAAGATAAATAGATGCTCAAATCTCTCTCTCTCTCTCTCTCTCTCTCTCTCTCTCTCTCTCTCTCTCTCTCTCTCTCTCTCTCTCTCAGATTAAAACGCATAAGAAGTACATAAAGTAGGTTAGAATATACTTGCTACTGAAGACGAATTAGAAGATGTCGTCTAATGAAGAAGTACTGCGAGAGAGACCCATAAAGAGTGAAATATTGAAGACGCCACAGCTGCTGCACAGAGAGACGAAGCACACACTGGATACACGAGACAAACAGTAGAAGGCGGTGTGTGTGTGTGTGTGTGTCGCTGTTACTGGTGTGTTTAGTCAGTACTCAGCGGGCACACCAATAACCGGCTATTGTTGAGGTGTTATGTTGCGTCCTCTCGGTATTCATGGGTATTGAGAACATGAAACCCTCGTGAAGGGATGGGATGCTTGGCTCATGGTGATGTCCTGAACTGTCTCTCTACACACCTAGTCCTCTTTCACCACATCCCAAAAATCTTAGTTTTGATGTGTATTGAGAACGTGAAATCCTTGTGATGGGACTTGGCTCATGGTGATGTCCTGAACTAATTCCTTACACACCAAGTCCTCTCCTATTACACCCAAAACATAAATGAGAAAAATAAATTAAGCAAGACATATAAATAATTTATTTTTTCATTCATGTGATCAATCAAATAATGAAAGACACTGAAGCATGAGAGTTCACAATCAAAATCTGTTATCAATGCATCACTAAGTGTCTCTTCCTGCTTTGCCGTGAACTGTAATGATTTCATATAAGAACAAAAAAAAATTGCAAGAAACTCTCATTCCTTTTTTTTATGTTAGAAGGGGAAGTTTGAGCAAAGGTAACAATGTCAGTAAAATAAAAAGCCCACCAATTTGCCAGTCCCTTTATAGGTCTAAAAGAATCAGCCGAAAGACAGGAATAAAAGTCAATAAAATCAGGTCATAGGAAGTTGGAAATATAGAAGTAGGTAGGAAGTTTCAGAATTTACCAGAGCCTACACATACAATTCCTGTGTTAAACGTACCTACCTGTTTTCACGTATCATTCCCATCCATAAATCAGTTTAATCTTCTTTTAAATCCCGCTAATGACTCGGTATTGCCCTGATCACTGAGTCAATTTCATTTATCGATCTCTATTTGAAAACCAATTTCTTCTTATCCTTTTTAAATCTAACTTTATGAAGCCTGAATTCGTCCAAATGAATCTTTGAATAAGTCTGATAGGATCTAGATGTAGCGTGCAGTGGTATATTACTAATTAATTGCTAATTCCTCTGTGCAAATAGTAATTTTGATACTCATACCGAAAACCTCACATTCATCCAGAACATGTCCTCCACACAACCTGTACGTTACCGAGAGAACAATAAGTTTCATATAATATGCATAATTGTAATTTTCCCATATATCAAGAATTAATGTAATTATGTCGGTTCCTCTAAATAAACAGACTCGCAACACCCACACACACACACACACACACACACACACACACACACACACACACACACACACACACACACACACACACACACACACACACACACACACGTAAACTCATCATTAAGCCAGCTGTGACCCCACTGAACGCTCCCCTTTGCGTCTCACAACACAAGGGGGCAGTCATAGCCTCCCCTCTAAAGACAACTAACTCTCTTCCCTCTCACTAAACGACATGCACCTTACTACACTTATGTACTTCCTTCACGCTAAATCTGAAGTTGTAAAAAAGGGGACTTCTCAACCACCCTCGTTGTCTCCTTTTTAACTACATTTCTATTGAACTTGTTTGGGGACAGTGGGTCTTTTTTTCAGCCCATTTTTTTCTCCTTTGGTCGATTTCCCCTCTTAGGTAAAACACACACACACACACACACACACACACACACACACACACACGTTCAGCCTTAACTGGTAGGTATCTGGGTGGATGGGCGGCCGGTGCTAGACGGTGACGGAAAGGTTTATGTCAGCGGCAGTAAATGGAGGAAGACTGGTGGAGGTTGTGAGGCGATGAGTTAGAGTTGCAGTGAGCAGTGACTCTCCCGCCCCCACCACCCCCCCACCCCCCCACCACCCCTCTCAGCGCTGGTAACCTCTTAAGGGCGTTACTGCCGCGGAGGAGTGCTGGATGAGAGAGAGAGAGAGAGAGAGAGTGTGTGTGTATGTCTATTTTCTCTATACATTCCGGATCCTAAGAATTCAACTGCATTTCATTTCCTTAACAAAAAAAAAAAAAAAAAAAAAAAGCTTTCTTCACTGATAAAAAAAAAAGAAACAACCTAACGTACATAGAAGATAACTTACAAAAAAACTCACTTTCTTTTTACCTTCAAGAGGAACATCTCAGGTTTAATAGATGTCACAAAAAATAAAAAAAACTTCAGACTTCTCTACCTCTCCACTTCTACCTTACCTCTCCACTTCTACCTTACAGAGAGAGAGGGGGGGGGAAGATTAAAAGAATATATAGTTAAGAATGAAGATATAACACATAGTAGTTACATAAATACGACAGAGAGCGAGAGGGGAAGGTAGAGGTGGGAGCAGAGAGAGAGAGAGAGAGAGAGAGAGAGAGAGAGAGAGAGAGAGAGAGAGAGAGTTAGAAAAAGGTTCAGAGTCGGAGAGGGTGAGAGAGAATTACTCTAACTTTTTACGGTCGCTTTTGGAGTTGGTGGGGCCCTGAAAGATAATGAGGAGCTCCAGTACTCATTTACGCACTTGTGGCCCGCCAAAGAGTAATTCTGGCCACAGTAGGGCCGACGCACACCTCCTTACGGTCACCACGCAGCCCGACGGTGCTTCCTCCGAGGGGGATGAAAAGGAGAGAGAGAGAGAGAGAGAGAGAGAGAGAGAGAGAGAGAGAGAGAGAGAGAGAGAGAGAGAGAGAGAGTACATTACATGGAAACACAAACCAAGAGGAACTTATGTGTGAAATATTGGCAATACTACAGTGAACTTTGGCGGGACAGCGATAAATCCTGACGTAAAAAAGGCGAAGCGCTGGTAACAGGTGGTTATGTCACTGGCTGGAGGGGACGCCTGTCGGGCTGTCCCTGCGTTGGATGGCTGCCTACATCATGGCAGAATTGAGTTTTAACACTTTTCCTGTGATTTGGGTTGTCTTCCGCATTAACAAACCTCCCCCGAGATCTTTCGTCTTAATTCAGCCATCTCAAAGCTTTCTATTAGCTAAGGACTGTTGAGTATGCTCCTTTTAATGATCTTTTTCTATCTTTCTTGTCGATGTTTGTTAAGATTTCGTTGTTTCAGGACTGTTGTGGTGTACATCGCAGTGAAAGAATTAAATCCCTGTCCTTATTTGTGTGTTTACATGAAGATGAAAAATGTGGTGTCGTTAATTTTTTGGGTTTGTTCCTTCCGTTCCTCTCGTAAGAAATAATCAAAGTATCACTCCTGTGTTTACTTTGTCTTCTGTGTCTTCTTATTTTCTATGAAGAAAAATGCACCTTTATTAAAGAAAACTTTTGTTGAGTAGTTTTTACATTAGGTTGCAAAGCGTTGAAAAGGATGGGTATATGCCAACATAGGGAAACAAGATATTAGATAAAATGTGGGTTTTTTACGTGAACTTATGAGCTAAAGGAGACCATCTAATGAAGGCCCCCTATCTGAAAGTCCATCCATTTGGGAACCGTTACCCCGAGTGGATGCCAAATCTCCCCTTGGACCATAGCTAGGATTCGAACCCGTGTGCTTGGAGATCCCTCACCTCCAATATCACGCATGGTTCCACTGTACGGCGGCTCATTTGTTGGTACCATAATATATGCGCGTAGTTTCATGATTGGTGTAGAAGGAAAGACTACAGTTATTAATTTCCATTTATTTATTGTAGTAAGAGATCGTCAAGGATTCCCCCCACCTCCACTTTATGTATTTTCATGACATCCTTTGCTTGTCTCCCTCCATTGCATCCATAAACCTTTTCCTTGATCTTCCTCTCTCCTCCCGCTGCCTGCTGGGTCAATCTGCGGCACTTTCCTCCCCCGCGAAGTCCTTCTCTTTCATCTGCATACGGTTAGATCTCCTCGGCCGCGTCTCTCTCTCTCTCTCTCTCATCTCTTCACTCCCACGCAAGAAAATAAGGACTCGGTAAAAGTTGACTGTTTTGTTTCATCTCGATTGTAAAGTTTTTGTTGGATTTTTCTATTTATTTTTTTGTGCTTCTCGTATGGTGTTTAAGAATGTTTCTGTTTTTTTTTTTCTGTCTTTTTCCTATGTTGTGCCTTTTTCTTCTTGTTCATGTTTTTTCTTGTTTCTGTTCTTCCTCTTCTATCACTTCTCTCACCGCTTCTTTTCTTCTTCTTGTTCATATTTTCTTGTTTCTGTTCTTCCTCTTTTGGATCCTTTTTCTTCTTCTTGTTCATGTTTTCTTGTTTCTGTTCTTCCTCTTTCGGATGCTTTTTCTTCTTCTTGTTTCATGTTTTCTTGTTCCTGTTCTTCCTCTGCTATTACTACTATAACTAACTTATTTTTCTTCTGCTTCTTGTTCATGTTTTCTTGTTTCTGTTCTTCCTCTTTCGCATCCTTCTTCTTCTTCTTGTTCATATTTTCTTATTCCTGTTCTCCCTCTTCTATTACAACTATCACTGGAACTACTTTTCTTCTTGCTCATGCTTTCTCGTCCCTGTTCTTCCTCTTTCGCATCCCTTTTCTTCTTCTTGTTCATGTTTCCTTCTTCCTGTTCTTCCTCTTCTATTACCACTCCTACTGGAACCACATCCGATGACTAATACTAATAAAAAATGAATCACTGTGAGAAAAAAATGACTACAAACGGAGCGAAGTTAAGCACGGTGAAGAAAAGACGTCCAGCCGAGAATGGGAGTGAAGTGAAAGTAGGAAATTGGTGGAGGGAATAGCCAAGAGGCAGATCCGGAAAGAAAATAAGGACAGCTGGGATGATAAGAAATGACACGCTTGATGGACAGACAAGGGAGCAGAGATGAGACTCGAGAGAGAGAGAGAGAGAGAGAGAGAGAGAGAGAGAGAGAGAGAGAGAGAGAGAGAGATCCATGTATATTCGTGTATTATCTTCCCAAACTCTACTTTGAACTACTACTACTACTACTACTACTACTACTACTACTACTACTACTACTACTACTACTACTACTACTACTACTACTACTAAAGAAAAATCAAAAAGTAAAAAGTAAACTTCACCAAAAATAAAGAGGAAAAATCTAAAAAAATAAATCGATGGGGAAAAAAAGGAAAAAGAAAAAGAGTATGTAGGCTATGCACCTCTACTACATTCGCCATTCTCTTTAACCGCTACAGCAAACCATTATATACTGGCCGTGTGTGTGTGTGTGTGTGTGTGTGTGTGTGTGTGTGCGTGTGTGTGTGTTGGTGGCGTTTTGAGTGAAGCGAAATGAAAACAAAACTAAAACCTGTGAAAGGGGGAAAATGGAAAAATGGGAATGGATGTGAGTGAGTGACGTGCAAGACAGCCAGACAGACAGACGGACAGACAGACAGACAAACGGATGCACAGTTGTTGGGAGTTTTTTCATGTAAGTCTGACGAAGCGGCAACAAAAACCAATAAACAAAAATGCCCACTTAGATGCCAGTCCCCGAGCAGGTCTGAGGGAGTTAGCCAAACGAATTTATTATATTTTGAAACCTTCCTCCTAAATGAGTTCAGAACATAGGAAGATGTAAATAGAAAAGTAGGTAGGGAGTTCCAGAGTTTACCAGAGGAATTGATGAGTGATTGAGAATACTGGTTCACTCTTGCATTAGACAGGAGGACATAATAGGGGTGAGAGAAAGTAGAAAGTCTAGTACAGCAAGGTCGCGAGAAGGGACACAAGCGATTAACAAGATCTGAAGAGTAGTTAGCATGAAAATAGCAGTAGATAACAAGAGATGAACTATCGCGACGGTGAAAAATATACTGAAGACAGTCAGAGATGAATTGATAAGATAAAAAAAAAACTTTTGATTCCACCTTAATAAAAGTGTGAGTGGAAACCCAATACAAGCGAAGATTACTCCCTACATAACCTAACATGTATTTTTTACCACTTCTATTTCATCTACCTTGTTCCAATGGTGCTTCATTTCACCTGTGGCTGCAATGAGGGAGGAAGAGAAGTACTACAGGAGACGGGATGGGAGAGGGAGGAGGAAGACGAAGGAAGGATATGTAGAAAGCAGAAGTAAGAATGAAAAGAAGGGAGAGAGAAAGTATGGATGGGGAAGGGAACAAAATGAGATGGAAAGGAGGAGGGTGGATGACAAAAGTAAGAGAATAAGATAGAAGCAAAGGAAGGACTTGTGAAAGGTAGAAAGAGAGGAAGGCAAGAAGGAAATATGGAGGGAAGGAACGGAGAAAGAAATGAATGAGGGGAAAGTGAGAGGAAAGAAGATATGCAGAACAGGAGGAAGGAATGTGTGAGAGCATGGAGAAGAAAGTGGGAAGGAGGATAAGACGAAGGAAGAGTGCGAGGGAGAAAGGTTTTAAAAAGAAGAAAGAAGGATGGGTGGGATAAAGAGGAAAGTAGGAAAAAAGGAAAGGAGAAAAGGGAAGAAAGACTTTGTATGGAATGAAATGAAATATGAAGGAATATGAAAAATAAGGAAAGAGAAAAGGAAGAAGGGAGAAAGGTAGAAAAGAGAGAATGGTTTTAAAAGAAAAAAGAAAGACGAATGGGACAAAGTAACAGGAAAGTAGGAAAAAAAGAAGGTAGAGAAAAGAAGAAAGACTATATAGGAAATGAAATGCAGGATGAAGGAGTAGGATGAAACATAAGGAAATAGGAAATGAAGGAGAGAGAGAGAGAGAGAGAGAGAGAGAGAGAGAGAGAGAGAGAGAGAGAGAGAGAGAGAGAGAGAGAGAGAGAGAGAGAGAGAGAGAGAGAGAGAGAGAGAGAGAGAGAGAGAGAGAGAGAGAGAGAGAGAGAGAGAGAGAGGCCTGCTAAAGGGAGTGAGAGTGAGTGAGAGGTAAGTTGAGAGAGAGAGGACTCGAAGCAAAGGTCATCTCCCACACACATTCACCTCCACCTCCACCTACACCTGCGCTCGCCCCTGAGAGCACTTGAGTCTTAATTATAACCAGGTGTTGTGCTTCCCTCACCTCAGCCGTCGGATGTGTGGCCAAGGGGGGCGGTACAGCACGGCGCTCACTGGTTCCGCGGCCAATAGGGGTCTCAAAGCTGGCTGATGGAGTGTTTCATGAAGCCTTCCTGTTTTTTTTCGTCTTCTTCTTCTTCTTTTTCTTTTTCTTCTTCTTTTTCTTCTTCTTTTTCTTCATCTTCTTCTTTTTCTTCTTTTTCTTCTTCTTCTTCTTTTTCTTCTTCTTCTTCTTCTTCTTCTTCTTCTTCTTCTTCTTCTTCTTCTTGCTATTATTATTATTATTATTATTATTATTATTATTATTATTATTATTATTATTATTATTATTATTATTATTTATTTATTTATTTATTTATTTATTTATTTATTTATTTATTTATTTATTTTGGTAGTAAGTATTGAGTTAATTATTGCTGATATTGTTACTACTTATTGTACTACTAATACTTATACTATTGGTGGTGGTGGTGGTGGTGGTGGTGATAATGATGTTATTTTTGCTGCTGCGAAAAAATGTAGAACAAGAACATTGAAGCAGATGTAATAGATTATTTTTATAGTTTAATTAAAATTTTTATTGCTTAACTGATGTGCCAAGATAACTACATCACGGCGTTCGCTGCTTCGCTTCCTGCAATACCAAACGATGACCAAGATAAACTGAGCGTGTGCTTGCGTTCGTGTGAGAAATGGTTCGTTTACATGACAACGGGGACAGAGTAAGCTTACGTATTTGTTTGTAGGCCGTGACGCATTGATTCTGGAATTCATGTGTGCCCTCAAGTGTTAAGTTGTACAGATAATTGAAAATACTCGAAAGGTAAATCTTATCAAAATTACCTAGTGGTGTAGGATTGCACTTTGATGATAATAGTACTCTCCAAGTGATGTTTACAGCTCTCATCAGTAAAACATGAACTGACAACTCAAGTCCACCTTTCCGTAATTTTCACACACTTGTGTGCGGCTCCGCCAGTTTGGCCTGTCGTGTAGCCACCGAGACTTGCTAAAATTAGTGTTTCCTAAGAAGCATTGACATGCATGGGTGTAAGCATGGCATTGTCTTGTTGTGAAGCAATAATTCAGATCTGTTCGTGGTTCAAGTTGTGTTCACACATTGAGAGTGCAACTCTATTTGGTCATTCATTAATGCCAAGAAGTGTAGTTACTTGTGCTCAAATATTCAGGTCACAGTAGTTTTTTTTTTTTTTTTTCATACAATAGTTATCAAACATGGGTCCGAAATTCCTGTCAGAAAGGACCTTTGCAGGAATATGGCCTCGTCTGAGCCCAAGTGTTCCACACCTTGTGCACACCTACACGCCTGGCTGCCTCCCGCCACCTACCACCCGCCTCCCGCCACCCAACCCCGGCCTGGTGTCAGCCACACTCACCACACAGCCCCCTGCCCCACGCTCAACTTCACTTCCACTCACTCCTTTTACTTAGAAAATATGAAAGCACCCAATGTTCCAAACTATATTAAACATATGAGGATCAAAAACAAAAAGATCAATTTTTCCCAAAGAAAATGAAAGATCATGAAATTACACAAAGTAAAAGTAAATTGTCAAGTACTGAGTGCGACACTTGAACGGAAACAAAAACAACAGAAGCATTACACGAGGAGAGTCAGCGATAAACTTTCAGAAGCCCCTGACACTCCTTCTCTCCTCCACCACCTGGGTCACCCTGTCGGCGATGATTTACACCCGCGGCGCAGGTGTTGTAGTGGCTAGTTAATGGACACACCCTCGGCGCAGGTGTTATAGCGGCTAGTTAATGGACATTTTGCTCATTCCTCCTTCCGGTTCTTCCGTTTGGCAGCTTATTATGGTCCCTTTGGCATGGCCTGGCTCTATTAACCCCATTAGTACTGGGACGCGTTATTATATTTATTCTACTTCTTATTTGGCGACTTTGTACAGCTTTGGAGACTCGTGTAGGTATTAGAACAGTACAGATTCTGGCCATTAATCTTGTGACGTCCATAGATCGTTCCTAATACCAACAAAATCGTCTAATCACACTCGAAACTATTGGTAAAAATGTGTCCCAATACTGAAGAAGTTAACTATTCAAGAAGTCGACACACAGGGGCATTACATCGCATGATTTTATTTATCTATTTATTGATTATTATTATCGTTATTATTTTTACTGAATGATCAATCTTATAAACCTGAAGCGATTACTCTTTTATTTCACTTGTGCAGCGCCATTACCGTTTGTAACCACGCCACCCTCAGTGCTCCCTTGCTACCTATTTCCTGTTCCTCATTCTTGTTGGCTTTATTTTGTCCTCCATCGGCTCTCCATACCACCCCGCGCATCACCACAGACCTCACACCCGTATTTAGAAACACCTTCCCCTCTCACCACAATTTTCCAAGTCCACAGATACAGTTAGACATATTTTCAAGACAGTTTTCCCTATTAATAAACCAGAAATCTTGCCAATCCATCTCCAGAACCATAAAAATATTCTCAAAAAACACGAGTACCTTCAACTGTAGCCTTTGGAGAGTAGTGGCGGTGAGAGAGCTAAGCGTTTCACAAAAGGGACCTCACTTCCACATAGTAGTGATGCTCCAAAGCCCTCCCCCTCACCCCCCCCCCCTCCTATTGCAACCTCGGATATAACTAACTATCAATAGAGTCTCTTCACTTTAATTAGCTTCACACAAGAGAAAAAAAAAGTTAACTGCCACTCCAAACTTGCCTTTCCAGCGGGTGATTTTTTCCCCCCTAACTGCGTAACACTTATAAACGTTTTTGGGGAACTTTTGATGGGTGTGCGCGTCCCTTCTTATCCCTTCCCCGGGTAATAAGAAGAATCCAGGCCGGCATGCTCGCCCTCCGCTCCACAGGGAAATGCTTAGAGCGTGTCTTTCCCCCCAGCCACCCAGCCAACAGCCAGCTTGTGTCCTTGGCGAGTCGTCGTGCTGCCTGCCACTTGGTGTGATATATTGGTTTGGAATGACTCTTTCCTGCCCCATTTGTCTTTCTACGTTGTACTTTTTTTTATTTATTTATTTTTGTATTTTTTTATTTTTTTATTTATTATTTATTTTTTTTTTTTTGCTTTTTCTTCTATTTCTTCTTCTTCTACTTCTTTCTACGTAGTACCTTTTTTTTTTTTTGTTTCCTCTTCTTCTTCTTCTTCTTCTTCTTCTTCTTCTTCTTCTTCTTCTTCTTCTTCTTCTTCTTCTTCTTCTTCTTCTTCTTTCTTTTATTTCTCCTTCTTCTTCTTCTTCTTCTTCTTCTTTTCTTGTTTTATTCTTCTTTTTCTTCCTTTTCTTCTTCTTTTCTTCTTCTTCTTCTTCTTCTTCTTCTTCTTCTTCTTCTTCTTCTTCTTCTTCTTTATGTTGCCTTTTTCTACTTTTCTTTTATGTTTACTTTACTTCCTTTTACTTTTATTTCTTTTTTTTTGGGGGGGGGGGGAGGGTAGGGGGAGGTAGAGGGAATGGTCAGGATAAAGGAAAGTCTAAATTGGAAGGAGAGAGAGTTTCTTTTTTTTCAAGTTCAGGTTAGTTTAGTCCTTTCTGCCTGTGGAACTATTTTTTTTCTATTTCTCCCTCTTTTTTCATATCAAATGTCCTCGCTTTTATCCTGTTTATATATATTGTTTGTTTTTCTGTTCATTTCTCTATTTCTTTCTCTCTCTATTCGTCCTTTTTCATTTTTTTATATTGTTGATTCTCTTTCTTCATGTTTTTTTTTTATTCATTTTCGTCCTTTTTTTCGTTTTTCATTCTGTTGGCTCGTGTTTTGTTTTTGTTCTTTTTCTTTTTCCTCTTTTACATCTGTACTTTTCTTGTCTATTATGGTATTCCTTCTTTCTTTCGCGTTTCTTCCCTTCTCCATGATTTGTTCTGTTATCTCTTCTTTCTCTGTTCCTTGGTTTTATTTTATTTTCTTCCATTTTTGTCTCTCTTTCTTCCTTATTCCTTTCCTGACGCTGGTTCCATGTTTGTTTCTTTCTTTTCCTTGTTTCTCGTTTTTTTCCCTTTTTTTCACTTTCATCCTTTCTTTCGTTCTCTGTTCCATGTTTTTTTTTTCTATGCTCATATTTTCTTTATTCCCTTTTTCTCTTACTTTTCCTGTACAACTCTCTGTCTGTTTCATGTTTTCATTCTCTTCAATTTTCCATCTTTTCTGTTTCCTTTTCCATGTTTTTTTTCTATGTTATATACCCATACCCACCCCTTCTTCCCTTTTTGTCCTCCCTTACTTGTTTTGTTGCCTGTTCCGTGTTCACGCCTCCCTCACCCCATGTTCTATCTCTCTCTCTCCCCTTCCCCTCTTCATCCAATTCTCCCTTGCAACCTCCTTCCCTTCCCTTCCATTCCATGTACTCCTTCATCTCCTCTTTTGTCATTTTTCGTCACATCCATCGTCTCTATTTTTCTATTTCGTTTCTTTCTAGCCGTTCGTTAAAGTCTATGTTGCTCCTCTTCCTTCTTCATTTTTCTTTATATTCTTCCTCATCTTCCTCCGTTCCTTCACCATCATTTCCATCCTATTGACTTTTCTCTTCTCCCTCCCAGCCGTTCCTCACCGCTTCCTTACTTCTCTCCCTTTAAGCAGGTCTCCCTCGTCCCATCTGTGACCCTTCTATCTACAAATTCCTCCCTTGAAATCTGAAATCTTGGTCGCCCCTACAAGGCATCCCCGCTGTTTCCTCGTCATCTCCTCGGCGGCGATATTACTTTTTCTACTTACGTAACCTCGGCGAGCAGATGGAAACGAATTTATGTAATCGAAAGACCATCTCAGTGACGTGATGGTTACTTCCCGATTTAATACTGAACCATTTTCAAAGTTTTTTTTGTGTGTGATTCTTATCTTAACATCGTATATGGCGCAATGATCAGAATATTTTAAAAAAATCCTATAAAAATAATAAAAAAGAAGAGGAGGGAAATATAAGGTGGGGCAGCTGGCCGGCCACTCATCTAAGAGTCTGTATGTGATGCCTCATTTTCTCACCTTCCCTTCACACTGCATCCCGCTCATGTATTCATCAATTCCTCCTTTCCTCTCTCCACCGGTCCCACCCTCCCTCCTGCCGTCCCTCCCTCCTGCCATCCGTTTATTTATTCCTGCCTTCGTACACTTGCAAAGGCTCTTAGGATAGTCTTAGCGTGGTCTGTAATGATCCATGTATCTAACTTGTGATGCTCTGTGTGTGTGTGTGTGTGTGTGTGTGTTGGTGTGTTGGTGTGTTGGTGTGTTAATTATGTATAGAACCACCTGCAGCCAAACTGTACAGCTGTACACTATAAATATATATACAATTTAATCTAAATGGGCTACCATACATTTTTTTTTCCATTATTTTTCGTTTGTGGTGTTATAATGTTTCGTGTAAATTTGGAATATACTTTTTTTTCCTCTTTTTTTCGTTATATAAAAAGGTAGACGTAACCTTTAAATCTGACTCCCTGCAGCTCTCGCATGTATTCATTTATATACTTCACACATTACCCACGCTTGTTATTTTAGGTTAGAGAGTGTGGCTTATCATAAACAGCCTCGTAAGAACATTGTATCCTTTTAAACTCCCTTTGTCCATGTTTCTACCTAGTACTTACGCTCTCTCCAACCTCTCTCTCTCTCTCCTTCTCCTCCTCCTCCTCCTCCTCCGTACGATAACTTGTCAGCAAACAGTCAGGAGCACGCTGGCCTGTCATCAAAGCGTGGTTGTTTTGGCGTCACGGTCCTCAGCACAGCACTGATCCCTTGGTGGCCTTACAAACTGCCAGCCTCTCAACAATGCATGTCCGTGTACTGTGTGTGGCGAACATGTTAATAAGCCAAGACTGATGTAAACAAGGCGTGGTTTTTTACTATCTTTTTTGTCATTGTTGCTCTTTGTCTGCTTTTTCTTCTCTCTCTCTCTCTCTCTCTCTCTCTCTCTCTCTCTCTCTCTCTCTCTCTCTCTCTCTCTCTCTCTCTCTCATCTTTATTTTCTTGTCTTTGTTGTTGTTGTTGTTGTTGTTGTGCTTGTTGTTGTTGTTGTTGTTGTTGTTGTTGTTGTTGTTGTTGTTGTTGTTCTTCTTCTTCTTCTTCTTCTTCTTCTTCTTCTTCTTCTTCTTCTCTTTCTTGTGCTTCTTCCTTTACTTCTTCTTTTCC
>CM035184.1:5673701-5694812 GCA_020233015.1 Callinectes sapidus
CCCCTCCCGTCCTCTCTCCCTCCCACCTTCATTACGCTTAAACTTGACCGCGAAAACTATGTCTGAGTGGCTCATATGAAAGATTAGTACTGTGGCAGCAGACTGTGGTAAGATGAGACTGTAATAATTGAGAGATGTTGCTTAAAATGACCGATGAAGTGAGAATCCAAGGTGGCGCCGCGGGTGAGGGTGGTGACTCACCGGACGATTTTCAGATAAGGGAAAATATATCTTGTTTTTATCATGTTTTTCACTACAAGTTCCATCTTTCAAGATTTGATTCACTAAGATATATTCAACAAATCTGTGGTAGCTTCTTTTTTTTCATTTAGGCTTTATAATTTTTTGGGGGGGTGAATTCTTTTGATTGTCAACTTCCCTTCAAACATCCTATCTCTAAGAAAACCAAGGTCTGCGAGGCCAAAAAGTGTATGCAAGGCAACTGATACTTAAATGACGAATGACAGCATTGTTACTTTTCAACTCTCCTTATATATTATAATCACCATCACTGCTCTACTTGACCAAACCACTATTGCCTCATCTTTCTACTTTGTACCCTCTCCCTAAGCCAATAGAATAAAACATTACAAAAACATCAAAAACCAAGAAAGAATACCAAAACACACACTTTCAATAATAATTCACCAAAAATATATAAATAACAAGAACGAAGAGGAGGAAGAAGCGAGGAGAAGAGGAACAGAAGGAAGAGAAGAGGCGGAGGAGACGATAAAAAAGAAGAGGATAAGAAGAAGAGGAAAGAGGAAAAAATAGGAAGAGAGAAAAGAAGAAGAGAAGACGAGGAGGAGGAGGAGGAATGAAAACTAAAACAAACAGCATATATATTACATCATTGTAAGTATGATGCAACAGGTGCCACCACAAACGATATAATGTAACCAGAGCCATGCGCCTGCCTAATCTTCCCCTCTCAGTAGTTTGAAGTGTGGCGCGCCGTGACGTGCGAGCCATCTGACCAGCGGCAGGCCAATGGTGGTGCGCGATCCATCTTGTCTGGGCGCCATTGTACCAGAATGTCAACAAACCACTCGTGAACTCCTAAGATTTGTCGCTCTTCTGTGATACTGGACTTTGGATCGCGGTAATCAACTATTTCACTTCCTTTCCTGTAGCTTGGTGGAGAGTGTCAGTGTGGTTAGAGGCGGTATGGAGAGGTATTAGCAAGGTGACAGGGAAGGTGGGCTGGTCCAGGCTGGCTGGTGGGAAGTCAACACTGGTTATTCACTAGTCACACCGCCTGCCTTGGTTGGGTCTTGGTTAGGTGTGTGTTAAGGTCTGGGTGTCTTTCATGGTTCAAAAATGCAGTGCACTTATCTGTCAGTTTGTGATGAAACGCTGTGTTATTTGCAAGAGCTTTCGTCAAGGTACACTTACTACCTTGGCTGTCAGTTATTTTTAAAGCACAACGAGAGGAAGTTTTTAAATCAGTTGTATTCTAGCGACAGCATCAGTCTGAGATTAACACCAGACCCCCTACCAGCTTCTGTATTTCCAACTTCCGATGACGACTTTATTTAAATAAGAGGGAGGGTTCAAGACATTTATCCCTGTCTTTCGGCTAACATGGACTGGCTAATTAGTAGGCTTTTATTTTTATTGTCTTATGTTGCCCCTGCCCTGCTTCACTCTCTTACATCAGTTAGGATCACCACACAGACCCTCCTCTAACCAACACTGCTCTCAGACAACACTCATTACCAAGATATCGGAATCCTCTATGTCCTGTTTTCTGTTTCATCCTCCCAATTAAAGGTCAGAGCTTGGTGGGATGATCAAATTATCAGTGAAATATAATCCATGTCCCCCAGAATTTACACAATCAAGAAAGTCAATGTGATCTCAATTAAACTTTCAATCAACTTGGGTTAGCTGTGAAGCAGGGTAAGTGCACAACACTTGAGGTTATGATGCATCAGAGGAACTGTTTTTTTATCACATTCATCCTAAATAGTTCAGAGATTGTTTTCTGAGTTTCATAGTTTATATATTGATCAGAGACCTGCATTTAATAGTAAAAAGTGCTACTACTTCATTTCAACAATAAAAACGACCACCAGGGCTTTGTAAAGTTTTGAAGAAAAATTTGAAAATCTTAACTCTGAAATGTTAAGGATAACCCACCTAAAAGTAAGCTAGGTTAGATTTTAGGTTTGAGTTAATAATTATGAATATTCTAATACATGTTTTACCATAATCACAACTTTCTAGGTCTCTGCATTCGTGTATACAAAGCCATTATTGAAAGGCAGGGTAATGAAAGAAATTTTCGTGAGGTAAATGATCAGCATACTGTCCTATATCACGCTTATAACAGTCATACATGTTAAGCCAATGCAGATGGCCAAGTGGACCTGCTGCCAGCCTCAGACCACATAGGGATGCTCCTTTGTCCTGACAACCACCTAGATTGTGTGAGATCATAGATCTACTTACACACACATTCCTGTCTCACCTGTCTCTTCCACTGATGCCACTGTACTCGCACATTAAACGCCATATTACAGAATAATCCTCATGTTCCTATCCTTTGCTGTTTTTGTTGAAGTCAACAATATGATATCTTTTTTTTATTTGTTTATTGATTTGTTTATATTGATTTTTATTTTCTATCCATATTCATTTATTTTATTTATTTTCTTTTATTATTTCACATATTCATTTAATTTTCTTCTTCAGAGGAAAATAGGCAAATATTATAGATTCTTTTACATGCATATTGATGTGAATTCATAGGACAATGTCATACGTAATGCTTGAGAGAGTAGGTAAGTATACAGAAACAAAATTCAGTCCTTTATGTAGGTCAAGATTGTATGATGGGTAATTCAGATGAATTACTTCAGTATGTAGTGACATTATAGATGTATTACCATAGCTTACTGTTTTTCAGATGCCTCGTGAAGATAAAAGAGCAAATTTCCTAACAGACTTGGGAAGGGCCACTATGAGAGGGGTGCGGAGGTGCCCCAAATGTGGAACATTGAATGGAACCCGAGGATTCTCATGTAAGAATAAGTCATGTGATGTGATTTTTAAAGAAGCTGGAGTGAAGAAGAAGCATTCAACGGAAGCTTGTCGAATCACAGCTGGGGCAGATACTCAGGTTGGTGGTATATCATTACTTTGTCTTATTATATAATTTCCTGTCCATAAACTTTTCATTAACATGGTAAGCTGAAATTTGAACTTAGATACATTCTATTGATAAAAGGTACAAAATAAGCAATGAAGATACTTTAGTTTGATTCAGTTTACCCTGACATTACTTTCCTTGGAAGTCCCTTAAAGAAGATAACCTTGGCTCAGTAGAAGCTTTCTTTTGCCAACACACTCCCCTTACCAATCTCTCTCTCTCTCTCTCTCTCTCTCTCTCTCTCTCTCTCTCTCTCTCTCTCTCTCTCTCTCTCTCTCTCTCTCTCTCTCTCTGTCAAATTTTTGTTCTGTCCGTGGTGCATCAGTTCATATTATTTGTGTACCTGTCATTTCACTCTTACCAAATTTTTACTCATCTGATCCCAAAATGAGATAATGTTGTATGTATATTATTAAAATGTTACCATTGTGACAAAGGAATTTCATCAGAGGGAACTGATTCAATGCTCTGTGATAATTAATAACTTATTCATGAAGTTTGGTGTTTTTAAGCGTATTGTTTTTCACCGTGCTTCTATTCCCAAAGATATACTCTGTTCGAGTACGAGACAAAGGACCGGACTACCGAGGTTTTGTCCAGATTCCCTTGATTCAGTCAGTGGATGGGTCAGGAGACATCTTCATTGGAACCGAACCTCTGGGTGATCCAATGCTGCTACTACAGATGGGGGCCCGGTGTTATGTGGAGTCTTGTCAGCGAAAGGTAAATAAGTACAGGTACCTCTCATTTTACGCTTGTTTGATGTACGTGTTTTCAAATTTACGTGGGGTCCAAAATCCAAAAAAATGTATGTAATTTACGTACATTTAAGGTAAGCCCATTATACATAAAATATGCCTTATTTTTACTTCAATGGTGATATGGAACAAAAATTTGAATTCGATAATGAACCAATTTATAGAGAAACATAAAGACAGACAGGAACAGAAATAAAGGAGATGAAGGGGGTTGGAGAATAAGGCAAGCCCGTGATTTATGAAGTGGCAACAGTGGGGGAATCTAGTGACACCCTCACCCCACACCTGAAACAGCTGATTCCAACTACACCATGATAGTAATCAGTTGTCATTTAGACTAACAGAAACCATGGCTATATTCCTGTCATTTTGGAATTGAGGAACACCTGCAATTGTGCAGAACAAAGACAGTACATTTTGCCATGGTAACAACGTACTCAAGTGAGGAAACGAACCGCCATGCAAGCCCTCATATAGCGGATCAGCAGTGATGGAATCCTTTACCATTAGCCAACCATGTGGGGCTCCCTTCACCATTAAGGAGGTCGTCTTATACACCGGTAATTGCTCAAAACGTAGATTTTTCCCTCAAAAATTAGGGGTCATCTTATACACCAGGTCTCCTTACAGTCCAGCATATACAATATATGTATACACACACACACACACACACACACACACATCTGTGTGTGTGATTGGACTTAAAATAGATTTATTATTGTACATTTTGTTAAATGATATTCTCATTTTATGATAATTATGAAATTGCCTAAAACGAAAAGTGAAATATTAATCATATACATCCTGTTATTCTTCGCACTTATTGTTAATGAATTTATAGTGTTTTCATTGGTTAAGTTTTAATGTGTTTTCTGGTTTCCTCACCTTCATTCTAAGCAAGAGAATATCACATTCTATTAGACAAATTCTTCTCTTTCAGAGTCAACAGCCATCACTGTGTTCACACATACGAGCAGCCTCCCAGTGTTATAAAGAGGCCACATCACTAACATTGAAAAACTCAGCATTGAATTCCCTGCCAATACCACAGTCAATCAAGACTGATATATGGCAGCTTGCAACAGATACTCCTGGTCCCTTAGTACAAAGGGTCTCCAAAAATATTATGGTGGTGAAGTGTAAACCTGAGGCTCTTCACCAGTTTGGGTTTTTACACTTCAGTTTTCAGCAAGTAAATATCTCTGTTTGTACATATATATGCTAATATATTAGAGTTGCAGAGAAAAATGTTGGAGAGCATAGGATTTGATTTTTAAATGTTTTAAAGTGGAGTAGTATTGCCCTTACTTAAAATCTTAATTTTTTATTCCTTTTCCTTTTAAGGTGCGAAACAAGGAGGAAATAGAGTACAAATATTACTGCGGGTGCCGATCCTTCAAAATCCAGCCAGCTGCACGGGATGTGTCCTTCCGCAAATGTGTTCATTTGTATGCATGTGTGGTTGCATTTGCAAGTGACCACAACCTCTCTCAGGAATTTTCTTTCTATATAAATATGATACAAAAGTACGTTTTGTATGTGTGTATGTATAGACATGTTTGAAAAGTATGTTTGATGCCTTCATATATTTATAAAAAATGCAATTATAAAACTAGTATATAACATTTCAATAATGTAATGCTCTCATTGTTATCTTACAGAATTATTATTTTGTTCTGTTTGTTTAGGTCTCAAAAAGAAGTTTGATGCTTATTCTAATTTGAATATCAGATATAGGTTACAATTTTCATTGCATTTCTGTGATTACAGGAAATGTTATCTCACACTTCTGGCATGTACTAGCAGTAACTTGTTTCAGGAAGTAAAGTGTCAGTTTTCATAGGTCAGATGTAGCTTCTAATGGGAGGAAGATGTAGTTTTTAATTGTAGTATGACTATTGACTATGGAAAATTAATAGTGTTTACATGTAAATTGAGGGAATGAATGGTAGGTCATATTAGAATCTTGCCTTCTATACCAGCAGCATTGTTACACAGAATCAGGAAAGGAAAAGATATTGAATGGAATGGAAATGTTAAGTCTGAGAAACATGTGGTGTAGCATGTTTGGCTTGAATCAGAAAAGTAATATGTGAAGTGATGTTGGAGCAGATCAAACACATATTACATTTCCATGATTTGAGTTTGTAAAGAAAAAAAGAGTAAGAAGTATTAGTGAAAAACATAACTGGATTATATTTAAAAGATATTTTGCTTAGAAAGATTATGAATAGATTATGATGAAGATTATGATGGAAGGTGTGAAGGAAGCATCAAATACAAAGAGTGTCATAGGAACAAAGAAGAATGAGATAGTATGTAGTAGTGGTGAATAGATAGTACTTGTAAATATGTATGTTTGATGCAGCCTGGAGGATATCTATTGGGGTTTTGTCTGCATATGATCAGATAAACCAGTGGGATCAGAATTAGTGGATATGCCCAAAATCATAAAATTATATAATTTGCATATATTTCAGTGACCAAGGTCCCCCTTCAAGTTTGAGAGTAAGTAGCAGCAATGGAGAAGAGAGTAGTGTCACCTTAGGAGAGAGTGAAACAAGCCTGAGTACCGTGGGTGAGAGATCCTTTCTCATATTGAATGACTCGGGAGATTCACAATGTCAAGTGGAGGTGGAAGTGCTTCAGGAAGATTCCTCCTCTATATTGGAGGGCATCCCCATCTCTCCGGCTGACAACCTTGTCACTCAGGTAAATATGATACATATTGATATCAAGGTTGGAACCAAATAGTGAAGGAAAAAATGGGGGGCTAAACTCCAACATGCTTATTTATTCCTTAAAAGTGTAAATAAGCTTCAAAATTAAGACTAGAAACTATCAGATTGTTATATTAATTATATTTAGATCGGTTACTTTGTCCAATATGATATAAGAATTTTTTATCCACATATGATCCATAACATTTTTCTGTGGAGAAAATCAGTAAATTGGGACAACTTGCTATTTAAATTCATTCATGTACTATTTTTTTATGCATCAGTTGCACTCAAAATGCTAAAGGTTGGTCCCTAAACAAAAAAGGCAAATCCACCAGCACCTTTTCAAGTACAGTTCTGCAAACATTAGTTATTCCTTCCATTCATCAACACATGCAGAAAGAAATCAATATGTTTTCTGCCACAAGTATGTCAGCTTCATGGAACCCTAGACTAAAATTCCTTTACTTATGACTTCCTCATCATTCACCTGGTGCATAGAGAATGCCCCTGATCCAGATCCCTTTCTGTCATTGCTGAGAAAACTAAGCAATATACTAAAACCATCCAGTGAAGTTATGAGAAATCAATATAAATTGCTCTCTACTTTAATTTATTCTACACCTCTTCACATCTATCCCCCTCACTCCATAACAGTATTCATGGCTAGCTACATTTTTTCCTATAACACTCATATTTCATCCTATTCCACACACACCCAAATGCATACACACACCGCGTAGTGTAGTGGTTAGCACGCTCAGCTCACAACCGAGAGACCCCGGCCCGGGTTTGAGTCACGGGAGCGGTGAGGCAAATGGGCAAGCTTCTTAATGTGTATCTAGCTCCTCTTCACCCACGCAGCAGCAGGTAGGTACGGGATGTAACTCGAGGGGTTGTGGCCTTGCTGTCCCAGTGTGTAGTGTGTGATGTGGTTTCAGCCCTACTTGAAGATTAGTCTATGAGCTTTGAGCTCGCTCCATAGGGAAAAGGCTGGCTGGGTGACCAGCAGGTGACTGCAACAATGAATTATGTACACACACGAGTGCCAGACATATCGAAGCAAATGGACAAGCCTCTTAATATGTAGTCTCTGTTCTCGAGGGGCTGTGTACTCTCAGTGTGTAGTACTCAAAAATTGGTCAGTATAAGCTTTGAGCTCTTTCCATATGGGAAAGACTGTCTGGGTGACCAGCAGACAACTATGGTGAATTACACACACACACTCACAGACTGTAGTTACCTTGATTGACTTCAATATCTGCTGCTGGTGGGAGATAATGCATTGAACATCAAACTTTGTCACTGAAAAATAATGTTATTGGTGTTAGACAATCTACAGAAAACTACACCACATTTTGTGTACTATATGCAATGATTCTTTACTTAGATAAGGTTCTGAGGCTTCACAGGTATTCTGAAGTTACCAATAGGTGTGTTTTGTTACCTGACTTTTGTGGATAATGAGAGCTATCCACTCCAATAATGTATTGGACAACTTCTATATAAGGAGTATTAAATGTAACTTTAAGTAGTTTTTTTCCTTTGTTGAAATGAACACTAAATTAACAGGAGGATATTGAAGGAAAGCTTGAAATTCAACTGAGAACTCCAGAGGGCATCCATCTGCGAACTTCAGATGGAGGTACTATATCTGTGCATCAGATTCCTGACACTGTGCCTGTCACTCGCATCAAGCGGCGACGGGATGACTCGGTGGTCCAGGCAAGCTCTGCTCTTTTGACATTACAGGAAGTAGCCTCAAAAAAGGTAAGACTGCCTAGTTTTTATATATAAGCATTTATTGTGTTAATCAGATAACTGTAGTTATAGTCACAGGGAGTGAGGCTGCCTCGTTGTACCATTGCAGCCTACCCATCAATATTGTGCTGAAAATTGTGCATGCAGTATGCTTTGGAAATACAGTTTCAGATATTGTTGATGGCTAGCAGACCAGGATATGGTATTGCAGCCCTCAGTCTTCATGACAATGACTATAGTGTTACCAGTTGATAAAGTGAAAAGCATGTGATTCCACCCTGTCTAGAAATGTATAAGTGGGACCCTCCAGTATATGAAACATACTCCATACATGGATAGATAATGTTCCCTGTACAGAGTTAGCAGTTGGTGGGGTGAGAAAAACTGACAGATGCAACTCAACTCAGGCTTAACTTCATAGAAGCTGTTTTAGCTAGAGATAAGATGTGAAATTTCTAGTTTAGATTACAAGTAAAGGACAGGTTGAGGATGTTAAATGTAGAAAGGAGGGACAGTTGAGTATTATTGAAGAAGAAGAGATAGTAGGTTGTGTCAAGTTAATAGATGGAGGAATTGTTTTTGAGGCATTGAGCAATACTAAGCTTGCTCTGCCCCAATCTGAAATTGTAGAGAGATAAAAAGAAATCAGGCATTTTGTGACTTCCCTGCATAATCTGTTTACTTACTGAAGGATTTGTCATCTCTGAATAGATGTGGAAAAGTGTAAGGTGGTATCATCAGCATGAGAGTGGTTAGGATACAAATTTTGGTTTAGATCATTGGTAAATAGTAAAAAGAGAGTGAGTGATGGGACAGAACCCTTAAGAACACCACTATTAATATATTTAGAAGAACCATAACCATCTTCCACAGGAGCAATAAAGTGGTTGGAGAAGAAACATGCGACAAATTTGCTGAGAGAATGCTTTAAGGTGTAGGAGAGTAGTATGGAAATCAAAGCTTTCTGCCAAACTATCAAAAGCTTCTGATTTGTTTAAGGTAACAGTATCTCTAAAAGAGGATGACCAAGGCTTAGTAAGGAAAGCCAGATGACTATTACAGTGGCTTTGACATAAACCATACTGACAATTAGATAGAAGATTGTGAAGTGATAGATGTTTAAGAATCTTCCTTTTGAAGATGCAAACTCAAAGGCACAATTTCAGAAGACAACAGTAGAGACCCATTTAGATTCATGTTTTTGAGGATTTAGGCCAGTGATGGCATGGAAAAATCATTGCAAAAGGACTTTGATAGATAGCATGAAGTACGTAGTCAGTAGCTTACCCTTAAATTTGTACACACTTTTGCAACCAAGACAGTAGTGAAAGCAGAGTGGCTCTGAGGTGCGTAGGACTGAAGGCAGTGAACTGTTGGTTGGCCATGTTGTCGTACAGGTAAATAATCTGGATGCATTTTGTGTATTTCTTACTTGATATTTTCCTGACATGAATTGTTTTCTAGATATTTTCCTTTGATGAAAATAAACTGATTATGTCATGATGATCTTATTAAATGTAAGCATTTTGTTATGGGTGTGTAACATTCTGGACTCCACATTCAGCCTCCATGTCAAAGGTGTGGTCAGGGTGAGTTTAACAACTTAACAGGTTTGGGTATCTTTCAGGACTCATTTCATTTGCTATATTTAGTTGAATCTTCCATACACATCTACACACAGATACATACTCAGTCATCAGGTGCAGCTCTCAGTAACCTCAGTATTGAGAGTGAGAGATCCTGTGGTGTTGAGAACATACCACTGAATAAAAGTGGAGTCCTGGAGGATGATCAAAACAATCATTATAAGTTTTCCCACCCCTTGAGGTGGATTATGAGACCTTATTTACAGTCCATGTGATCCCTCAAAATTTCTAACAAACTGTGTGTATGTAATAACTAGTTTACGTGTAATGATACACTTGTGAGTAAAACAGGCATTTAATTTCACATACCTTGATGTTACTTGTGTATGTTACAGTGAACAACAAAGGAGGGAAATTTTGAGCAGGGTACCTCACTGATTCAGGATGCAGTTCTGCTGAAGAGTGTTGTTGTTGGTAATAAGAAATTCTTGCCTGTATGTGTGTATTCTCTCTCTCTCTCTCTCTCTCTCTCTCTCTCTCTCTCTCTCTCTCTCTCTCTCTCTCTCTCTCTCTCTCTCTCTCTCCAAGTGTGTCTGTATGACAGAGTGTTTATATTATTTTTAGATATAATTTACCATGTGTACACTTTTTTATTCATTGATATGAATTTGTTTTTCTCTTTCTACAGGTATCTTCACCAAAAAGGCCCTTGACAGGAGCTTGTGCCAGGAAAGCCAAGGAACCTGTGGATGAAAACACTGCCTCATTCAGTTTTATGAATTGGCTTGGAAGTGTTACAGAGCGTATCAATCAAACAATGCACTTTGGCTTTAGTGGTAAGCCAGAACCTTTAGTTTTTCATATACCAAAGGTGTTTTTTGATTGTCTTTTGGAAAGAATAAATTCACGCTCCAAAAAGAAAAGAGTACCAAATCAAACACAGCAATTTATAAGAAAAGAGGCTGTTCCTTTGGGAAGATTCACAAAATATACCTGGAAGATCTTAAGTGATGCTCATGTGAAGCAGATATTTGACATTAATGAAATGCCAATAGAAATAACTCGAAACTTCATTCAGAATCGAGATGGAAGTTACAGGCTCTTCAGGCATCGTGATGAAGACTCTGTCTATGCAAAAGGAAGCCCCAACCAACCACTTCTAAAGCCACAAGAGTACAAGACAAGATTACGTGTAGGAACTCCCCCTGCTGGTCAGAAAGAACCTACTCCTTTCATCATAGAGTGGATACCAGACATCCTTCCAGTATCTCTTATTGGTGAGTTACGAATAAAGTTTGAGTTTGATCATCTACATAATGGCCAACTGCTCACACCACGGGAGTCAAGGGGGACCATTGGGGGCCAGACCTTTACCTCAGCAAGGACTCATGGCCCTCTGTTAGCTCCTAGACCTCAGCCACAGTCAACATCACAGTCTTCATCACAGATTCCTGCAACAGAACATATTATTAGTATACCAATAACTTCAGAAACAGCAGAAAATATGGCTACAATCCTTACTTTTTAAGATGACTTATAACTAGTCACATACTAGTCTTCAGTAAAAACCTAAATTAACTATGCTATGATGCATCTAAGCAATCTTTCCACCCTTGGGGGAAAACTAGTATATTGTAATATACATATTCAAAATTTTTGTTTGTAGTATTGAATTTTGTGTTCACAGAGTTTTATTTAATTTAATGCATTTCATCATTATCCTATTACCCATCCTCAGGAGAGTAGTGCATCCAAACCTAAAGAGAATGAGAGCTTTATGAAACAAATTATCATAATTGTTCTGGCCAAGTTGGTATAATCTTCTTCCTCTCAGAGCTGACATCATTCATTTGGGCTTCTCTGTCCTTCATTTAGCTTGGTGAATGGGCTTGTCTCCCTTCCCATCACTGCACCACATAATGAATGTCTCTCTCCTTTCCCAGACACATCTTTGCCTAACCTTTTTTTTTTTTTTTCTTTCTTTTTTTTTTTTTTTTTATCTATACAAAGTGGGCATTTTCATGGGAATTTATGGGCTAAAGGAGACCACCTAATGGAGGCCTCCTATCTGAAAGCCCACCCACTAGAGGGCCGTTACCCCGAGTGGATGCCCAATTTCCTCTTAGACCGTAGTCAGTATTCAAACCTATGTGCTCGGGGATCCCAAGGCCCACAGAGCACAAGCAGTTCCACTGTACCACGGTAAATTAGTTTCTCCCTTTCTTCTCTTCTTTAAGCATGTCATTGACATAGAATTTCCTAACACATATCTTATATATCTAGGCATGATTTTGAGCAAGATGCATTTAATTACTGAACACTAAATATATGGCAGTATAGTAAATAAATCAGTCTGAACAGACTTGCTGTATTTTACATTGTAAATAGAATTGAATGTCTTATTTATTTCACTAATAAATCTCATTGGAAATGTAAATTTTTCCTATGTACAAAACTCATGTTAGTCAGTATTTCTGTTGTCTTGAATGTGGATCAAGGAATGAACTTCTCATTAGTCACAAGAAAAGAATATATTTCTCTGTAGGATGCAGCTGCCATTTTACTTTTAATAGTGATGTACAAAAAAATTACCAGAAAGCTTTGAGTGTGCCGACTTTAGTACTCTGATTGTCTTCATGTGCAGTGTGCCGGTGTTTTTTTTATTTTTTTTTTCCTTACACATAAGCATATTTGGAGAAAAATGACATTAGTACCTATGAAACACCTGGACCATACATACTAGGTGAATGGACTTCTTGATTGGTGATTTAAATTTGGTACTTTAGCTTTATGGACTTTACTGCCAATTAGAAGTTTTCCAGGTGATACAGTAGATCGTTCACAGTAGATCGTTCTGCCGATTGTATTTTCTCTTTTTGCCTCCTTTGTATGGTTAGGAGACGATTATGGAAGACATTTTGCGTGCAATTTTTGTGATGGTCATAATACGCTTACAAGAAGAAATATGCGGAAAAAAATAAGTTTTTCGTGTTAAATTTTCAAGAATTATATTAAGATAGAGTTTTTAGACACTTAGAGTAATAGTTATAAGGAAATTAACAAATTGTAATACAACACTAGTACATGGGTATCATCCCTATACATTTTTTTCTTTTGGATCATTAATGAAGAAATATCAAACTCTGAAGAAGCAAAAATGCACACAGGACCACTCACTCTTCCTCAGTAGGAGCATTTATGCTCTGGGGTAATTAAAGGGGGAAAGAGCAAGGAATAGGTCTGTTACCTGCCATGTATCTTTTAGATATTTTGATTTTATTAAGCTATTTTGCCATGATTTTCTTTCTTAGGTTGAATCTATATATATATATACTGTATGTGTGTGCCACAAAGACAAAATAAGTTATATTAGAATTTACAATGATTACAACAGCTAGCAGATATTCATACAAAATATGTATATTACTTCAATTTTGCTTATGATTAATGAAGAAATTCAGTTAAAGTCCCAAACATTTTGATTTGCAGGGAATAAATGTTACACCTAAGGCATGATGTAGCATGCCAGCACGTTCCCTCACTTATCAGTCTCAGTCTGTCTTACACTTTTTGCCATATTTTGTATATCAAGATCATCATCACTCCTGCTTTTGTGACTTTAGTGTATTCTATCTTATGTGTTTAAGACACAAAGGATAAAGCTGTCAAAATTGCACTTTCACTTCAATATTATAGAAGAGATGATGACTCGTAATGATTTGGAGAGAATTTGCTCCTCCAAACAAGATATCGTGTCTTTCATCAGCAAACATTATGCAGCTCACCAACAAACCAGTATTTTTCTAATTCTCAGTTGCTGGATAGTAGTCAGAGTACAACATCCCTCAAACAGTAGTGAGTCTGAGTGCAGCTTTATAGCTCTTGCTCATCTGATTTGCTTGTCCCATGCACTTTGATCCAGAGTAGTAGAAGTAGACAAATGTACTCTGTATAGTAAGTCATGTACAATGTTTGTGTTTAAGTTTTCAAGTCTAGCAATGTTACAAAAGTACTGAGTACATCAGTCATATGTAGAATTGATATGCAAATGAGGGGTGAACACCTTTCCTATCTCTTACACTCTGCTACCAAACCCTCCATCTGCTGGCAATCTGCTGGTAAGATATACAAATGCTGTAAATTGGTGTTATTCACTTACATCCTTGCTATATGATTTACATATTGTGTTGTATCAAGGCAGAATTTCAGATGTTAGAATTTCCATCAGTTGTAAAGATTGGAGACCTTGTTGTTCTAACTTTAAGACTTTTATTGTGTGTGTGTGTGTGTGTGTCTGAGAGAGAGAGTTTGAAGGGTTATTTGATATATCACCCGGCTCCTTAATAATTAAGTGTCAAATTTCATTTTTGCATATCACAGATCAATGTAAATACCAGCTACAAACTTTTTTCATATAAGAACTTTGTTGCAATTCTCTGAGCATTTAGTGTGCCTGAAACTAGAAAACTTAAGTGATATGAATGATGCTCCTAGAATTTAAGTGACCTAGATGTCACCCTTTTCCCTTACAAGGTAACAACACAATAAGATGGAGGTTTACCTACCATGATACACATTTGCATGGAACTATGCTCCTGGGTCTTCTTTAAATCATTTTCTCAAAGCATCGGATGAACCACAAGAGATTTATACTGATTTTAGGGTTGAAAAGTAGAAATGCTGTCATTTGTAGTTTTTCTCCTCTAGGTCTATCAGTAAATATCGGAGGTTGAAGGGAGTCTTGGTATTTTAGATTGAACCAGTTAGAAGCTCTTTCAATATTTATTGTCTATTGGTTATACATAATTAAAATTGCTTATACAGGTCATTTATCACTAATCTAATATCATTAGGACCTTTGGGATGTCAGATTACAGGGAGGTGAGGTTAGTACACATTATCTCAACAGTTGACCACTTTATATCCTACATTTGAAATATACCATGCTGTAAATCAGTACAATTTGATCAATTAGTGAGACTAATGATACAACTTTTTCTGTTAGTACCTTTTTTTTTTTATGTAGAAGGGAGGCAGCCAAGGGCAACAAAATTAAAACAAAAAAAGCCCACTGTAGTGCTGGTCCCTGGAAAGTTCAGATTCATGAGCCAAAAGAATGGGATAAGTGTCTTGATACCTCTAAAGGAAACTTGAGATGAAGTTGCAGAGAGAAGGATAGAAGCCGTAGGAGGGTAGTTTGGAAATTAAAGCTTTGTGCCAGACTCTATCAAAAGCTTTTGGTATGTCTAGAGCTACAGCAAAAGTTTCACCGAAATCTCTAAAAGAGGATGACCAAAACTCAGTAAGGAAAGCCAGAAGATCACCAGTAGAGTGGCCTTGACGGAAGTCATACTGGCGGTCAGATAGAAGTGATAGGTGTTTAAGAATCTTCTTGTTGAGAATAGATTCACAAACTTTAGATAAGCGGATTAAAGCAATAGGGTGGTAGTTTGAAGGATTAGAATGGTCACCCTTTTTAGGAACAGGCAAACTTCCAGCAAAAAGGAAAGGTAGATGTAGATAGACAAAGTTGAAAGAGTTTGACGAGGCAAGGTACAAGCACAGAGGCACAGTTTCGGAGAACAATAGGAGGGACCCCATCAGGTCCATAAGCCTTCCAAGGCCAGCGAGGGCCGAGAGCAAGCTGTGTTAAACCAGAGTTTGAAAGGTTTAGGTCAAGAAAAAGAATGAGGAATGTACACCTCCATGCCAGACACTATCACCTCTGTTATGCGCTCAGCACACAGAGACGGGTCTATGTCACGGAAGCAGTAATCAATCATTCCAAGGAAAATCAGCATAATACATACTCAGGTCTCCCCAACTAGCAGAGGCAAAACACCAAAGGCACCTCCGCTTTGGAGGATCCTGTGGAGGAATTGGAGAGATAGGACAAGATACAGATATGAGATTGTGATCAGAGGAACCCAACAAAGAAGAAAGGGTGACAGGACAGCATAAGCAGAAGGATTAGAGGTTAGGAAAAGGTCAAGAATGTTGGGCATATCTCCAGACAGTCAGGAATACGAGTAGGGTGTTGCACCAGTTGCTGTAGGTCATGTAGGATAGCAAAGTTAAAGGCAAGGTCACCAGGATGGTCAGTGAAGGGAGAGGAAAGCCAAAGCTGGTGGTGAACATTGAAGTCTCCAAGAATGGAGATCTCCTCAAAAGGAAAGAGAGTCAGAATGTGCTCCACTTTAGAAGTTAGGTAGTAAAAGAATTTTCTATACTCAGAGGAGTTAGGTGAGATATACTGCACAGAAAAATTTAGTTAGAGAGTGACTCTGAAGTCGAAGCCAGATGGTGAAAAACTCAGAAGATTCAAGAGCGTGGGCACGAGAGCAAGTTATGTCGTTGCAGACATAGACGCAACATCCAGCTTTGGAACGAAAATGAGGATAGAGATAGTAGGAGGGAACCATTACTGATGTGTACTTCATTTTTGGAAGATAGTAGTATAAACACTAGTATCAATAAGGTCAATAATTTGTTTGCAAAGAAACTAAGCTATATATCCTTCTGTTTCTCTTTGTCATAAATTCAGAGACCTAATTCACACAAGCTTCATGCAGACTCAAGCTTTTTTCCCCAAAATTTCAATCTTATCTTATACAGATAATACAGTTCTGGCAATTAATACAATGAGTATTTTCCTTTACTGAAGCCATGGCTGGAGGTAAAATCAAGTAGATTTAATGATAAATGGAGAAAACAAATTGAAATGGCCTTCCTATGTTTAGAGGTGATACCAATTGTTTATTCAGCAAGTAACTTCTTGTTACCTGTTTCACCTTGTAATGCTTCTTAGGTCATAATACTTCTTACTTTTGTTATCATATATTATGTAGTTTCTATTTCATTGTAAACCTGGTTCTGCCATTCTTTTTTTTCCAACTCTGTGATGAAAAAACATTGAATACATCTTATCATCTTTACAATAAACCGTATGGCAACAGTTTGATGCAGTTACCCAGAACAGTTGAAAGTATGCTAGTTGAAATTAGTGATGCATTACTGATGAAACTGGATTAGTGATGGTTGACCTATGTACTATGTGTACAAACAACAGCCCAGCAATTATTAGTGACATCAAAACTTTTAACGGCATCCTAGTCTTTCTAATATTCTTCTGCACTAATTCATAATGCTAATTTTCATAATCAGTTGATACCAAGAGATTCTTAGACCACCTTTCTTTACATGCTTTCAAGTTTACTTATGTACCTAGTTCAGTGTTGGATAGAAGTTCTTTATCAGTGATTTTGTCATGTAATTTTTTCTTCTTATTTTTCTTCAAGACACTTGCATTCTAGACACCTCAGACAATCCAGGTTGTTAAAATACCTAACATGAAATTCACAGACTTCTAAGTCTATTCATGTGGATTTCATCTTATTTAGTACCTAAAAGTCCTTCAAATAAGTCCTCATCAGTGTATATATTAAAAACATCTGGAGTGATGCAGTAACTGTAATATTCAGTAAGTAAACAAATTGGCATCACAATTTGTTGGCTTTATATTAGATATAAACATAGTACTTCTTATGTATATTTCTAATATTGCAAAATAGTGAATTCTGTATGTACAAATTGTGACATTTTACCTAAAATAGTGTGATAGTGTACAATTTTTATGTAACTATCACATGTACCTATATACCTATCTAAGCATTCACCATGACAAGTCTTCATTTGTTTTTGTCTTTGCATCCCATGATATTCTATTCATCTCTCATTAGTATATACTTTAGTATTCTGTCATCTCATTTCTCATAAACTTTTCTTTTTCTTTTTTTTATGTAGAAGGGAGGCGGCCAAGGGCAACAAAAATCAAACAAAAAAGCCCACTGTAGTGCTGGTCCCTGGAAAGTCCAGATTCATGAGCCAAAAGAATGGGATAAGTGTCTTGAAACCTCTCTCTTGAAACAGTTTAAGTCATAGGCAGATACCAGAGAAAGGGATAAAAGACTGAGAATACTGGCTTGCATTAGAGAGGTGGACAGAGAAGGGGTGAGAGGAAGAAACAAGTCTTGTGCAGCGAGGCCACAGGAGCAGGGGAGGCACGCAGTTAGCGAGATCAGAAGAGCAGTTAGCATGAAAATAGTGGTAAAAGAGAGCAAGAGAGGCAACATTGCAGCAATGAAAAAGAGGCTGAAGACAGTCAGTCAGAGGAGAGGAGTTGATAAGAAGAAAAGTTTTTGATTCCACCCTGTTCAATAGAGCTGTATGAGTGGAGCCTCCCCAAACATGTGAAGCATACTCAGTACATGAGCGGATGAGGCCCCTGTATAGAGTTAGCAGTTGGGGAGGTGAGTAAAACTGGCAGAGACAGCTCAGAACACCTAGCTTCATGGAAGTTGTTTTAGCTAGAGAGATGTGAAGTTTCCAGTTTAGATTACAAGAATGTTTAGTGTAGAAGAACGGGACAGATGAGTGTCATTGAAGAAGAGGGGATAGTTATTTGGAAGGTTGTGTCGAGTTGATAGGTGGAGGAATTGAGTTTTTGAGGCATTGAACAATACTAAGTTTGGTTTGCCCCAATCAGAAATTTTAGAGAGATCAGAAGTTGGGCATTCTGAGGCTTCCCTGTGTGGGCTGTGTACTTCCTGAAGGGTTGGTCATCTCTGGAAGGACGTGGAAAAGTGCAAGGTGGTATCATCAGCATAGGAGTGGATAGGGCAAGAGGTTTGGTTTAGAATATCATTGATGAATAATAGGAACAGAGTGGGTGATAGGACAGACCCTTAAGGAACACCACTGTTGATAGATTTAGGGGAAGAACAGTGACCGTCTACCACAGCAGCAATTGAACGATCAGAAAGGAAACTTGAGATGAAGTTGCAGAGAGAAGGATAGAAGCCATAGGAGGGTAGTTTGGAAATTAAAGCTTTGTGCCAGACTCTATCAAAAACTTTTGGTATGTCTAGAGCTACAGCAAAAGTTTCACCAAAATCTCTAAAAGAGGATGACCAAGACTCAGTAAGAAAAGCCAGAAGATCACCAGTAGAGCGGCCTTGGCGGAAGCCATACTGGCAGTCAGATAGAAGATTGTGAAGTGATAGGTGTTTAAGAATCTTCTTGTTGAGAATAGATTCAAAAACTTTAGATAAGCAGGAGATTAAAGCAATAGGGCGGTAGTTTGAAGGATTAGAATGGTCACCCTTTTTAGGAACAGGCTGAATGTAGGCAAACTTCCAGCAAGAAGGAAAGGTAGATGTAGATAGACAGAGTTGAAAGAGTTTGAATAGGCAAGGTGCAAGCACGGAGGCACAGTTTCGGAGAACAATAGGAGGGACCCCATCAGGTCCATAAGCCTTCCGAGGGTTTAGGCCAGCGAGGGCATGGAAAACATCATTACGAAGGATTTTAATAGGTAGCATGAAGTAGTCAGAGGGGGGAGGAGAAGCAGGAACAAGCCCGGAATCATCCAAGGTAGAGTTATTAGCAAAGGTTTGAGCGAAGAGTTCAGCTTTAGAGATAGATGAGATGGCATTGGTGCCATCTGGGTGAACTAAAGGTGGGAAAGATGAAGTAAAGTTGTTGGAGATGTTTTTGGCTAGATGCCAGAAGTCTGGAGGTGAGTTATATCTGGAAAGATTTTGACACTTTCTATGAATGAAGGAGGTTTTGGCAAGTTGAAGAACAGACTTGGCATGATTTCAGGCAGAAATATAAAGCACGTGAGACTCAGGTGATGGAAGGCTCAAGTACCTTTTGTGGGCCACCTCTCTATTATGGATAGCACGAGAGCAAGCTGTGTTAAACCAGGGTCTGGAAGGTTTAGGTTAAGAAAAAGAGTGAGGAATGTACACCTCCATGCCAGACACTATCACCTCTGTTATGCACTCAGCACACAGAGACGGGTCTCTGTCATGGAAGCAGTGATCTTGCCCATGCCTTTTCTAAATATTACTTCATTATCTCATTTCATGCCATTCAACCACTCAACATTTCATTCCTTTACTTGAAGTACTATTACTGTTATATGCATACATTATTTTCCCTTTCCATTCTTTATCCACTTAAGTCATTTCTCAAAGGAAAAATGATATCATCTGCATGGATTCTCAACAATTGTTTTTTGTAACATACACAAATCTCATTTGCATACTTTTATATTTTTTGGTACAGTTTCATCATACAGAGGAAGAGATACAAAAGTTAAACATCATAAGGGCACACTGTGGAGGGTGAGTTAGTAAATATGATAGAGACATGGCACATTAGAGCACCAACACCAACAGATGCAGGCTATCAGTACATACATATGTGTGGAATGGAGATTTATGATTCATGAACCACAGCATTACATTTCTTGTTTTGTTTCCCAATTTTTTTTTGTGGTCATCTAAACATAACAACTATATGCCTATAATATCACTGAGCTTTTTTTTCCACCACACCACCATACTTCACTATGTTCATTTCACTCATGCAAAAGATAAGTAAGTAGAATTTTCTATCTTCCTCCATCCCTTTCATTGGTGAACTTTGAACTCTGATTTTATTTTTCAATTTCCAATGACTGGGAATTCTAAGAGAGGAGTATCAAGACCTCTCCAGAAGTACATTGGACAAGCCCAACAAAAAAAACTTTGTTACTCATCTTTATGGAAAGTAACGATTAAGTATGCTTGTACTTCTTTTCTTTTCTCTCTGGGTCAACTTACTCTTTGTTGAAAATGAATGCATATTGACTAATTGGAACATTACATTGTAATAATTAATTTAAACAGTGGTATGCAACAGGAGTGTTATACTAACTGGCAAGTGTCTCACTTGCAATGTAGGAGTGTCATATATTTGGGCAAACATTTTATCCCTGGAAAACAGCTGTGACTTGACTCTGCCCTTTATATTATAAGTTGATTTTCAGCATTATACTTTGATTACGAAATATGCATATGTGGAATAATTATTGATGAAATTACATGAAAACCTTTGCTAACTACATGTGATATTGCCAGTGATTACTGATTGTGAATCTCGTAGGAAAATGATAGATATGAATGTTTATGGAAAATTGAACTTCAATCTTGATGGTAAGTTCTTTATACTTTACTGTAATAAACAGTTCAATTTAGCACGACTTTTTCTGATTCTTTTGTATATATTATATATATATATAT
>CM035184.1:5734722-5739722 GCA_020233015.1 Callinectes sapidus
GAGAGAGAGAGAGAGAGAGAGTAAAGGATTTTGTGTCTTGGGGAAAGAGTAAAAGGATGAAAGGATTGAAGAAGGAATTGGGTCGAGAGAGAGAGAGAGAGAGAGAGAGAGAGAGAGAGAGAGATCCATCAGGCTGAGTATTGGAGCTTTAAATTATTATGGATACTAGTATGTACATTCCTTAACATATCTGTACCTTAATTATCATGGAAACTGTAAGCAAGTATTCCATCTAACAATCTTAGGAACATTTTGACACTCCATAGCGACGGTATCTAACAAACAAGCCTTCAGTGAAAGTTACGTGGTTAACATTGAGATAAGAGCATAAGAAGATGAGGGAAGCTGCAACAGGCCCGTTAGACCTATTCGTGGCAGTCCCTATGTGAACACCTCTGCCTATTTCCACTGGTCATCTTCATCCATATACTTGTCCTATCTTACTTTTTACTTTATCGTTTTCGTCTGGAGGTAAGTTAGGTGTAGTTTTATTCGGCTCTTTCATTTCACTTTTCTTTATTGTACATTCTTATTACAGTTTTCGATACCCAGAAATAAGCATGTGCTGTGTGTATATTAGAATAATCCTCATTTACTGGCGATTTTCAATGACGTTTTCATAAGTAGCGACAACTTAAAGAGGATTTCACAACTTAGAAAAAGAACATACTGTAGTAATCATCATCTTGCGTTTAACATCAGTCCTAAAGGAAAACCTGAAACTTTGAAGGGGGCGTAGGGAGTATTGATGGGTGTTTCGAGACTGTTTTTGTGAGTATAGAGGGTGTTTTGAGTGCGCTTTCAGTTTAACCCCTTTAATATTACGCATTTTCATTTTTATTCTGCTTATTATTTGTCGATTTTATACAGCCTCTGAAGCTCATGTAAGGATCAAAATTATACAGACTCTGACCATTAATCTTCTGACCTCCATAGACCCTTCCTAATGTCAACAAAAGCATCTAATCACACCCACAACTCGTAAAATTGTGTCCCAGTAATGAAGGCGTTAAGGAGCAGTTTTAAAGATACTCGTAGCTAACGTGGTGTGTGATGTGATTGCAGTGACGGGGGTGGTGTAGAGTGGTAAGGTGGAGTGGTGGTGGTGGTGGTGGAGCGGCACAGTGGATCGTGAGAGTTGGCTTCTGAACTTGTGGTGGAGTATGCGACTTATAATGTATACACACTTGATAACTGCGACAGGTGTTGGTGTTAGTGGTGGTGGTGGTGGTGGTGGTGTGTCAGATACGCAGCATTTGGTGTAGCTGCTTCTGATCACGAGTGGTGTGTTTGTGAATTGGGTGTGGCGTGGTGGAGGGCAGGTCGGCAGTGGTGGTGGTGGTGGTGGTGGTGGTGGTGATGATGAGGCAAGGCACGGCAAACACACCAGGAGAGAGTCAAGGGAAGAGTAATGATGAGTCACACGAATTTTTTTGATGACATAGAGGTGGAAGGTGAATAGATTAAAACGTTTTAGCCCTTCAGGTTGTTTTGGGGGGAAGTCGGGGTGAGGGAGAAGCCGTCAGCCATGTCGCTCATTGCAGATTATGTTACCTCCTCCATTTACCTCTTCCTTTTATCCCTCCTCCTCCTCCTCCTCCTCCTCCTCCTCCTCCTCCTCTCTTAAAGTGCGTTATTCCATTCCTTCACTTCATTATAGAGATAAGCGATTCTCCTCCTTCTCTTCCTCCTCCATCCGTGTGTTTCCTCTCCATTTTCCTTCTGTGTCCTTGGGCCGCAGGGAATATAAAGCAGTAGTGTATAGTCTCCTTGAGGATGTATACTGCCGCTGGCCCTCCTGCTCTAGTCCCAGCACACGTCCCGCCCTCTCATAACATTGCCTCGTGTGTTGCCTGTGTTGGGTGCTCGACTAAGCTTGTTTGGTACAGTATAGGGCAGTGGCAGTGGTGGTGGTGGTGGTAGTAGTGGTGGTTATCAGTAGCGTGAGTTGATGTAATTATGTTAATGTTTTAATTTAATTGCGTTTTACTGAAGTATTTTACTGTAATTGCCTTTTAAGTATTTTGTTTTGCTTTTTATAGTTTTCGCTGCGCATCCCGACCGTCTCCTGGCCCATAGACTGAAATGATTTGCTATCTCACCACCACTCTTCTCAAAGGCCACTGAGATGATTAACCTGACTCTGAAGCCTACTACTTTTCTTATTAGTTACGCAGAAACTTTATTAATCTGCCCATAAAAAAACATGAAAAAAACACTTATTAAAATTATGCTTAACGTCAACTAGAGACTTCTGAGAGTAATCGAGTTACGACCAGAAGTGTTTCAGGGTATGCTTTCCAAACGCACCACGACACCCACCACCCACGACACCCACCACCCACCACCCACATGTTACTAGCACCGACTCAACCTCCCTACCCGCTTGTATATTTCCAACTTTCTATTACTTGACTTATGAAGATGGAGGTTTCAAGACATTTATCCCTGACTTCCGGCTAATGCTTTGGATCTTTAAGGGGATTGACAAATTAGTGGGCTCTTTATTTATTTTTTATATATATTTTTGTTGCCCTTGACCAGTCCCCCCCCCCCCCCCTTACATTAAAGAAAAGTAACCGGTAGTGTAGGGTGGCAGTGGCGGTGCTGTCTGGGGGAAGGGGGGGGGCCGTATTCAGAAACTATTTTCCAAGGCCACATAAATGACCAGCGGGGTTTTCAGTAGTGTTTCTCCAATTAATGATTTAGAAATTGTATCATTCAGCCTCTAGAACCGTAAAAAAAAAAAAAACACCTTAGTCTCGTGTACATTTAAATAAGGCCTTTTGATATTGTGGAAGTGAAGCACATGTAGAAGTGTTTAAACATACGAACATGGAACTCTTGCCCGTACTCTTAAACACTTTGCTTTCTCACCCATTACTATTTTCCAAAGGCTCTGGTCGAAGACAGTCATGTTTATAAGGATATTTTTATGGTTTTGGTGATAGATTGACAATACTTCTAGTTTATTATAAGGAAAAACTTGAAAACTTGAAAACTCGGATAGTCGTTTGTGAGATCTTGGAAAACTGTTGTGGTGTGAGAGAGAGAGAGAGAGAGAGAGAGAGAGAGAGAGAGAGAGAGAGAGAGAGAGAGAGTAAAGTGTTTAAGAATACGCCCCCTGGAAGTGACTGGGCCGCCGCGGTGAGGGATGCGTAAGATTCGTTGGTAACTATTTATAGGACCCCTCTTTGAGCGCTTCACATCTGCCAGCTGCGGTGACGTCAGTAGCAGTCCAGCAGGAGTGTGGGCGTCCTTAGGCGTGAGTCATGGCCGTTGCGGTGTTGCCTCGCGGGGGCCAAGGGCGAGGGCAGGGTGGTGGTGATGAGGGTGGGAGGGGGAGGGTTTGGGAGGGAGGTGTAAGGGTGAGAGGGACAAGGACTGGGTGTGGCGTAGGCAGGATGAGTGACAGGGTGGCAGGGTTAGAAAGAGCATGAGAATGTAGAAGTTGCTTTAACCCCTCCAGTAATGGGACGTGTTTTTATTATTCTGCATATTATTTGGGGATTTTATACAGCTTCTGAAACTCATGTAAGGGTTGAGAGAGTATAGACTCAGGCCATTAATGTTCTGACCCCCATAGACCTTTCCTAATGTCAGTAAAATCGTCTAATCACACTCAAAACTCGTGTTAGAAATGCGTCCCAGTACTGAAGGGATTAATAAACAGTAGGGCTATATGTGACAGTCGTCTAATTCTTGTCTTCCTTTGCTCTTCCATAAAAAATGTGTCTGGTCTTCTCTTAAACCTTACAAACATCCTACCCACTGAACTCGCAGTACCTGTCACCTGTCACCCTTTTCCATAAATAAACTCCAAAGCTCACATAATTCTGTTCATGCCACTTACCGTCCTACTTAAGCGTTAGTTCCTCCCAATTCCCTATTTAAGTCTCATCTTTTCTGACTTGAACTCGTTATTTCCTGTCAGAGGTCACAGGGATCTTCTCCAAGTGGATTTAGAGACCGGAGTAAGAGGAAGTGGTTAGAGGTCAAGGATGGATTGAAACCTTGGTGGAGTGGGTGCTTGAGGGATGAAGGTGGGGCGACGAGTGAGCCAAGGGAGGGTTGAAAGGTGGGAGGTTGCAGGGCCAAGGGTAGGCAGCTGTGGGTAGTGGAAGAAGCAGGGGAGAAAAAGAAATGTTCCCTTTACTCCTCCTCCAAACCCTGACACTTCACAGACACCAGCTGGAATGATCTTTAGTGACTGATATTTGATTTTGATAGTCGACTTGTTATTATAAAGTCAAGGAGAAGAAAGGTAGAGTTTTTTTTATATAAAAGAGAGGGAAGTTTGCTAAGCGTAACATAAGACAATAAGAAAGCCACTCATTTGCCAGTCCTCTTGTAGGTTCAAGAGTCAGCCAAAAGACGGATAAATGTCTTGATACCTCCCTCTTAGATAAAGTCACCAGGAAGTTGGATTGACAGAAGCAAGTAGGGAGTTTCAGAGTTTATTAAAGGCATCGACAGAAATATTACATAGACACAATAACACATAGACCTTCTGGCACCATACAATTTCCTCTATATTGTTGCCATCTTTGATTTCCTCTCTGCCTGTGTTTTCTTTTCATATTCCTTCTTTGAACCTCATTATCCTTCTACCTTTAACTCATAGAATCTGTAGTGGCAGTATAGTCACACAGACAGCCTCGTTAAGCCCAGGAGGGTCGTTAGTGTCTGTTCTTTCCTTAGTATTCCTTTACGTTACATTCATACAAGTACAGAACCGTGAGTGGTGTGTGAAGAGTTAAGCCTCACCAATGAACAGCTGCAAGTTTAAGGCAGGGCAGAAGTTTCCACTTGCGTGACTGTGGCAAGGGAAAGGGGTGGGCGTGGCGGGTTGGTAGGCTGAGGGACAAGGTGGCACTGTGCTGGTAGTGGTGGTGGTGGTGGGGGTGGGGGTGGTGGGGGAAGGCTGCCGCGTCATCTTTTACCCTTCTCCCCCTCCTCCCTTCCCCTACCCTCCTCACACCACACGCCGCCACATGTGC
>CM035184.1:5752151-5759651 GCA_020233015.1 Callinectes sapidus
AACCTAACCTACCGGACCGACATGTATCAATATGGCCTAAACAAATGCCCTGCCCTTCAGACCACACTTCTAACCCTTTTTTTTTTTCTTCTTCTTCTTTCGCCCCAGATTATTTTTTTTATTTATACTGATTTTCATATGAATATGAGGAATAAACAAAAAACAATAAATTCTTTCCCTCAAAGAAGATTAAATATATAGTCTTCCCCAAACAATAAACCCTAAAGATCAAACTGGGTGAGGATGATGTATTCTCATGGGAGAGTGAGTGTAGGGGCGTGAGGGTCTGTACTGAGGTGGTCCGAAGGGGATTTTTTCAGTATTTCCGAATGCATATAATAATCATTATTTGGGAATGCAAAAGCGATTCTTGTATTTGAACAGCCAATGCGATAACTCCAATGGCTTGAGGACTGGACAAAGGCTGTGTGTTTGCCATTAATCTACAATAATGCATGCGTGCAGTGCAGGTGTGCAACTGTACATGTGTTTGGGTGTGTGAGGTTGTGACCAACTGTGATGACAATCTTTTTCTTGTTCAACTGTAAGTTTTAACCACTGAAAATTGAATTGACAAATTGTAATTATTTTCCTTGTTACCAGGAGAACGAGAACTCTTACATGCATCTCACCACCCTCATTCCTCAATATCTTTGGAAATGTTATCAAAGTACTGTTACACCTCACTTCATGACATTGTGTACATACAGTGAAGGTGATGTGGCTGCTGTGGTCACTCAGCCTTCACGAATGGCGCATCAATGATGAGTGGTGAGGTGAAAACTGTCTCTGTGGCGTCTAAAAGTCTGCACTGAGTGTGGCAAAAGGACACGATTAACGGTTCAATAGATCACACAATTTTCTCTTACTGCATCCGTATAAGAATAATGTAGTTTGATATTTGATATTCGAAACATATTTGGTAGGCAACATGCGAATAAGAATCTTGAAAAAAAAAAAAAAAAAATGCTATTGCTATTCCAAGTACGAATATTCATACCATACTTAGGTTAGCTCAGCAACGATTTGCTGTTGTTTATATTCACACGAACATGCTTTGAGTTTGAGTGGATGCTGTTAGTGGGTGTCGTTCTGTTCAAAGCTTGTTGTTAAGAGAATTTTGCTTTTGTTTATGGGTATAATACGTTGCGATTTGAAAGCTGCCAGTGATCATGCTGCTGCTGCTGCTGGTTTTTTTTTTTTTTTTTTTTTTTTTTTTTTCCCATAACCAAAAAAAAAAAACGATACGCAAGGGGAATCGTAAATCTTCAATGAGGCCCAAGTTGTATCCAATGTTACGTTGTCAAGCGGACATTGCTCGAGGGGGAAGGAAAGTGTCGTGAGGACTGGCCTAGCTCACACCTTGGACTTATAATGAGGCTGTGTTTTCTCAGTCATGAATGAGATTTACGTGGCCATTTAACCTCTGTGCAGGGTGAAGTGTTCGCGCCACTTGCCGCTGTCCCGTGTCGGCGGCTTTATTGCTACTCCGAGGATTTTCTCACGCGAGTAAATCCCATGAGTCCGTGAGAACTATTTCCTCAGAGATGAGTCGACGGTCAGTTAGCTTAGGTCCAAGTAGGTGACGTGTTATTCTAAACCTGCACAATGGACGTATTTTGTAAGCTGTAAAGCATTGTCCCCGCTCTCTCTCTCTCTCTCTCTCTCTCTCTCTCTCTCTCTCTCTCTCTCTCTCTCTCTCTCTCTCTCTCTCTCTCTCTCTCTCTCTCTCTCTCCCCACCGTCATTGCCTCAGCGGTATGCCAGAAAGTACTACGAAAGTGTCTTGTACAAAGTAGATATCATAAGTTCAGTTTATGTGGGGAATATATTGTTAGGATAAAGATATAATAGTCCTGACAACCGAGCCTCACTATCCCCATGTGACTTATGTTGCCAAGCAAGATATTGGGTTCAATGGGCACTCGAACGCAGCATCCATGATCAACAGAGCTGACAGTGCACTTTCGTGAAGGGCAAGCATACTTAGCATGGAAACATTGCTTGCAGTAAAACAACCCGCTCGATATTATAAGAAAAACAAAAGTGGTGGAAAAAATAATTATTGATAAAAGAAATACAGTTTTAACTTATTATGGATAGTGGCATTATCATCATTCTATCTTGGATCAGAAACAACTAAAAGATACACGCCAGTACACCTAGGCCAGTGTAGCTGGAATGAGATCATGACCTGTATTTTTTAATGTTTTACGCTTCAGGTCGACTGAAGCTTTGCTGTTGTGGACGTTAATAGGCTTTTCAAGGATGTTTATATGATTCTTGTGAAACCTTGACTAGAATTCTGCAGCATCGATAGGAAAATATCTCTGCGGTCCCCAGTGCTTTTCACTATGACCTTTAGAAAAAGTCGTAGCCATTGTTGGCGAGGAGGACTTGGACTTTAACGTTTTTAAACATGAACAGCACTCCTTACGTTGGAATGTCTGTGATTTCTGATTATTTCTTTTTTTATTTAGTTTTTTCTATATGATAGAATGGGTGGGGGGGGGGGAACCTTCATGGATCCAGAAAATAAGGGAACCCCACCGTCGTCATGCACACGCCAAAACAAAGTTGTATTTGTAGTTGGATTGACTACTGCCGGTGACTATAGTCAGATTCCCGCACTGCGTCATCTTGTTGCGTAAGACCAGCAGTGTTCCCACGGCGGAGATCCTTGCTGCCCTTCACCCCAACGTGTGCTCCTCACCTTCGGTTATTGTGTTGGCAGTTGGACTTAACCTTTATTTTAATGAAAATACCATACGATCATGGAAAGAAAAAAAAATAGTTGAATATTTAGACTCAATAAACTATCAAGAAATCGAATTTCCACGAGGAATCACGTTCAAAATGTACATTATAAGATTCGATATACCAGAATGTGTACTGTACGTGTTCCTGTACACTTACAATGTAAAATATAATATTTATCCCAAAGTCCACTCTATGATATACTGAATATTGCTGATTGTGCAGTTCCCAAAAATGTCTGTTTAGTCAATGTGAATAGAGTATTGAAATGTAGAACATCACTCCGGAATATCATACTCATAAATCTGATGTTATATTATTTTATAAGTAGATATGTGAGACTTTCAAAATACTTGATCAATCTCATAAAATAAAATTTACTTATACTCTATACTTTGTATGCGAGTAAGTCTTTCGATCGTGGAGAAAGCACCTAACACCTAAAGCTTGTAACGGAGCATTGGAGGGAACATGGTGGCGCAATCTCGTTGACATGGTGAAGATGGTGGTGGTGGAGGACGGGCTTAGAGGGTGCCTGTGTGATTCGAACCAAAGAAGGATGAGGGTGACAGGGGTTGGCCGCGCTCCAGCTTCATCTTGGTGCCTACCAGTTGTAGTTTTCCAAGCTGGGATGACCTTGACGCGGCTCCTCTGTAGTTCTTGCGTTCCCCTGCAGGACCTGCACCCACCTGCCTCATTCCTTCCTTGACGAGAGAGAGAGAGAGAGAGAGAGAGAGAGAGAGATGGCGGGGGGTGGGGGTGTGACTTCGTCTAGTTTAGAGCGGCTTGACAGTTTGGTTCACGTAATTTCTCAAGGCTTGAGTGAAATTGGAAATGAAACATTTATGGCGCTGGGGTGGGATGCTGGGTTAGGGACGCACAGACTTGGTGGCGTCTGGGGTCCCTGCCGGCGCCGGACATCTTGGCAGGAAGGATGTTTGGGGGACAATTTTCGAACTGTGATGTTCTAATTAGAAATACTCGTTCAGGAAATATCTACTTGCGTTGTATGCGTGTAATGATGGTTCACTTTGTCCCTGTGCCTTTTACAACCACCGCGTGGTGTCACGTCGCCGCTCCCCTTTTCACCACACCCACAAGGCGTGCCATTCAGAGAAGACGACACTTGTGTGACTTCCTAGGCTTGTATCTGGAACAGCTGTTCCCCCCAGCCTCTGTCTGAGGTGAAGCGCGATGTGCAATGAGTGACATTTTTACACGTACAATAGGTTGCTTAATGGTGATATTGTAAATCTATAATTAAATCGTAGTGAATGCCAAACATTTAGAATAATTGAACCAAAAAGGGGGACATAATGTTTGTAAGATTTTCATGAGTGTGTCAGTACAGTAAGTTCAAGAGGTGCAGGAGGCGGGAGTTGTTAATGGTGTGTGAGGGAGTGGAGCCAACAGGATGTACTACGTAGACCGATAAAACATTATCATCGCCCCACTAGTATTGTAGCTTACCTTTAGGTATGTTTTCTGAAGACATGGCAATGCTCTATAATTCCTATCCACCTCTCTCTTATACATTTCACCCTTCTTGTAATAACCACACGTTTTTCGGGGGGAAGGGGAGCGTGTTTTCTTATAACCTCACTAATTATTATTTGGATAGGCGTCGCATTACTTTTCCCTTATTTTCCCGACTGTTTCGGGTACAATGGTTTTCTTTTGTATTTCCATATTTTCACCACCTTTGTGCTACCCCATGTTCCTCATTTCATAATACACAGTCTTCTTTCTTTGTACTACAGCTACAGCATAATGTGATTTCATTGATCAAGAATGGATCAATCTAGGCCGTAGTTGCAACTGTTGTTTGTGTGTGTGTGTGTGTGTGTGTGTATATATATATATATATATATATATATATATATATATATATATATATATATATATATATATATATATATATATATATATATACTATATATATATATATATATATATATATATATATATATATATATATATATATAATGTGTGTGTGTGTGCTATTATAAGACTACTTATTTAATCATGGAGTCAAAGTTTTGAAATGGGTATCATAGTGAGCATTGGTGCTGTGGCTTATCTTGTGAGCTTAGCATAATGTGATTAAAGTTGATTTGTTACAAGATAAGACATATTACGTTTTTATCCTTATCAAAGATCTAGATGGATGATATTTCATGTTACAGTATACCAAATTTATCAATTAATCCAACCTGACACCAGAACCTAATTTAATTAGTTACACTTTGGTAAGAACAAACATCCTTGATGTCCATTTTTCTGGGGGCTTATGTAGCCTAAAGTGATGTCTTATGTTTTGTGCTTCTCTCATTGAACTTTAGGTAATCATTGCCTTTTTTTTTCATTCAGGCATCCACTATAGATGGAAGAAGGAAAGGTGCTTGTCTGTTCTGCCAAGAATACTTCATGGATCTTTATCTTCTGGCTGAACTAAAGACAATTTCCCTCAAAGTCACTACAGTGGACATGCTCAAGCCACCACCAGATTTCAGGTATATATCATGGATTTTTCTAATCGGTGCATGATATGAAGAAAATTAATGTAGCGGCAGAATGGTGAGAGTTCAAGGTTATAATAAAAAGATAGGAGTAATTTTAAAGGGTAAACTCCTTAAGTGATACAGTACATTCATCAGTGATCACTTGTTCTTTTGGAATTTAAATAAAACACACATACACACCCATTGCTGACTTTTCTATGGCACGCCTTTGCATGTGACATATGACAGAAGTTTAAATACTGATTACCTACTTATTGTGCATGCATTAACATTGTATTAACTGGCAACCTTCTTGAAAATTACATGTGTAGAGATTCAGGAAGTATTGAGCATATATAGAATCCAAATGATCTTGTTGGTAATTCTCATGTTTAGCTTGAATATGAATGTGTTTTGTTAACATCTTCAACTATGATCATCAAACCATAAGCCCTTATATTTTTTATAGGCTCTTATTATACATATGATTGAACCTGGAGGAAGGAAAATAATTAAAGTTTATGAAGCGTATGTGTGTATGCATACATGCATGAATGCATTGACACTCCTTATCTCTGTAAGTAGTTATCCCTTATTGATTATCAACTTGATGTATAAAGAAATCTTGTATTTACATATTTTTTCTTTCCTATGATTATTTCTCTTTTTTTTCTTTACTCATTGTGTCAATCAGCTGCTTTCAGTCCATATTTCATTTAAAAACTACCCATATGAAAGAATTACTAGTAGAGATTGAAGCTATTCTGCTGTGGCCACTGTCTTGTTCCTACAGAGACAGAGGTTTCAGGAACTAATTGTTTTCATAATGGTTTATAGTTTTAAATGTTCTCTAATTGAGTTTATTTGATATACTCTTTATTTTCATTTATTTATTTTTTTGTTTATTCTCTCTCTCTCTCTCTCTCTCTCTCTCTCTCTCTCTCTCTCTCTCTCTCTCTCTCTCTCTCTCAAATCTATTTATTTTTAATCACTTTGATCTGATTTCTTAAAAGTAGGTGTGGCCACTTTTATATGATATTTTCAAGCCTTTATTTATGCAAACCACTAAGCCTTTATTTTATGTTCACTTATAACTTCACACAACTAAATTTCATTGACATGAATAGCAATTTTTGTAAAATTTCTTTGCAGATATTTACATTCTTTGATGCTTGCAGGTTTGAAATATATTTACTGCATTGTGTTTTAGTGTTTATAGAAAACTCATTTTACAGGTCAAATTTTGAAGCCACTCCTCCTCCCATCCTAATTGACAATGGCCTGGCAGTTCTGGAGAATGACAAGATTGAGAGACACATCATGAAGAACATCCCAGGAGGTCATAATCTTTTTGTACAAGATAAGGACGTTGCACAGCGAACAGAAAATGTGTACAGTGTAAGTAAATTCTGCTATGTCAATTTGATCTTTTTATCTGTACATGCCTTCTAAGATGAAACCCTTTCTCTATTCCCACACAGTGCTGCCATCATCAGCTTTTTCATTAAAGCTTTATTTCACATGTACAAACTTTCTTCCATGCTCAAACTCAAAAGACTTGTGGATTTTCCACTGAGATCTTAGTATCACTCTTAGTAAATTCTTCTGATCTAGATATCTCTTGCCTAAATTCTCAAACTAGAAAGGATTCACTTGAATGAACTTCTATGTTCTTTTGGTGGTATTTGAAAATTGTATTTTCTTTTACCTTCAGAAATTCAAGCTGATGCTTCTAAAGCGTGATGACAACTCAAAGAACATCCTGTTGAACTACCTGCGCAAGATCAATGACCATCTTGGGGAGAGAGGGACAAGGTTCCTTACTGGAGATACAATGTGTTGCTTTGACTGTGAGCTTATGCCCAAGTTACAACACATTAGGGTGGCTGGTAAGATAACCATTCTTGACACTGTATAAAGAAAAATAGTGATTTTTATTCATCTTGTCTGTCATAGTTATGAACCATTTTCATTGTTATTTCATTGTTACCATTGATCTGTATGAAGGAGAGCAGAGGATCCTTAGTTCATCCTTTCAAAGGTTATTGATGATTAAATGCCATGACTGATACATTGGCTTTGTTCAAAATCAATATTAAGAGCATCAAAATAAAAAATTGATGTATTTTTAACCAACCTAAGCTTTGATGTTCTTAAGTATTTTCCTTCTTTACCTTTTCTTGACTCAATCTGGGTGAATGTAGAGCTCCAGTAACAAAGGATTCACTGTGTCATATATGCTG
>CM035184.1:5764651-5831798 GCA_020233015.1 Callinectes sapidus
AATTTGAAAAAAATATAGTGAATAAGTGTAAGGATGAACCAAAACTCTTCTATAGACACATTAGAGGCAAGATGACGAATAGAGAAGTAATAGAAGAGCTTGAAAAGGATGGGATAACATATAAAACTGCACAAGAGTTTTAAGACAGTAAGTATTCTGTGTGGAAGAAGAATTCACTGAGGCTATCGGTGAGGTGGGAGTATCAGGATTAAAGGAAGTACAGGTTGAGAGAAAAGAAATGAAAAGAATATTGGAAAAACTGGATGTTAGAAAAGCAATGGGGCCAGATGGGGTATCAAATTGGACATTGAAAGAATGTAGAGAGGAACTTGTGGAGCCTGTCTCAGACATTATTAGTACCTCACTAATGGAAGGGACAGTGCCAAAGGAGTGGAAAAGAGCCAGTATAGTTCCAAAATACAAAGGAGGAAAAAAGACAGAGCCTCTCAACTATACGCCAGCGTCACTAACGAGAGTTGTTGGAAAAATTTGTGAGATGGTGATCAAAGAAAAGTGGGTGCAATATTTGAAGGAAAATGAAGTTATATCAAATTGCCAATATGGATTCAGAAAAGCAAAATCATGTAGTACAAATTGACTGAGCTTTTACACAAGAGTGATTGATACTATAGATTACAGAGATGGATAGGTTAATACAGTTTATTTGGACGTAAAAAGGCTTTTGATAGAGTACCTCATAAGAGACTGCTGTGGAAGGTGGAACACGTGGGAGGATTGAGAGGATTTGTATTGAAGTGGATGAAGGACTACTTGCATGGCAGAGAGATGAGAACAGTTATCTGGGATGTCGGTTCTAGTTGGGAGAGAGTGTTAAGTGGAGTACCACAGGGTTCAGTGGTGGCACCTATCATGTTTCAGATATATATAAATGACATGCAGGAAGGATTAAAGAGCTACATAAATCTGTTTGCCGATGATGCTAAGTTGTTGAAGGTGGTACGTGATTCAGAATGGATGGAATTACAGAAAGATTTAGATAAGATGTATGAAGGGAGTGGCAAATGGAAACTGGAGTTTAATGCTCAGAAGTGCCATGTGTTGGAGATGGGGAAGAGTAAGAGGAGACTCTCATGAACCTATAAAATGGGAGAAGCAGTTATTGCAAAGCCAAGGGAAAAAAAAGGATCTGGGAGTGTTGATCCAGGATAATTTGCAACCAGAAAACCACATAAAACAGATATTTGATTCAACATACAGGATGTTGTCCAACATTAGAATAGCTTTCCACTACATGGACAAGGAAATGATGAATAAAATAGTGACCTGCATGGTGTGGCCAAGGCTAGAATATGCAGCTGTAGTGTGGTCTCTACATATGAAGAAAGATATTAGGAAATTGGAGAGGATCCTGAGGACGGCAACAAAAAAGATGCCAGAGTTGAGAGACTTGGAATATGAGGATAGATTGAAGGAAATGGGGTTATTAAAGCTGCAAGATAGAAGAGAAAGAGGGGATCTTAAACAATGTTTAAAATAGTTAAAGGAAAAGAAATGATGGACAGAACAGACCTAGTGATGATAGTAACAAATGAAACAAGATTTACAAGAGCACATTCAAGAAAGGTTGGAAAAAGTTGATGCTTGGGGGGGATGTCAAAAAGTTCAGCTTTCCTCACAGACCAGTGGGTGTGTGGAATGAATTGGTTGAAGAGATTGTTGAGGCTGACAGTATACATACATTCAAGAATAAGTTGGATTAATTTAGATATGGAGACAGAATACGAGCACTGCTCAAACCCTATAGATACCATACACACACACATTCCTATATATTCAAATAGGGATGTGCACAATTTATTGGTTCCTTAATAGGGTGAGCTCCTCTTTCCATAGATATCAAATATTTACTTAATCATGGTAACTGGCAAGTTCATGGCGGCACCAGTGTCATGTTTACAACAGTATACATTTGTAAACATGACGCCAATGCCAACAAATCGGGCATTCAGTACACATTTGACATCTATGGAGAGAAGAGCTCACCCTGTAAAGGAGCCAATAAATTGTGTACATCACTACTTGAATATATATATATATATATATATATATATATATATATATATATATATATATATATATATATATATATATATATATATATATATGTATATATGTTTGATTTTTGTTGTTTTTGTTTTATTCAACCTCTTCAAGAATGTTACACTTGTGTAAATCAAGAGTTACCTGTATAACAATGTAAATAGAATTTGCTGTTTTGTTAGAGAGTGTCTTTTGCTTTCTTTGTTTTGGTGTGATGTAATACAATTTCATTACTCCTTAAAATTAGCCAGATTTTGTGCAGGCCTTTGTACTTATTTTATTGTGCAATACAAGCCTTTCTTTGATAATTTTGTGTGTCTGGTAGGCTAACATATGTCCTTCACATGATTTTGTATTGTTCATTGAACAAAACAAGAGTTTTTGAATTGAAACTTATTAATGTTAAGCTGTTAGCTTCTAAGAATTTTGGAGTTAAACAAGGTGCCTTATGATTTTTCTCTTTGTGTCTAGAACATATGAAGAACTACATTCTTCATTATAAAACAATGAGAAATTACATGAGAGAAGTATGACTGGATAAAATCCGGATCTGACTGACTAGAAGGACAAACCAGAAATTACTAGACCATATTTGTAAAGGTCCCTCATGACCAGTCCTATTCTGGTTTATGCTTCTATGCTCTGCCATTGTACAGTGGAGTCTTGATTTTTAATTTGATTTGTTCTTGAATATCATTTGAAATCTGAAACATTAAAAACAAACTATTTCCCCATTAGGAATCGGTATAATGGATTATAACAGATGCTCCCAGTGCTAAGGTGACCACTCCACAATATCTCCAGTTAAGAAATTATATATCCAGGAAGAATATATTGAATGAGCTTAGTGACATGGAACTCGTTAAAAGCTATTGTTTGGACAGTGCAGGTATTCTCTTTGTCATTGATCTAGAGAGAGAAGCCTTACAGAGTGACACGGGGACCTAACTCAATTACCACCAAAATGAAGGTAATCATAATACTAAGAGATCTTGCTGCTGGGAAAAGTTAATTGGAAAATGCAGGTGTGAGTGAATAGTGACAGCTTTGTTGGAACATCCAGTGCCTCAAGTGTCTCAGAAATCAGGTTTACTTTATAGCTGATAAAAGATCTTTTTTTCCTTAAGGCTCTCTGGTGGGATCATATTTGTTATTTTATATATTACTTGGAGGAAACACTGTGTTTAAGACAGTAATCTTACTGTCTTACATACAGTGTCTCCTCCAAGTAATGTATAAAAACAAAGTAAATATTTAAAGAAATTATGAATTAGTAATAAACAGCTCTTGGTGCCTTTTGGTATTTGAAATAAAGTAACTGCTTAAGAACCAAATTATGGTACAGCAACCAAAACAATGAGTTCAAAATTTTGTTAATTTATAGTGTTTGTAATTTCATTGTGGTAGCATATTTAAGAGAACACTCCAAGCTGTCTCTAGGAAGTGTGGTTGTGGTTCTTGTTAAGTTTACTAGAGTATGCACATTCGCATTTTCTTTCTCTTAAGGGGAAAAGTTTTCAAAACTGACTTGACTAATAACCCCATCTAGTCTCTAACTAGGCTGATCCTATCTTTTGAATCCAATATACTTTCACACTTCCAATTGTTTAAAGCATCATTCTTCCAGGAATGTTGGGGGTGTCAAGTAGGTACAAATTGGTTCTCAGATCGTATACAATGATTGGAATAGATGTACAGATGAAATATTTTCTTTATGTTAGACAGGAATCCAGCCAAGGCCAAAACAAAATTGGTTAAAAATAAAGCCCACTGAGGTGCTGGTCCCTTAAAAGCTGTATGCAAGATTGAAGGGTTTTTCTCTCTCTCTCTCTCTCTCTCTCTCTCTCTCTCTCTCTCTCTCTCTCTCTCTCTCTCTCTCTCTCTCTCTCTCTCTCTCTCTCTCTCTTTTTTTTCTTTTAGATGAAGAATGTAGGTATGTATAGTGAGGTGCATGTAGTGTTTTTGAAGGAAGATAGTTGTCTTTAGAGGGCAGGCTGTGACCTACTTTTATGTTGTGAGACACGAAGGGAAACTTTCAGTGAGGTCATAGCTGGCTTTAATGATAAGTTCACGGCACTCCCTGAATCAGTGATATTAGACCTCACTGAGAGTAATTATCATTTTGGCAGGTGTCTGTTATATACACCACCCATACCTCTGTCTGCTCTTGTCTCTTGAGAAACATACATGGTATATTCATTGCTGCTTTAATTCAGGTGTTTGTTTTGCACTAAGATCCCTCCCAGACAAGAAAAATGTAAACATGTGAATCTAACAGTTCCTTCTGTTGTTTATTTTTTTTATATCATAGTACTATATACAATACTTAGTTATGTTAGAAAATGGTAATACTATTGTATACTAGTATCTATCATATGTATGTAAGTAGTATTTTTAAGCAATGGCCTTTTTTTTTTTTTAGTAATGGACCACTCTTCCTCCCTTTTAATATGTTAAATTAAAGGGCAAGCATACATACTTTCTTTTATCAGATACATGTCTAAACCTTACAGGAAAGTCATTTCACCATTGTGAATTAGTAGCACATACTTTGCTGAACTAATTTCATGCATAACTCACATTTTTAAGACCGTTTCATACCTTTACCAGGCTTCAGTCCCTTTGTCTTTCTGTCAAGAACTTTTATTTTGGTGTTTATGCATTATCCTGCCTAATATGAATATACTTACCACAAATGCAAGATTTATGACTTTTTCAAACTTGCTTATTTTCCCCCCAGGATAACTTTCTTGTTTATTTAGTGTAGTGAATTCAATCATACACTTGAAACTTTATATCGTAACATACTAGACTTTTTTTTTTTTTTTTTTTTTTTTTTTTTTTTTTTTTTTTTTTTTTTTTTTTTGTGCACTAATATTTGAAGTTGAAATGCCACATTGATGTTGAGTATGTATATATCTGGAAATGTCATTCTAACAGTATGATATTGGCTTAAATTCTTTGTGCAAAAGTTAGTTGGAAAGATAAGAAAATTTGTCAGTAAATTTATTCCATTTACATTATACAGTTATAGAAATAAAATCACTCTGTAATGACAAATGTATCACTTCCACCAGGGTACCCGAATGAAGAAACATGAGGAGCTTGAAACGCCAACCTTCACCACCTCCATACCTGCTGCCATCCGCCCTTGAGCCTTCTGTGCCATCCTCAGCAATCGACTCCAGTAAATTCTACTGTAGCATTGCAAGATATTTTATTTGGTAAAAGGTTGTAATTGATAAGTTTCATACTACAGTATTTTGTTATGATAGTAAAAATAATTTGCTTTGATTATAATTGTACTATCATGTATGTCTGACCATAATATATACATTAGACATGTATGTTGTTTCCTAACAGTTTAAAATGGTTGCCTTGTAAATAAATTGCTCATTATACCCTTTTACCAATTAAAGTAACAAAAATATCTTGACTGCACTTGTAATATTCATTAAGACAGTAGGTATTAACAAGATTGCTAAGCATTTGTGATGTAAGTCACAAATTATCACAGAAGAAATTTATGATTATAATTTAAACCACTTCTATAACCATTTAAGTGGTGACAAGGGAACTAAATGTTTAGCTTGTGCCTTGTTTAGTCATTACTGTTTTTAATGTATCATTACAATTTATTTGTCGCTACCTTTGTAGATTTTTTAAATCTGTATGCATAAGATACAATGTGTGGATCATTGGATTCAGACCAGAAATCACATAATTACATAAAGGGTTTGGAGAGAATTGTAATATTTTTGTTATTGTAAATATTGGCACTGCAAATCTCATGCTGAATAATTAATGTAAATGTTCTTTTTTTCTGTTTGTCAGGGAACTTCCTTGCTGTTATCAATAAATTGTAAAATTTACAGGTAATATTACTGTTATTTATTTTTATTATTATTTATTTTATTTTGATTATTATTATTATTATTATTATTATTATTATTATTATCATTGCTATTACCATTATTGCCATTGTCACCATTATTTCTTACAATTGTTAAAAAGAATTATTTTTTTCACAATATTTGCCATCATTATTAGTTATGTAACAATTTGGGAAGTTTTGATTCATCTGGGTGCATTATTTTTTTTGTGATAATTAACCTCAAATGCAATCAGTAATTTTTCTAGGTGTTTCACTGTACATTATTTTATCATTTTCCATAAGGTGAACAATTTATTTTTCTTCCTTTCAGTTGCATTATGTATATGTGCTCTTGTAATGTGCTTCAGTTAACTTGAAATTGAGCTTATTATAAATATCTTTTGTTACAAAATAAATCAAAGAAAAATGTCTTACAAAATAAATCCCAGAAAAAGTCCTATACCCATTACATATTCACTTCATAAAGTGGTATTTCTTTGTTCATGACCACATCTGGTTTTTAACAATCTTGTCAGATTTTTTTCTTCTTTTTTTATTTACATATCTTTGTGCCAGTTGACCTCATCACAAATAACTTTATTTCACATTTTTGCAATAAGTATTGTAAGTATCCACTTTAGTTATAGTCTTCAGTGCTTGATATATGTTTGCTGTTAAGTACCATAATTTTCCAATGTCTAAATGCATGTAATGATCAGTTGAATGGATATTTATTAGTGTTTTAAGTTAAATCAATTTGAGATTAAAATTGGCTCTCTTGAAATATTAGAGTAATGTTATGGGATATCAGACAATGTGGAAGAGAAAAGAGTCCACTTACTACAAAATGCTATAGTACCTTTTACATTATTTTTGTGATACTGTCTTTTTGGAAGATTTTTGGTACCGTCTTTTCACAGTATATAAGGTGAGATCTTAAGTTTTGCTAGTTTCCAAAGGATCACAAAATTAAAACAATTCCTCAGTACACACCTAATGTTAAGTTACATAAGTTGATATTTATGTTAATTGTTTGGGCATAGCAAATATGAATAGAATATACCCATCTGGTAGTTTAGAAACATAGACTTGCAAATAGCATTTTTTTTAATATTGAAGAGTGGGTAATATTTAGTTACAGGAATGGAAACGGCCAGGTGTCTCGCCAAAGAATGGAATTTGGGTGACGTGTTCACGTTGCATGATTGTAATATTTGAATTTCAAGGGTCAGGTACTTGAAATATACTTACAAAAATTATGAAATGAAAAGTTACATAAAAACCTGTCACACCAAAGTTAATGAGTGAAAATTGAGTGTTCTGGGTTTTGCCACTACATGAGAACTATCCAGCTCTAAAGCTTCCCACCTTTGTTACATTGTGTGTAGGGTTAAACATGTGGCATTCAAGATTTGGGAGATGTTAAAGAGGGAATTAAAGAGATTCTATACAAATATGTTTCATACTGCATATTGCTATGTATAAGTTCAGATACAGTGTAATACCTGTTTGCTGTGAGAGCTCTTGCTTTAGTGGTTCATACATTTTGCAATTTTCTAAGAATCTTGAAATATATACTGTAAATGAAATGGGAAGAATTGTATTTTTCATTCGCACCTTTAATCAGAGTAATGTATGTTCTGTCATCATTGGAGGAATTTATCCAACAGGTTTTCCTGCCAAATATCACTTTTAATGTAAATATTAAGCTATATACGTAATTATATTGTTGAATGGGTTATATTTGTTCATAAAATAATATTTACACAAAATAAGGTATTAAATGTAAGTTAGGTAGAATCTTGAAATAATTTACTAGTTGAACCACAAAGGCATTGATAGTCCAGCAGTTTACACGAGTTCAAGCTCGGGTTCGCCTTGTTGGAAGAGTCTACGAAGATGGTGAACAAGACAAGTAAGTTTTACAAGTTGGACAAAACCAGAGCCTCGCTTCCCTAAGTTAAATACCCGTAGTTTTACCTTGACCAGAGGTAGATTAGGGTTAGGGTTACACTTAGGTCGGCGTTACAGCGTGTTAACGAAGTAGCAAACGTAAGTTGATTTACCTTAACTTCATTACGCATCCTGATACCAAGATATACGCTACCTAAAGAACACCAGGTGAACCGGAGATAAAGTATTGCAGCGTGACCACACACAAGCTGTAACAACATTGCAAGCTAAAGGCAAACAATACCAAAAGTCAAAATGTTACGTCTCGCGGCGCGGAGCGGCACCTCAGCTGCTGGCATCTGTGCTCACCGAGGCTCTTTTAACCCCCCACAAACACCATGTAGTTTAGTAGTTAGCGCGCTCGGCTCACAACCGAGAGGGCCTGGGTGAGACAAATGGACAAGCTTTTTAATGTGTCTCTAGCCCATGTTCACCCACACAGCAGCATGCAAGTGGGTACGGGATATACTCAAAGGGTTGTGGCCTCGCTGTCGTGTGTGATGTGGTTTCACCCCTACCAGGAGATCGGTCTATGAGCTCTGAGCTTGCTCCGTTGGGCGACCGCGACACGCGCGCGCACACACACACACACACACTCATACATACATAAATTGAAATAAGTAATACATAATAGTGCGTACATATCCCCAAAGGCTACCAGTACAAACTCGTATATAGGTATCTGTCATTCCCTTCACAAATTGGTTTCATATTAGTATGTTCATAAAATGTGCAGCAGAATTGACAAGTACGTACTTCGCGTTATTGTTTATGATAACAACAATATTGTGGATAAAGTGAGTACTTTTGACAGCAGACAGACTCATTCAGTGTTGAATGGTGACACTGCGGCGTTGCCCCACAAGAAGAGCTGCTGCTAAGCATACTACATGGGAAAGGTAACAACATAGAGCAGGCGCATATATATATATATATATATATATATATATATATATATATATATATATATATATATATATATATATATATATATATATATATATATATAACATTCCAGTAACTTTTATTTATCTTTTAGGAAGCTTTCACACTACGCCACCAGTGTCTGCCACCGCCGCTCACTGGCAGCCTATCATGCTCAGTGACGGTCAGGTTCTCGTCTGGTGAAATACCTACATTCTCTCCGTGATGTCTTTTCTAACGTAGCTGAGAAGTTCTTCAAATGGCTTGCTCATGCGAAAATAGTTGAAAAACTTATTTTCGTCTGCACAGAAATCAGAGAAAAATGATGCACTCCTGTGTACATCCTTGAGGATATTATAGGATGTACATGCATTTTCCTTTCTGCAGAGCGCCTCTTCCGTTTCTTTTTAGCCAGCAGGGCAACGAGGAGTTTTTCGTTGGACGCCATTCTTCCAACTGACAAGAAGCGGCGGGTTCATGAGGTCCGGGCATGATCGGTGGCGGACACCGGTGTCCTAGTGTGAAAGCATGGAAGGCAACTAGTGTCCACGCTAGTGTCCTAGTGTGAAAGGGGGCTTATTTCCTCCAGGGCAGGTCGGTCTGCCTCGTTTTATAGCGGCAGCCAGCTCGCAGGAGGAAATGAAACAGTCCAGACGAGAAGAGCCAGCGAGACGGGCAGGGTCAGCATGGTTGTAGGGGTCGGTCCTCTGTACGGCAGTAGTCATGTAATTAAGCACATGGCCCTTGTTGTCAAAGTCGTTGTTGTAGTAGTCTTAGCTGTAGATGTGGTCCCAGATGTTGGTGAACAGTCGTTGTTGGTGAACAACTCGCCTGTGGTCCAGTAGGTAGGTGTCGGGTCCCGTCGTACGTCCCGAGAGGCACTGATTCAATGGAAACTTGACAGGGTATATCATTTTGGCTAAACATTCCAGTAATCTTACAAAAAATAAACATATGCAGTTATATACATTGCGTGTATGTTTTCTGTTAATATTACAGGTACTTCAATACTCAATTATCTTAGGATGGATGAACAGACTTACTTGACGCTGCTGTCTCTAGTCAGTCCTTTTATTGAGAAGCAAGACTCGTGTATGCGCAAGGTCATATCACCTCATGAGGGACTAACTGCTACACTCAGCTTCCTGGCAACGGGTCGATCATATGAAGACCTTAAGTTTTCGACATGCATTTCTCCACAACCCCTGGGATGCATTATACCAGAGACATGTGATGCATTAAGAAAGGCGCTGCAAGCTGACTACATGAAAGTAAGTACAATAGGTTACACTAGCTACTAGAAATGGTAATAATTGGTGAGGACATTAAAAAATAATCAACGTTTGATATCTTTATTGGAATGACATTGTTATGCGAAAAAGAAAATGAAATTATTGTCCTACTGTGCAAAGCAGCACAAAATAGATATACTGTAGTTTGAGTACCTAATTATATGTAATTTATTGTAGTCTGCTGCCCCTGGGGTGTATTATCCTGGACAGACATTTGGAGAGGAGTTAATGGTGAAACTTAAGTGAAAGGATAAGGTGTTGAGTCTTTTAATTCCGTGTTTGTTGTTAGTTTTCCACTGAGGCCTTGATACAATACATCATTTATGAATTTTTCTGCTAGCAGTTGCATATCTGCTGTCATTTTCCTGAGTTTTGTTGCAACATTTTTTCCCACAATGTCAAACTCATCCTCTGGTCGGGAAGATGTGATGCGCTCTCCTATGACTTTGAAAACATTTTCAGCAGTACTAGTCGAAAGTCTCTGTTTTTTTCTCGCTCCTGCCGTGAGAGAATCAACTGCTGGTTCTGAACTCTCTGCTGATGGTCTGTCATGATTAGAGCTGCAGATACTGCTACTTCTTGATGGTGCACGAGTAGACGCTCCCTTTGCGGCATGATCCGCAAACTGATGAAAGAAAATGAAATATTTATTATGGATCAACTACGCTATTTTAGGTTACGTGACACTAAGTTATAACTATTATGCATTTTGTCGTTACGTAGATAATGTTTGATGTCGAGACATAACCCAGCATCACTAAATTGTTTTACATAAGAAAATTATAGTCATATTACAATAACATTATCTAGAGAATACACAGAGGTATCAAAATCAGTTCATGCGTAATACAAAAAAAAAAAAAAAAAAAAAGGTATCCGTGTTAATGTTTTTTTTCCAGTTCCCTAGTAACAAGGAAGAGTGGAAACATATTGCTCAGGATTTTGACACCATGTGGGACTTTCCAAACTGCTTAGGAGCAGTAGATGGGAAGCATGTGCGCATTGTACCGCCAGCAGACAGTGGGTCATACTTTTATAACTATAAGGGTAGTCACAGTCTTGTCTTGATGGCTGTCGTCAATGCCAAGTATAAATTCATAATGTGCGATATTGGAGTAAAAGGACGAATCTCTGATGGAGGAGTATTCATGAAACCGCTTTTTATGAGAAACTTTGCAATGACGATCTGCATATTATACCTATACCTGCTGTGCCCAAAAACTCGCACACTGCTCTTCCATTTGTGTTCGTGGGAGATGAGGCATTTGCCTTGCGCAAAGATTTCCTGAAGCCATACCCTCAAAGAGAACTTACTCATGACAGAAGAGTGTTCAACTACAGGTTATCACGTGCAAGGAGAATTGTGGAAAACGTTTTCGGCATTCTTTCATCACGTTTTCGCATGCTCCACATATTCTCCAGAGCTCAATGAAGTCCTGACTGACATTGGCTCAGTTGAAATTAACATGGTACAACTGCAAAGAACATTCACAAGAAATCCAGCCCAGGAAGCAAAAGAGGTTAGAAATAAATTTATGACCTATTCCAACACAGAAGGTGCTCTTTCTTGGCAAAACGATAACGTATGAATGAATCCTGTGCATTACAGTATATGTTACTTTAATTCAACCTTCTGCAAATTTATCTTTTATGAATAAATACATAGTAGAGACTGAAACAAGAAATCTATGTAGTGGCAAAGAAGCAAATATTTGTAAAATAAAGTTTATGAAAAATATGTTCTGCCTATAATTCCTCCCCCCTTACTATTTTAAGTCTGTTAATTACCGTTGGCAATGCCAGTCTCGGATCTGAAATGCGACTTTAATTTTGCAAGTGAAAGTAACGAAAAACAAGGTATATGTAAAAAAATAGTGGTATTATTTTACAACTACACCATAATCCCCTAGAACATTGTAAATTTGATTATCGTATACCTGGGTGGATTCTGATAAACTTTGTCTCTTGGAGTTTCCGTCGCAAATCCATAGTTTTTGAGATATCCCCCTTCTCCCCCAGTAAGTCAAGGATTTTTTCAGAGTGCGTAGTTTTCGGGTGGAGGGCACGAAATCGCTGATTTATGAATAAAACACCGCGTTAGCTACTATTTAGTGGCGTTAGCAACTGGTAAGGTCTTAGGGATCCTTAGTATCCTATCTACCTAGAGTAACTTTATCCACATCGACTTTAAACTGTTAGGTCGGAGTTTACTCTAGGTAGATAGGATACTAACTTATTACTAAGGATCCCTAAGACCGTACCAGTCGCTAACGCCACTAAATAGTAGCTAACGCGGTGTTTTATTCATAAATCAGCGATTTCGTGCCCTCCACCCGAAAACTACGCACTCTGAAAAAATCCTTGACTTACTGGGGGAGAAGGGGGATATCTCAAAAACTATGGATTTGGGACGGAAACTCCAAGAGACAAAGTTTATCAGAATCCACCCAGGTATACGATAATCAAATTTACAATGTTCTAGGGGATTATGGTGTAGTTGTAAAATAATACCAAAATAGTTATTCCCAAACAATGCGTTATAGTGAGTCCTATCACATAACTCTCCTTCAAGGATATTTGGTTCACACTTTATATAAAAAGGTAGGAAGCACTTACCACATTTATTTCTTCTGAAGACTCCGGAGACTCATCCAAAGTTGAAGTTCCTGTCCTAGGGTTATCTTGGTCCTTCAAAAACATTAAATTATCAAAGTACCACAATGTTGGCTTGTATTATGTCTTCGGTGCCTGCTCCTGATCTTTTGCTATTTTCTAATTTCCTGAACTCTTTGCGGAAAGATGCTCTCATCGACGCTATGCGTTTAACCACAGTCTCTCTCGTTGCTGTATGATTGACCTGTCTATATTTACAAACCAAGACATCATATGCTTGGTTTTTTTTTAATTTGTTTGAATAGTCTTGACTTTTCACTTTCCAGAGACAAGGATAACTCCGATAAAGTTCAATAAATTCTATAAGAAAATCCTTATTATCCATATTCACTTTTTTTCAATATACTTTTATCACACTTGAAATTCTATAGTGCGTCGTACATCAAACACTTTCTGAAAAAGAAACATTCGTTAACATTATGCACTAAGCTGACCGCAGGCTCGGCTCGTGCTATTTTACCACCACACACTACCCGAGCCGAGCCGCAAGCCAGGCCAAATATCTGGAAGTGCCACTGTGCCAGATCAGCACGAGCCGAGCCACGAGCCTGATTGCGCGGCTCGTGGCTCGGCTCGAGATGCCCACACACTACACGAACTGGCTCGGGGCTCGGCTTGTTTGCTATAGGCTCGGCTCGTGGCGCGTGTAGTGTGTGGGGGCTTTTACACACGACTACACAGTGAGGCTGAGGTGGAGCGAAGGAGGAGGAAGTCCACATACTACTCTTTTCCCCAACAGCTCCCACTGTCACTTAGGATATCTGTTTATTTTGCATTTATCCTTTGCTTCAGTTTTCGGGGATTGATCAGGCATGTTTTCAGGAATCGATGATAATCAGATAGGTGAACAATGAATGAAACAAATTTTTGTTGTATTGTTTGCCCGCCAAATTCGAAAACGTTAGCATTGTTCATATCATATTGCGGTTGAATGCAATGGATAGTATGTTGAAATTAATGGGAAATTTGTTCTGTATATCATAATTCATGACATATTTTATCCCGCCCATTCATATAGCTCATACAAAGTGTGTGTGTGTGTGTGTGTGTGTGTGTGTGTGTGTGTGTGTGTGTGTGTGTGTGTGTGTGTGGCCAGTTCATTAGATATCTGCATTAATAGTAGTGCAATGTGTATTCATTAGATCTTATACCTAGAAGACAAAAATGAAAAATTATTTTCCTCTTACCTGAAACTTTGACAAATTCAATTCTCAAAATGTGTTTCATTCGTCCTTGAGAAATACATTACTTTAGAATTTCAACATAGCAAGTGTTAACAGAGAATAAGCTTATTACATAGTACGTGGCAGATGCATGAATCTTGTGTATTAGGTTTAGCTAAAACTTTTGACCCTCTAGACAAATGTGTAGAGTGAATGGCAGAGAAACACAAGCTGGTGCAAGTTATGTAATATATATATATATATATATATATATATATATATATATATATATATATATATATATATATATATATATATATATATATATATATATATATATATCCTACCTACTCGTCTCCCAACAGTCGCTAAAAAGATTGGGATACGATTCGGACTTTGCAACCACAGGAAATTAATAGTTTAATCTTGTTTCCCATTCTTTCTGTTTGTCTTGAATGCTGATAATTATCATATATATATATTCAGATACCACTTGAAGTTCCAAAACAATAGCATCAGATGTTTGTGTTGCCAGAGATGTGTTGTAACTCGCCGCAGTATCACATCAACAAAAATCCTCCTCCTGCACTACCAGCTGGCGGCACGACACTCGAGTGGCTCTTGGGAATCGGGGAAGAAAGTGAGTATTATCTCGACATATTGCTATCAAATGTGAAGCGTACATAGTCGATTAGAGATATGTATTTGCACACGAACTCCGAAAACTATGTCATAATGACATAACTGTGTAACTTAATTGTTACTGCATACTTTGGGAGTGCAGTGTGGGTGAAGAATGCTTCGTTGATACTCATACTACTTATCAGCGTCAAGAGACAAGTCAGATAAAAAGCTTACTTTTATTTATCATTGTTTTTTATACTAGTATGTATACAGACCTGCATGCAGTAAGGTTTGATAGATGTGCTAGTGTGATAGTCCATGGGGGGTCCAGCCTCCGTGGTTAGGATAAGGTTTCCTCATCTTATGGTTTTTATGTTCCTATGTACTGCGAAGTATACACTTATACTGCACTATCTTGACACTTGGGTACTACTCTAGAATTACTGCTCCACGCCGATCTCTATAATAGCTGTGACACAGCGCAGTATAGATAAGATACGTACCGTTTCCATAGGTTTTGGTGAGTGCAATGTCGAACGGAGGTCACAATAATACCTTGAAAAACAACACCACTCCAGAATTTAAGTCCAGACACGGTGTTTCCCTTATGGTTCCCGAAGCACAATGAGCCCTCACACAGCTTGGGGGACTGTGGGGAGTCAGGGGTTTGGGGGGAGGAGGCATATATGAGCGGTATATGGAGTTTGATAAATCTAGGGAAATTTCCCTAGAAATCAAGTATTCTGGGTTTGGCAATATTTAGGAATTTCATTAGGTTAGGGTAATTTTTTTAGGGGGAGGCCCAGGAGGGAGCAGCCCCCCGGCTAGCAGGGGGTGTCCAGGGGGGGCACAGCTCCCCAGCTAGAACGAGTGTCTGACTTTTGGAATTTCATTAGGTTATGTTAAGTTAGGATAATTTGCCCCCTCTGGCTAAATTTAGGGAAATTTTCCTAGATTTTTTAAGCTCCATATGTCACTCATTGTATGCCTCCCCCCCCCCAAACCCCCCTAATTCCCCACAGTTCCCCAAGCTTGCTTGAGGGGTTAGAAGTGTGTGTGTGGTGAACGGGGTGGAGCAGTAATTTTAGACAAATACCGACAATGGTAACTCTAAGGCTAAAATGATAGTTTCATCGTAAAAGTGAGGTTATTTGTTCCATTTTGAATGGTGGTATGGCATGATGAACTACTTTAGTTTGCAGAGTATGGAATTTTAACATTTTAGTGATTTTGGGGGTATGGGTGAGGCCAAAACTTGCTCCATTGGTGAGCGTCATCAGTGCCTGTTGTGCCTCTCATTGGCAAGGATGAAGCTAATTTTCCATGGTAGATTTCAGTCTGTTTTTAATTAATCTGCCTGTTGTTTTTGTAGCAAATCATTAGTTTTGGAGTTGAGGGTTTGGGGAAAAAAACAAACAAAAAAAAAAAACAGATTTATTCATAACACAACATGTACCAGGGAAAAATAGTTTCATCTGAAATTGAGAGACTGGTGTAAAAGTGAAAATTTACCAAAAAAGTTCCAATTACCACATTGTACGTTTATGTCAAGATAATTTCCAGTCATAGACTTGTCAATAAGTTTTTATGTTATGAATAATTTTTTTTTATCTTTGTATTTTGAATTAAGCTCAACTACAAACCTGTGTCTATGCTTTATAGAGCATGGGCATAAGTTGAGAGTCCATGCTTTTTGCCAAAGCACCGGAATTTTTTTAGTGCTGATGGCTCCTGCAGTCCACTTTTCATGGAGTCTGGGTGTGCATACATTTTTTTTTTTAATTGTACTGTTAGTGGCATAACCACAGTATATTTGCTTGATCTAATTATTCTTTTGGCATAACATAGTCCTGCCATATTTAACAGAAGGGTGTTCAGTTAGTGTACTGTGTTGTAGTTCATATTGGATCAGTACAGCAACTGAAAGTGTGTAATGCATAGCATACACTTTCATATCACAGTGTGGAGACTTGCTGCAATGATATAACCTATAGACTCAAAGCAAAAGCCTTGATCTCTGATACAGACACAGCTTAAATGTCTTAGAGTCATGTGGCAATGCATTTTTTATGCGTGGAAGAAATTAAATAAAGCTGTTATATCTAGCAATCTTCAAAATTCAATACAAGACTACAGTTGCTATGTAAATGGAACTTAATCCCACATAACAATTTTTTAACTCGTGTAACAATTCCCTAATTTTCACAGTCTGCTAACTGCCATGTTACAGTGAAGAGTACCATTAAATTAAAAATAAATGCATCGGCCTAACTGCAGATATGCCATTGTGAATCCATCCAAGAGTTTCAGGAGAGTAATGACATAACAGATAATTTCTAATAATAATATATAACAAGAAGTAACAATTCAGTGCTTCAAAAGATAATAGGTTTCAGCTTTTCAAATTCATAAATCATCGATGATAATATCAATATAAGTATTTGAAAAGATGACAGTCTAGTTGGATGTTCATGTTTAAATGAAAAAAAATGGTAAACATTAAGAAGAGACACACAGCTGTATTTACTGATATTTTCAGCTCCAATGGTGTGTTATGTTTGGTGGAATTGTTGCTCAATAATGATAGTCCAACAATTGTCTATAGCACTAATACATACACTGTTTTTCTAATAGGACTGTTTTGCTTTGAGTGACAGACGCTATAGTTGCTCAAAGCAAAACTCCCCTATTCAAAAACAGTGTATTAGTGCTCTAGACAGTCTTCAGACAATCATTGTTGAGCCATGGATGATTATTGTTGAGCAATAATCACACTGAACAAAACATACCTTTACTCTAAACAAACTTAAGGACTTGATAAGAAAGCAAGCTTTTCAGATGGCTAAAGGTAGAATATGGCCAAATATCACCTCTTACTCCCCAAAAAGAATTGGGGACCTTTTGCTGCTATTATGATGGGTGCTATCTTTGATACTATAGAAAATCTCGTGGTATTAGTAGTCTATACCTCTTTAAGGATACTAATCAATCACAGTATTACCTAATCTAACCTACTATGGCTTTCACTGGCCGTGTTACACTGTTTTTCGCAAGTAATTCCGAAACGAATTGTCGGAACAGTATGGTATTTCAACACAAAGCCTCTTACACCCCTACCTAATTTATGGCCCACATAGCATATTGCTATATGTGTTTACGAAGGAGTTTACTCGTGTATATTAAGACGAATCCAGGCATGGTCACTAAGGTCTTATACACATTCGAACAAGTGTGGGGTACTCGTCTAGCCCCTCCAATACTCCTACCAACCCCCAGACTATTCCCTCCATACCCTAATACCTCACCCACCCCCTCCCCGTCTCCCTCAAAACACCCACATATAGTACCGGTATATGGTGTATGTTACTGTGGTTACTTATATTAAACAGAAATATATATTCATGCATGTTAATTACCCTACTTTGCTATTATTCACACGGTCACTGATATATATATAAGCATGGAAACCAGACGAAGGCCAGAAGAGCGTGGAAGGATGACAATCCAGCTGTTAATGGTTGTAAAGATGTATGTGTGCGCTATAAGGTTAATGCATGCTGTCATATTTGGTCAACCAAATAACCGCAGCAATAATATATGGTATTACGAGTGTTCTGCACCGTTCCATTATACGCAATGTGTAATTATAGCCAATACTCTCAGTCTCCTGACTCCCTCCCACCCCAATCCCACTCCTCCCCTCCCACTCTTTCTCCCTCTGCCTGTCACTATAGGCGGAAATCCCCCCCAACCCCCACCTCCCTACCCCTACCACCGGGCTGTGGTTTCCGAGGTTATGACTTAAGCAATGATAGGGGAATATAATACTGAGGACCGAGGCACCACCACAACAACCATCAACGATGTCTGGCATGTTGCTCCATTGCCCACGTGGATGCAGGATGGCATTTGTTATTCGCCTCGCCACATTGTACAACAGTGAGAGGATCCGTGGAAAAACATACATAAGCTTGAATAGGTAGGTGGATCATTTCGTCTATTTACTGGTTTGCACAGGTGGTGGGGAAAGGGGAGGGGGTTGACGAGGAGGGTGGAGGGGGGGGGGGAATATGGAGTGGTGGGGGGTGTTTGGGGGTGGGGGGTGTTTGGGGGGTGGGGACGAGTCCTCTGAATGTGTAGACATGACCTCGTGGCTTCGTCTTAATATACACGAGTAAACTCCTTCGTAAACACATATAGCAATATGCTATGTGGGCCATAAATTAGGTAGGGGTGTAAGAGGCTTTGTGTTGAAATACCATACTGTTCCGACAATTCGTTTCGGAATTACTTGCGAAAAACAGTGTAACACGGCCAGTGAAAGCCATAGTAGGTTAAGTTAGGTAATTCTACGTTAATAAATACGTTACTAAGAAGTTATAAAAAATAAATTAATAAAATAGAAATTTCTGGAGATTCTAACTACAGATTTCCTGAAATTTTTTCTACATTATTAAAGATGATGCTCATCCTGACAACAGCTCCCACTTATTTTTCATAGTGACATTTGACAATATTTTAGCTTTCTCCACCCAAAAACTGCTCTCCCACCAGGTTCCTAACTTTGTTTGGAGTAAGAGCCAAAAACATTAGTAAGTAGAGTTGTGTGCTGCTTTTTAATATTTGCCAGAAGTTTGTCATGATTAAAGCAACATCTGACTGAAGCATTACCTTTCCAAATACTTATGTTGATGTTGTTACAGCATATGCCAGTTACTCTACCATCCACAATAAACCAGCCACTAGTAACACTTTCCCAAGCAGGCAGCAGCTCAGCACTTTATGTGTCCTGTCAGTGCTCAACATTACCACATGTTTTGTCTGCTGGCAGCTCTTTCTCCTGTGACTAAGTTGGGCACACTTCCAATAAATTCCTCTGAACCCACTAGGGCTGGCAGTTCTCCTTTTTCTTAGCATTACCTGTTGAGCTTATGCTTGGGAGAAATAGAGGTGATGGCAATATGCAGCAGTAATGAGAACAGCAACCAGTGCCTCGCTGTTGGTACACAAAAAATATCAAACTCAATGGCCCTTTTCAGTACTTTCTTTGTTCTTTATATTTCTACTTTAACATTTCACACAGTGTACTTTTAACTATGTATTTGCAAAAAAAGAATATGAAAAAATCATAACCTCACACCAGTGATGTAGCAGAGGGAGCCAGTTCCACCAGTGAGAAGGCTGCAGGAAGGGAAGGGAAAAGTGGAGTTTCAGTATACAACCAAATGCGCAGATCAGCAGATCACTTAGCAGCTTTCTCTTTTATGGGGAAAGAGCATGATTCAGAATATATGGCTGTTGTATGGATTAAAGTGATAGGTCTATTTTTCACTAAAGTAGTCACAAAAATCTCTTCCATCCTTTATATCTTAGATCATGGTTTAGTTTCTTTTAGTGAAGATTTTGTTGGTGGCCTACCTGGAAGTATGAATGAAAAATGAATTCAACCTTTACTTATCAATTTTTTAAATATACATACATATATGTATATCTGAATAATATATACTCATACTGTAAATTAAATCTCTAATTGCAGATGCTTGTCTTTCTAATGTAGTGACAATAGAAAATTTTTAATGGCTCGAGGCTCCAGAAGAGGACCTCACCATGAGGGGACCATGGGAGCAAGAAACTGTGTTGTTGGAGGTAGGCATTTGCTTTATGATAGAAATATAGATTGAATTTCTTTTTATGCTAAAGTCTATGTTTTTATATAATATTTGATTATTTTTTATTAATTGTTTTTTTCTTTTTTGCATCATATTATTACTACATATTTTCTTTGTATTCTATAGAAAAGGAAAAATTCATTATATATATTCTTTTAGCTCCCCCTAGGACAAGGAGCCAAGCTCTCAGGGAAAACCAAGAAATAGAAATACAGCATAGACCTACCCATAAAAAGAAAAATGGATATGTCTCTGGTTATGTGAAGGATATCAGCAATACATCCTCACCAACTAGAGACAGATCACCAGACTCAGCAATATCTTCTAATAGCTCAAAGTGGTCAGTGTCTAGTAACATTTCCATCATGGGTAGACTTTCTGTATGTGCTGATTCAGAGTCTGTAACAACCTTAAGCTCAGTTGTGGAAGAGGCTGAAAGAGGATCAAATGGAAGCATAAACTTTGACACTGTAAAGTGGGTGAATAATGCAGCAACAGAAAGAACTCGAGCTGCCACACCTCTCATTAGAACCAGTACTGCTGCTAATGGAAGTTTGATAAGGCACACAGGAAATCTAGTTGCAGAGAGCTCAAATGTAATGGAAGAACGCTTCTTGAAGAAAGCAAAGATGGCATATGTAAATTCAAGCTTTACATCAGAGTTGGTGGTTCATCTTTATATCATTGTATCCTGCGCATCATCAGCATCAACAAAAGCTGAACTTGAGGTATGTTATATACATTTGAGAATTTTCATTTCTTTAGTGTTTGGTTATATATGTACTGCAATAGATTTGTATGACCATGTAGAAAATAAGCACAGCTCCATAACCTTCTTTCAGTAATGTTTAGAAATACCTTGGATTCATATAACTAATCAGTTATTGTTTTTCAAGTAACCAGTCATCAGTCGTATGGTATCCACGTGGTGAAATGGTATGAATATATTATATTGTTTAATTATGTTGCACTAAAATTGTGTAGCCTTTCTAGGAATTACTTTTTTGGTAAAACTGAAAATTCATGTATATAGTTTAATGCAATTCTTTATACATATCTACATATACCTGTGTAATAAACCACCATCTCTGCAAATAACTGAGGCAAGGCACATATGTACAAGTATATTCTGATGTGCATGTGGGTTATGTTCCTGAAAATCCAATTGTAAGGCTATGCATCATATAGCAAACTTATGAAAGACTTACAAGTAATTTGAGTGAGATGTGAGCTGACAGTCAATTTTTTGCTTTGACTTGGAAAAAATTGAGTAATGAGCTAGCTCCAGATACGCCATCACTATTTAGTTCAGCAAATGTCCAGCATTCCATCTCTGACACATTCAATTTTTTTTCTCCACTTTGGAAGCCTTTATTGTGTTTTGGTAGCATTTTAAGCTTTTTGTGCAGTTGTTTAGCTAAATTTCTTTTGTCTGATCATGGGTTCTAAGCAATTGGCACTATGTAATGACATATCTAACTTCTTCCAAACATTCTTGAAAGGAAGTGAAGCAAACTTCCTTTGACAGCTATTTCTTAAACAATATGCAGATGGAAAAACAAACAGCGTTTAAGAAAATTAAGTTAAGCAAAAATGAAATTTAAAAAAAATATATCAGTTGAATTGAATAACAAAGTGTAGCACTACAGTACCCGCAAAAAATTATGCGGAACATGCACAGTCTGTGACCCACAAGTTACCCTCCATAATATGAGCTTCACAAGAAAGTGAAGAGGACAGCCTGTAAGAGACATGAATTAAGATAAGCATATTTTTCTCCATAAAAGCATAGAACTTGAACTGTCTGAATAAGTGGATTGTAAAGTAATATAGCTTCAAGAATAAGTTGGATACCAGTAGATAGGGAAACAGGACAGTATGAACATTGCTTCCTTCCTGCATGTCATTGTATGTAGGTAAATCCAACTAGGTAAGTAAACACACTGATGACAATTTTGCCTCCTTATCTTCCACAGAAAATAGAATCTGTCACTCCAGTCAATCACTTGCTGCCCTTGCACCCTGTAGCTTTACAAGTAGCTGTTTGGTTTGTGATTGGCAGTCTGTATGACCTGATTTCACCAAGATTTGCACTGCTGTTGCCAGAAGTTGTTGTTTTACTCCTTCATCTGATGAATTATAGCAGCTTTGGGAAATTGTGCAGTCATTTTCATTATTATATGTCTTTTATTAAGATGGGTCTTCTAGGTAAGTGAATTTCCATCTTTTAGTTTTTATCAATTAGTCGATTAACTGTTCAAGTTGTAAGAGTCACATTATATAAGTTATTGAATTGTTTATCCATACGTTTGTGTATATCTTCTGATATTGAGAAAAATTATATTCTGAATGAAATAACTGATACCTCATATTGTAACTAGATTAAAGAAATCTTGGTATTAACTATGATTGCTATTGGATTGCTATGTGTCCAGTGCTGAATACCTAGAGCATTTACTGGGATCTTGCCAGACAGCTACTCCAAAATTTTGTTGGTATTTCAGTTGATAACATATTTGATATTGTGTAATGGTATGTGTACAAAATATTCTTGAAATCTTATTTGATAGATAATAATTCCTTAATACTAACTACATCTTCATTGTATCTCTTATGGCAGGCCTACTGTTAACCATATGAAGCCCATTGTTTTGAAATTTGAGAGTTTTATATCAAGAAGTCTTGAAAATCAAGTCACATTTTTTTTATGTAAAAGGGGAAACTGGCCAAGGGCAACAAAAACAGTAAAATGAAAAGCCGACAAATTTGCCAGTTCCCTTATAAGTCAAAGAGTCAGCTGAAAGAGACAAATGTCTTGAAACCTCCCTTCTAAATAAAGTCAAGTCATAGGAAGATATACAAAAACAAAAGTTGAATAAAATTGTGACACTTGTAGCCACTGTCATAATTCTTAACCTCGCTGTGCTGTAAATCAGAATTTTGTGAGAGATAAAATCCTGTTGTTTACAATGTTGTATGGAGTTGGATTTGGTGATTTAAAATGCCAATTGTCAAACCAACCCTTTATCATGTGAACAAGATGAATATACCACTAGCTATACAGCATAGTTATGAAGAACAATTCCTCTCACACCTCATTTTGAAATATGGTGGTATCTATTACCACTACATTGAATTATTTGTCCTTATATTTGGATTATCAGGGTGCATGATAGGATTACTAAAGTGCTTCATGTATGTATGGGGAGAGTAATTGTAGCACATTTATGTATTTTCAGGATCTCACCTACTTGCAGTTCATCTTGGCTATAGACACAACCTTGCTGGGGTGTTGTCAAGAGTGAGCTTTTGTTATGGGCTTTGTACCATAGCGTTTCCTCCCACTGCTAGGGTGGTCAGCCAACATCTGGGGTGAGTACCCATCTGTTGGAATTACGGAGGAGGTTATTTGCTTTATGTATTCACCTATACAGGGTTTGAGCAGGGCTCATAGTGTCCTGCCTTCGTATCTCCATGTATATCCAACATTTCCTTGATTTTATGCATGTTGGTTCCTGTAACAACCTCTTGTGTGTGTGTGTGTGTGTGTGTGCATGCTTGTGCAAATGTGCGTCCATCGGTGTGTGTGTGTGTGTGTGTTCACCAAGGCCTCATCACAAGTTGACCTGCAACCACCAGCCATTATCCTCTCAGTGTGAGCTTAGAACTCACACTGATCTTTAGATAAGGCTGTGACTTCACACATACTATACACCCAATCTCCTTGGTCAGGGAGACTGTAATTGCCTTGCTTTTCAGCGGAAAAATCTCAGGGGTGACCAGGTACTAGTGAAGTTCAAACCTGTGCCAGCCACAGTGGCCAACACAGACTCATAGCCACAAGGCTCTGTGTGTGTGTGTGTGTGTGTGTGAGAAAGAGAGAGAGAGAGATAATAAGTGCATGATTTTATTGCAGTATTGTAGTTCACCCCATATTGTCTTGTTCCACTAATTTAATATGGCTAAGATTATAGAGTTATTAATATAGAGAATATTAAGATAGAAATGTATCTCACTATGTGCATGCTCATGCTTAACATTCATTAAAATTTAGAGACTTCTATTAAAGAATTAAGCCTCTTATCAAGATATTACCTAAAATATTAACCCTTTAAGTTAACTTTTTTCTCTCTTTAGATATCCCTATTTAATTCTTAAGTCTACAAAAGCCTTGTTTATTTTGGGAGTTGTAAGTGTGATATGGCATTAGTAAGGATGATGATAAAATCATTGAAAATGCACGGAAATTTATCCCATGATTGTAAGGTCACTCGTGTAGCCCAACTTTAGTCATCACAGCAAATCCTTGTGCTGCTCAGCTCAGTACAGCCTTATTAACTTTCCTATGTAATTTGTTTGTTATTCCTTACAATGCCAAATCCTGCTTTTCTTTGGTTCATCTACTGACACACTTCCTTTTCCATGTATGTATCATGCTCTACCTTGTTATTCTGATATATTTACCACTCTTGCATGTTAACTGTATCACATATTTATGAGATCTATTTAATGGAGATAAATATGCAGCATCACAGAGACGTAACATGGCAAATAAACAGCTTAGGAGCAGACTAAAAGAACAAGTGAAGTAATCGCAAATTACACTGTTATGTAACCAAATGGTTTAATTAGAATGTATTTTGACTGCAGAGTATTTATTGTTTATTATGAAAACAGTAGGAATAATCTTACTTAAGGATATGATAACCCACTCACTTTCATGCGTTGCACATAATTTGTGCATCCTATCACAGAAATACCAGTAGATATGCCTGTTACATCCATCTACAGCATGTTTTAGATAACTTTTAATTCTTTCATGATAGGAGGCAAGGGGCAAAGTTTGCTTTTTATGTTGTCCCAAGAAAGTGTTTTGGGCAGTTCATATGTGTAAAAGCTATCTTGGCTCAGCAATTTTCACTGCTTGGTATATATGAGGCACCCCGTGCTGAAGTGAGGTAACTGCCACTCGTATAAACTCGAGAAAACAGTGTTTGAAGTTTCGCGCTCTCGCCGGCCCCTCACCCCAAGCACTTCCCGAGCAGGAGTGAGGTACTTGCAGCAAGGATCGCATACCTTGTTACGAACTGTCAAATGCTGTTTTCTTGTCTGCTAGACTTTATGGTCATATTAGTAATATTAAGTTTTAACATTCTATTGCCCCACAGGATGCTCTGCCACCTCCTTCCCTGTATAGGCAGATGTATTTTGTTTACCCAAGTTACGCTTTTCTTTAGCCACAGTTTTCTTCCGTTTCCGCTCGTTTATGGGTCGTTTCTGGGAACTAGAAGGTGAAGCAAACTCTGGTCTCTCATGTCCTACACCGTCAGCCATGATGCAATACAAAAACACTTAAAATCCACGCAAAAAGTAGACCAACACAGAGTAAGTGTTGAAGGTGGAATACTGAGGCTGGGCTGGCCGGTGATTGGCTGGCGGGCGATGACGCAGCACCTCAGACACGGCTGCTGATTTGAGGTAAACAACATATACCACGTGTAACAGCATGAATTTGCCTATACGATACACGTGAAAACTCAGTTTTGATCCGACTGTTGCTTACCTCGCTTCAGCACGGGGTGCCTCATATATATGTGTAGATAGAATTAAGTTGCCAGCCATTTCCAGCCATATTAAACAAGATTATACTGCAGCTTATCATGACTCATTCTAATATAAGAGGTTTTATTTAATACCAACTTCAAGGGCTCTCAGTGATATTTATTCTAAAAGTACATTAGATAAACTATTGAAAATAATGAGATAGAACACAAAATACTTTAATAGGTTAACATTTATTAAACTGTACAATGGTGTTGGTGGCTATGCTTTTAACACATTAATATATAATCCTTTTTACCAGGAATTCCATTAACTATCAACTTCTTACTATCTTGAGTCTTCTGAGCATCATATCTGCATTTAACATCTTGGGGAGTAATACCCCTACAATCAATGGTAAGTATAGTAAATAGATTTTTTATATTCTGTGTTTTCCCGCTTATGAAACAATTTAGTGTATCTTGAATTTATTATATGAAAACACAAAAGCATGAAGGCTGAATTCCAGTGATACTACTTATACAGACAGCCCTCGTTTCTTCGGACTAATACAGACTGGGCCATGTCTGGAGAATGAAAAAGTCCGGACATTGAAAATTGAGTACAATACAGTTCTGTACTGTACAATAAACAGCCCATATTGTCTTGCACACATACTCATAGGCTACAATATGGTACAATATGCATATACAGTATACATGAGAGTAAAATGTGGTTATACCTGCAATAGGGTACAGTATTATATTAATAGCAGTAATAATAACAAACAGATTCACTTGTTGCACTGTAAATACTGGCGCGGCGGGTGGAAAACTGGCGGGAAACTCACGCATCACCCGCATCCTCTCCTGTGAGAGCCACCTACCAGTCAAAATTGTCATTCTTTGGACAAACACAGCTGCATCGGACAATCATCCCAACCCCGGACATTGACCAAAGAATTGAAGTCCGAAGAAATGGGGGTCCTCTGTAATTATAAAATGTTTATGAAGTTTACGATATGTGTGTGTGTGTGTGTGTCTTTTCTCAGGCAATGAAAATGAAAATGGACGTAATAGATATTCTGAATCTATCTTTTCTTATGGCTTACTCCCTATAAGAGTATTCGTTAAGGATCAAATGGTGGCAGAAAAGCATTCACCTCTCAATCTAAATATTCCTTTCTTGCTTGTGTAATTGCTCTGCCTCAACTAGCACCTTGTTTACCCATAGATTCCTTCATCCTTTTTTTTTCTATGATAGAGATAATGCTACACCAGTTTTTCTAATTCATAGTAGAATACTATATCTTAATAAAATGCTACACTGGCATTTATAAGGAAATGTTGCAAGACTACCTTGAGTCATGGCCTTAATTAGTGAAATAAGTGTTGATGGCATAGTTAATGCTGCATGTGCAATTTTGTATACATTCTAGTTTTGCTTTCAGTGTTCATTAATATATATCACTTATTGAGTATTAACTTGGCAATTTTTGATACATGTACCATAACATATAGTAAATATTATCACTGATGTCTAGCAATAAAGTACTTGAAAGTTCTGCTATTAATGGTAATGCTTTATAACTAACAGTTTAAAACTTAATTAAGAAAGAAGAATAAATTGTCTTAAAATTGGAACTAACTAAGGACAGTACCCGAGATTTACAATAACTCCCAACACTGATCTTAAACCTGTATAGCCTGCAAGGTGACTTTTAGAGAGGTTGTATTGGGAAAGAAAGAATGTGTCTAATAAAGCTCTAAATATGGTACTATAGAGAAATTGTGCATGATACATGAGTTTCATTGAAATGTGACCAAAAAGCACATTCTGGAGAGGTTTCATACTTAATGAGATTAGATATGAAGAAAAGGTGAATAATATTAGCAATGTCAGGGACATGGATAAGATGTTCAACATACTCTAGATCATGAAGGAAGTAAAGTGAAAGGTTAATTCACCAGGTTGGTTGATTAGGAAGGGACCCAAGTCAGGATGTGCTACACTTAAAAAGTTCAATAGTGAAGAGTTTTTCAGTTAGAGGAGTTAAGAGAAATTCACTGCACATGCAGATTTAGTTGGAAAGTGACTATGAAGTTGAAGCCAGGTGGAAAAAAAATCAGAATGCTCAGGAGTGTAAGCACAATAGCTGGCAAAGTTGTTATACTGGTAGATGCAACATGCAGCTTTGGATTGTTGTTAGAAGTAGCCTCAGGACGCTTGTGTTTCTTTCCTCGCCAAACTCATTTCCATTCATGCGGTCAGTCACTTTTAAACCTTTCATGTGTCTTGCATTCCTGCTACAGTATATCAATTGTTTCCTTCCTAACAGTCTCTACTTCTGTCTTCTTCCCAGCTGCACTTTTTCCATTTCCATTGATTGAGATAATTTTCTGTACTTTACTGATCTCCCTTTAGGTAGAATAGAGCCTCCTCTTTGTTGTCTTCCCATACAAGGACAACTGACAGCTGGCATGGCTAGCACACTGCTTTTGTAGAGTAATCAGATCACCAGATTTTTTTTTTTAAGGGCTGTTGGAAACCAACCTCATTCTTATAAATACAGCCCTAAAATTAGGAATTTAGTATGAAAGATTATAGAGAACTAAAACATGTAAATTTTAATGACAAGATGGTATTGACAGAATTTTGGATTTTACAGGTCTGCTTCCTATTTTGTCTGGTCGTCTCAGTTGGATCAACTTAATTGGCTGTCTCATGATGAAATTTGCTGTCACTGTGCCAACATCATTGTTGCTCCCTTGGCTTAACGGTATGTATATGTTTCCTCCAACTTTTAATTCTTCACAAACATGCATTGAAAATATATCTCTATCCCTATCTCTTAAGTACTGGAATGCATCTTCATATTCATTCTGCTTATTATTATGTGGAGATTGAAATAGTACAGAGACTGGCCATTAATCTTCTCACTTCCATAAACCCTTCCTAATGTCAATGAAGTTGTCTAATCACAACCAAAATTCATGGTAAAAATGTGTCCCAGTACTGAAGGGGTTAAGTGAGCCAAAGCTGAGGTAAATACTGCCTTGGTTGCTGTCAGCTGTGTTAACAATGATCTTGATGCTGCAGCACATGAACCCATTTCGCACCCTAACAGCTCAGACAACTTCTCAAATGACGGACAATGTAAGAGCTTTTCAGGATAATTTAGCAAGCCTAGTGGCTTAACATTGTTCAATCTAAAGGGAAAAAATTCTTTGGTACTTGTGCACTTAGGATGGAACATAAAAAGAAGACAGATAAATGAAAAATTAAAAATAAAAGAAAATAAGTAAAGAAAAAAGAAAATAGATAAATTCCCAAAAGTGTTTGACTTAACCAATATGTATTTCATTTATACCAGTCTGACTTAACTTGGTTTACTGTATGTACTTTTCACTTGATACCTTTTTCTCAACAAACTTGTTCCAACATCAATTTTATATGTTGGGGTTAAGGTCAAAGTTTTAAGAAGAGTCTCACCGATTCCAAATATGTTTTAAAACCACCTGTTGCAGAGCAAGTCCAGCAGTCTAGTCAGTTGTCCCTCTACTGCTTGGTGTTGGATGCTAGAGGTCAGAAGAGAAAGTTACAGAATTATATATAAGAAGTCCTTAGCTGCCATTATCTATTGTTGTGCGTTTTAACCTTACATAGATGGTAACATCATTACTATCTGAATAAAATGCATAGCATGTATGTGAAGAGTAAAAAGTTATGACTTCCAGCTTTACTGAAGGACAACAATGAGAAAATGGGTCTTCCAGAAGTTGTAACAAGTGGATTACTGTGTACGCCTGTTGTAATTGTGCCTTTGTTGCTACTCTGCACAACAATCTCCACAGCTATATCAGCAATGGCTTTTCTGCTGACATTATTTTTTCTTTTCATGGTAAGTTCAGTATTGTGTATGTAGTGAATAAATACATTTTGTCATGAATGATACAGGGATCTTCTATGTTAGATGATGGCCACCAACATTCCTCCCCCTTGGTGTGAGTTCCTGGAGGCATTAGATGAATAGACAAGATCCACAGGTCTGTGATGGCTGTTGATCTTACTTATTGCTGCTGAGTAACTTGTCCTTACCACTTGCCTCATCCTGTGATAACCTCATCTTTTTGATTCCCAAGAGTCATTAACACTATCACACTGGCACTTAGTGCTCAACTCTGTATAAATAGTGATCAGTTTGCTACATCATATATAAAAACAACTGGAAGTCAGTCCAGCGTTGGATGAGAGTGTAACTGTGATAAGCAAAATTGATGATTAAAAATTTGACATTGGCTATAAGAAATTTGAATGACAGTGGATTTATTTCAATAGTCTCTGTGTGTGTTTGTGTGTGTGAGAGAGAGAGAGTGTTTCTATAATCACTTTACCATTATCAGGTACCAACATTAATTGTTACTTGTTCCACAGATTCTTGTAGGAGTCTCAGAATCGTATACATTGGTGTTACTTATTCCAATGTGTGGTCTCATGGGAGTCATCCAGAACCTAGTACTGGCTAGCCTTCTGACTACATCCCTCCATCACCCAGGATTTCTTCTAGCCTCCAGTTTGGCCTTACACACTGCCATCCGGTACTACATTCCATCACTGATAGCAGATTTGATGCCAGTATGTGCTGGCAGTACCAACAATGACATTTTCCTTACTTGGCAATGGCTAAACAAAACTATAAAAGATAAGTTTCAGCTAGAATATTTGCCAGTTGTATCACCTTACTCATTAGAGCTTCTGTCATGTCAAAATATACATCTTCATGTTATAGTTGTCATTGGATTCTTGTGTTCATTTTTGTTACTTTTACTGGCAAAACATGCACAGGGTTAATTTTTAGCAGGCTATACTTCAATCTTTTCTGTGATAAATAAGTTAATGTACAATGATTCTCAAGAATGGCATTAGTAGCATGTTATTTTTTGTCAACAACTTATACTTTAGTTTGTTAGGTGTTTTGTTAAGAAAGATGGTTTCAGATTGAAAATGAAGCGCTCTCTCTCTCTCTCTCTCTCTCTCTCTCTCTCTCTCTCTCTCTCTCTCTCTCTCTCTCTCTCCTGATTTGGAACTATTTATTGTGTACATGTTTATAAGAGCTCTCTATAGAGAAGGCTGTAAAAGGATTCTACAGGGTAGGAATCAGTAGCATGATGAAACATATTTAAAGCTACAACATTTATAAATATTTGGTCAAGAAGCCAAGATTATTTGGATTTATGATATGGTTGTTGGTGTCGAGACATCTTGGTGACCCAGGACCAAAGTTGTTTCATACAGGTCCCATATTAGAACTATCCACATTTGTGTGTGATGAGTGGTAGCCCTTTCATTTCTTTCTTCTTCATTAAGTAAATTTTATATATGATGCAAATGTTCAAAAGAAACTATCTGATTAACTTTCAGAAATAGCAGTGTTTAGTTGAAATTCCTGTTAATCACTTCAAAATATTGAAGAGTAAATTAACCCATTTTCTGGCAGCTGAGAGGTCTACAAAGTTAGCATTCTATGAGTCAGAATTCCACATAAAAACCTTTTTTGTCAATATACTTACCATATGTAATTACATTTGCCTGTATCTTCCATCCTAGCACAGAAGATTGACCGTTCACCTCTGAGATCATTCCATGATCCACTCCACAATCCAACCCCTCATGCACATGCGCTATGCCTACCTGCGGCCTCTGCTGGACACGTGGCTCAGTCATTTTCAAGATACGAAATACTCATAACATAGAGGGGAGGGAGGAAGGGAGCCTAACCATGTAATTACATATGGTAAGTATATTGACAAAAAAGGTTTTTCCTTTAAAAAAAACATTTTGTTGTTACATTTACAAAAACCATATGTAATTACATTTGCCTGAATCTCAAGTATAGGAAGGAGGATGTTACAGAAACACCCAGGCAAAATCATGGAAATGATCTCCAAGCAGCAGAAAGAAAGATAAATGCTCCCAAGGCCTAAACCATAGGCCACAGAAAAAAAAAACAAAGAAGGAAAAGAATTCCTGAAGACATTAGGCCAACATCAATGCACCACTCTCAAGGCTGAAACTATAGGTACCAAGATACCTATGAGTCGCATCTCTTAGATAGAAGGAAGCGAAAAAGCATAGATAAGTGTGGATCAGCAGTAAGATCTAAACCAGAGAGATGCAAAACGGGACCCAGAGCCTAATGATAACCCCGAATGGCAGCCACAGATAAGAGCTTGAAATGCCTGAGGAAAAGGAAAAACTGCCAAATCAACTACAGAGGCAGCACACGGATCCAAACCCCTCGACTCACACCATCCACAGTAAACTCTCCACTTTGCCTGGTACACCGACAAAGAGGACTGTTGAACTGGGAGAGGCATGCATCGAGCTGGCCTGTGCAAAAAACCTCTCGCTCGCAAAAGATGCTGGAGAGTCTCCACGTGTGAAGCTTGAGCATCTCTGGAGCTGTGTGAGAGGTGACAATGTGGTTGTCGAAGGAGGGACTTCCAACAAGGCAGTTCCCTTGGAAGATCCACCAGCAAATCGAGGAGTAACGGATCGCACCTGTAAACAGAGTCAGCTCTGGGGGTGGACTTGTGAAAAATGCACCCCTCAGCAGATTCTCTGAAGCCATCCACTAACCCAAGTCCACTAGACACTGTGGGCTCGGCATCACCCTCCACCAGTCTGGGTCAGAAGCAACTTTCCAATGGCGCTTGAGACACCACTGAAGAGCTCACACTCGTATTTGACCCCCTGGAACTAATCTCACAAGAGAAGCCAGGTGGCCAAGCAAAGACCTCCACATTGACACCGGCGGTGCTTTGAGAGAGAGAAAAGAGTGAACCACCCTTCAAAGACGGTGCACATGGTCTGGAGATGGAAAAGCTAAGGCCACTCAAGAATCGAGCACCATCCCAAAAAACTGCTTCCACTGGCCGGGAAGCAGATCCGACTTGGCCGAATTGACCTGAATCCCCAGCCGAGAACAAAGAAGAAGAAGGGCCTTGGCATCATCTATGCAAAGAGCCCTCGAAGGAGCTGAAACGAGCCAATCGTCCAAATAACGACGGAGAGCAATGCCGTGACAATAAGCCCAAGCAGACACAGGAGCCATCACCTTGGTAAAAACTTGAAGCTGAAGCAAGTCCGAAACGCAGGGCTCAGAACTGAAAAACCTGGCCCTACCAAACAAACCTGAGGAACTTGCGAGACCGAGGATGAATGGGGACCTGAAAGTAAGCATCCTTCAAGTCCAAAGACACCATCCAATCTCTCTTGGCCATGGACTCCAAGACAAAGGCCACGGTCTCCATCTGGAAGTGAGACACTGCCAAATGGGTGTTCAGAACCGACAGATCGACAATCAGCCACCAACCCTGTCATCTTGGGCACCAAGAACACATGGGAATAAAATCCTGCCCAACCGTTGATCACTGGCTCTATGGCCCCTTTCTCTACCATCCCTCCAACAGCCAAACTCAGCACACTGTACCTGTCTGTCCCTATTGTGTAAGAAGGAAACTCCACTGGAGATCCTGACAGAGGAGGGTCCCTTAGAAATGGAAAAACATAACTGTAATGGAGAGTCTTCACAACCCACTCCCCTGCACCGAGCCTTTCCCATTCAACCCAATACCGTTGCAGGCAAGCCCCGACCTGCAACGACACCAGACTGACAACCCTATCTAGAACCCTGGCAATCCTGGGAGCCACCATGGCAGGATCCCTGAAACTGAAAGGGCCACTTCACAGCAGAAGACTGAGGAGAGGCACGAGCCAGAACAGAAGAAAATGCATGAGGAAACACCAGGGATGAACGGCCACCACTTCGAGAAATCCTGGCACCAACTCTAGGAGCTCGGCCAGCCAAGGCTAATCCCCAAGCAAGATGAGAGACAAGAGACCGCCAAGTCGAATCCTGTTCCCTCTTCTCAGCTGCCAAAAGCATCTGGGCATCAAACAGCCAGGGTCCCATAGGAGATGACAACAGCTGTCTCCTATCCCTGTCACCATAGGTCCGAGGCAAGCAACCTAACACTGCTTGTCAGCACAACATCAACATCCACAACCAAAGTATCTCAGAAGGTTGCATGATGTCAGCATTTCCCCTAGCCAGGGCATTCAGGCAATCAAAAACCTGTGAAGCCTCTGAAGACTTGCCTGCAAAAGCATCTAACACCTAATCCATCCAGGAGGCAATGTCTGCTATACCATTCAGGACACCCTCGATCTGTGTAGCCAGATGCCAAGGAATGGACACAGATAAATTGTTAGTGTTAGACAAGTGCTGCAATTCTTCATTCAGGGGTAAGGCACCGCCGGAAGAGCCTTCGGGCGTGTACCATTTATCCACCCTGAGACCCCACCTGCGGGGTAAGGAAAACCTGGTGGAAGCTGCACCAAGATTACGCAGAGAACATTCCTTTAGCTCCCTGCGTACCTCACAAACCAGGGGAAAACGAGGGAGTACCAAGGGGGGACCAGCCGGGAAGCTCCCGAGGCACACTCTACCCCAGTCTGCAGCATGGAGGGATGAGAAGAGGGCTCAGGCAGACCCAAAAACTCCCACACCCTTGCAATATGATTGCTAAAGGGGGGAGAATCTTCACCTGTAGTAACAGGAGCATCACCAGCAACACTGCCCCAACCCTGCTGATCCTCAATCTCATCCTCCACAAGCAAGGAAGGGGATGGAATGCTTGTGCCTGCAGCCTGGCTCAATACCGCAGCACCGGGGCCCACCCTGACATCCATTGTCAGGGCATAACTTACGCGGCCTTTGCCGACCTCCATTGCCGGGAAAAAACCGAAGAGCATTCCCCCATATCCTCCAATGGCTGGTGAGGGCTTGAGCCAATAGCAGAACCTAAAATACCTGGACCTGAGTCCAGCCCAACTTTCACTGTTGGAGCCGAAAACACCAAGGCACCCATCGACTTCCATTGTCTATGAGAGCTCAAGGGGCAAAGATTCACCTGCTCTATAGGTGAAGGTTGGCTCGAGCCCACCGTGGGAGAACAAACACTTGCCCTGGGAGCCACCCCTACTACACTTGTCAGGGCCGTACCCAACCTACCCCTCCCGACATCTCATGAAGGGAGCAGGACTGTAAACACTCTCCTTGTCCCATGGAAGAAGGACAGCTAACCCCATCCTGAAGCAGGACATCCATGAGAGGCAGACACAACACAGGAACTCTCAAAAGGTGGACATGTTGGCACTTGATCTTGATGCTACAGGTGGCTCGGGATCACTCAAGGGCCAGGCCTTTATATCAGCAACTCCTGTAGAAAACAAAAAAACAAACACATACTGGGAAAAAAAGCAGTATCTTGCACATTAATTTTCTCTACATCTGGCATGCCACATTTTCTCCAGAAACTCCACAGCTTCAATCATCCTTTCATTCATCTCTCTACACAGTCCCAGCAAACACCATCCATTCCCTTCCTATCTTCTCCACTCTTTCATCCCAACTATGCCCTAACTCAGTCAGAATCACTTGCATCATCTCCATCCAGTCTCTTTCATACTTCTCACACTCTAGTACTACATGCTCCACCGACTCATCCTCTCCTATGTCACACATCTGGCACACTTTGCTGCGGGACTTAGACCATCTATAATTTCTCTCATTCACATCCATACACTGTGCCCTAGCTTGGAAAAGAAGGTCACCACCCAGGCTGCCATCATACCACCTCTCATACATTGGGACGTCTTTCTCTTTGTACCATTCCATTGTACTCTTTCATTCCATGCCATTCTTCCATATATTCAGTCCCACACACTTCACCTCTCTGTCTATTTCACTCTTCCATTTCCTCACATCCCATTCAGCTCCCACTCTACCTCCTTTTGTCACGATCCATTCATGTTCATCTTGGTTCCTCCCAGCCATCCTCATCCCCCACACCACTTGCAATCCATTCCTCTCTGTCATCCTCATGCATCTCTTCCTCCATTTGCTTCCACTTTCATTCCACAGATACACCTTTCTTGCTATTCTTTCATCATCCATTCTTTCCAACCTAATCTCATACCCGAGTGTTGCTTTTATTACTCTTTCCCTAAATGTAAACCCATGTCACCTCTCAGGGCTTCTAATGCTGCATACCTTGGTGCGTTCAGTGCCATCCTAGCCACTGTGTTCTGCCCTACTTCTAGCTTGTCTATTTCATTTTCATTCCAAGCAGTCACATCCATACCATACTTTATACTATCACAGCCACACTCTTCCATACTTCTCTCAGCACATCATATTTACTCGCCCTCATCCTTGCTGCACTCCCTAATCTTCCAATCCATTGGTTAGCCAAGCTAATCTTTTCATTCTTTGCTTTCTCGCATCCATTTGGACTAACCCACATCCCCAGGTACTTATATTCTAGCACCTGATTCAGCTCATTCGCTCCTATTCTCCACACTGCATTATTTTCATCCTCTGACCTATTCACAATCATTACCTTACTTTTCTCACTGCTAAACCTTACCCCAAAGTCTTTCCCATAACCATCCACTACATCCAGTAGACTTTGCAACTCATCCGCTGATTCACTCATGACCACTACATCACCCGCATACAGTAGCACACCTATCCTGTCATTCCTTACTCTTACTCCTGCATTCAATCTTTTCATTCTGGCTGCCAACTCCTCTGTGTATAAGCTGAAAAGGGTTGGTGACAATATGCATCCTTGCCTGACTCCTCTCTCGCTCTTCACCCAGTCTGTTTCTATGTCTCCTAACCTATACTTCACTCGTGTCAACATACATGCTATGCAATATGTTGGTTATCTTTACACTCAACCCAATCTTTCCTAACACTTTGCCTAGCATTTCTCTATTCACCCTGTCATATGCTTTCTCTATATCTAGAAAACCTAGATATAGTTTACCTCCATTCTTTCTTTTCTTCTCAATCATCTCATTCACTACAAACGTCCTCAGCTCTCCTATCCACACAGAAACCATTCTGCTCCTCACCTAACACTCCAGATCGCTCAATCCATTTACACAGTCTCTCATTCAACACTGCACTGAACACTTTACCTACTGTGTTTAATAATGCAATTGGCCTATAGTTCTTCAACTCATTCTTGCTCTTGTATCCTCCCTTGTGCAACAGAGTCACTCTACATTCATTCCACATTCTCGGCACTCTCCTCCTCCCATATCTGGTTAAATAGCTCAGTCATTCTATCAATCACAACCTCCCCACCATTTTTGTACATTTCATATGGTAATCCATCTGGACCTGCTGCCTTCCCATTCTTTTGCCTTTTCACACATTTCTCCACCTCCTCCCTACTAATTCTCTCATTCAGTTCGTCTGCATTCTTCCTCTCCAGTGTCACACATCCTTCTCTCACCTCGGATACTTCACTTACTCCTCTAATCTCTTCCCAGAACTCTTTAACCACCCTTCTCATGTCCTCCTTGTCTGTCACCAGTGCCCCATTCACCCTTAGGCTCTCCACATTCTCACTGTCAGGCATCCCTTCACCCCTCAAGAATCTGTACCATTCCCAGCCACCTTCCACACTTTTTTTCTCTCAGGGACTGGATCACACTTCTCTCACACCTAACTTTAGCATTCATTATCTTTCATTTCATCACTCGCTGCTGGCTCACATATGCTGTCCATGCATTCTGGTACTCTCCTTCGGTCTCCTCAATCTCATGCCTTCTCTTTCTCATTTGCCTGCATACCCTATTCAGTCTCTCTCTCTCCTGGCATCCTTGATCTCCTCATTCCACCATGGCTTGCATGCACACTTTCTGGCATTCATTCTCACGTAACCTATCTGGCATGCTTTTAAATGTTCATTGTCCCAGCTTCTCTCACTCAAGTCTATCTGAAAGTTCTCCCATCCACTTACTCCCCTTAGTATTTGCATTCTTTCCCTCTCTTCCATACAGCTTACACTCAAGCACCAGCATGTTATGGTCTGAAACAATGTCAATCGTTCCATTATTATCAATCCACATGCTGTCCACAATCTCACACATTCTCCCATTCACTAGAATATAATCTATCGCTGACTCCTGGTTCCTAACACACCACGTTACATGTCCTGCTGCCAGGGTCTCATTTAGATTCTCCAAATCCATCTCATTCATAAACTCATCTAGCATCACACCATTCCTATTCATTTGTTTGCCTAAAATGCCTACATGAGCATTCATATCTCCCATAATAATTACTTTCTCTCTTGCATGTTCTCTTACGATCTTCTTCAACACACCATACTTCCTGCTATTCTCCCTGACTGCTCTACCACCTTCCACTGTCACGTACAAAACCACTACCACCAGCCTTTCAGATCTGCCACACTTATTCATGTACTCCACTCGAGCTGCTAACACATCCTCACTTTCCACACTGTCTCCAGCATCAAGTTCTTCCACTCTCAGGTTTCTTGCTTTTCTGTGGAGCAAGGCTATGCCTTCTCCTAACTTTTCTGCACCCCTTTCCTATTATCACATATTCATTCCCTTCCATTCGCACTGCATCCCTCCAATGTGTCTCTGTTATCCCTACCATGTCTAGCCCCCACTTGTTCAACTCCTTACATACATCCTCAAACTTCCTCAAATCTTCTCACATACATACAGCCTAATTTCATACGTGACCTTGCCTGTTGGGTGTCTTCTCTTCGTTGCTCAGGTACATTCCTTTCCTTTGTTCAGGCACAGCCCATGCATACAAGGGACATCTACTCACACAACTGTCTACACATCCTCTCATTGCCGGCTATTCAGCCGACAACCCACACAGAGAGAATGTGGATCCAAATCTTCACTCGGCAAAGACTTGCCGCACTTCAAGCACTTCCTAGGTGACATTATCTGCCAAGAAGACAAAACCGGCAAATGACACAAAAGAACAAAGCAAAGGCCACCAGAGGTGAAGGTATTAACTGTGGCTAGCACAGAAGATGACTGAGCCACGTGTCCAGCAGAGGCCGCAGGTAGGCTTAGCGCATGTGCATGAGGGGTTGAATTGTGGAGTGGATCATGGAATGATCTCACAGAGGTGAACAGTCAATCTTCTGTGCTAGGATGGGAGATACAGGCAAATGTAATTATATATGGTTTTTGTATATGTATATAACAACAAAACACAATTTCTGTAAGGACTTTTTGAAGTTTGCACTGTGATGACGAGAGGATCATGCCACATAAAATTCTGCATGATCTATGTCTAATAGATACACAAATAAAAAGATGTTTCAAAATTGTGTGTATACTGTATATATATTTGTATATCTGCCAGGAAGGGGTTAAATTGAAAAACAAAAACCTGTTTTGGGTGAGATAAATCATAGTAAGTAGAGAACAATAGGAATAAAAAAATACAAAGATCTAATAAATAACAGACAAGATGTTAGAAGAACAAGGATTTGAGCAGTAGCATTTTCCTTTTTTTTATTATTAATTAATTAATCTCCCAGGATTGTGAAATAGGGCTCTAGTTTTGTGATTTTCATTAAATGAAAAACATGGTCCTAAGGCAAGGATTTGAGCACCTAGTTACTAAGATGTGTTTTGAATCCAGTGCATTGAAAAATGGATCTGTTTGTATGGTATTAGTACATATTAGTATGACTTTATGTAGGACACTTAATTTTAAGGTGAATCTCAATTGTTTTAGAACCCCCTTGTACTTCGTAGGAGAAAATGACTTCATGTTCACAAAATACCAGGAATCCAATAGTATTTGTAAAGTTTTGTAACATTGCATTTAAGCTTTAGTCTGAATTTCATATGGAGAAGACTGGCATAAAAAGTCATAGGGTTCAATCTTGCACTAGATATTTTGTTCACAGTTTCTTCTACTTAAATTATATGTTATTTTGTCTTATTTATTTTATCACTTTTGTACCTTACAGAGAAGGCCAGTTGCTTATTACAATAAGATATTTATCTTTCTCCTATATAACAGATGTCTGTTCTCAGAATTCTCCTTAAGAAGGGAGTCTGCCATGATAAAATAAAAACATTTTTTGATGACACTATTTTGAATTATAATTCTTTTACCATTGCATGCTTCCTTGTAAGAGAAATACTAGTATTTATGAAAATACATCTTCCACATGTTATTATGCTATTTCTCACTCACTAATTTGGCTTGTTCACTGAATTTCATATTTCAACATACTTCATAGACACCAGAGTAACAATATTTGTCATTATAAACCCATACACAAACTGTTTGGGAGTCAGAGCAGCAGATTAAAACTTCTTCAATATCACAGACAAAACTTAACCATCCATTAATTTCAGACTACCAATTGATTACTGGGTATTTTGCCATATATTGATAGAATAACAACAGTGTCACTCATAATACCTATACACAACTTCACCTCTAGTGCAGCACTAAACATACTATGCCACACCACGTACCATCACCAAAACCCTTCACCGGCCGCCCCACCTCACCTGTGCCCTACTGTCAGGTATGGTGTGGCGTCCTGCAGGGAGCTTATCGATGCCCAGAGCAGCGAGACAGGTGTGCACAGGCCGCTGGGACAATGCCGCCCTCAAACACCACAAACCTGGTACACGCTGAAGGTTTACAAGAGAACACACTGCTGCAGACATGTTCGATGGGGTGTTGTGATGGCACTGCTGCTCTCTCCACCTGACCACCTCTCTCCTATATCGCTGTCTGAGTCTTGACATAACATAATTCCTGTAAAAGCTCACTCTAATTAGCAATTCTTATTATAAATATTTTTTAGGGTACTTTTTCATCAACTTGAAACAATGGAATCATAAAATTATGTTATCCGCATGAATTTCTACCCCCCCCCTCATCTCTCTCTCTCTCTCTCTCTCTCTCTCTCTCTCAATGTAATTTCAACCCTCTCTCTCTCTCTCTCAATATAATTTCCTGTACCTAATGATCTTGTAATAATAAAAACACAATAATGATGATACAGTGGAGAGTTTGACAAAATAAGGAACAAGACCAATGGTAAATATTCATGTTCCCTTAGTCACTGTTATTGTCTGCATTTCTCAGCTGTAAAGCAGCACACCATAATACTTCTCAAACTTGCCAGAAAGGGGAAAAGTCACTAAATGCAGGAAAAGGAGGAGGAAATGAAGAAGAATATGGAAGAAGAGGAGGAGGAGGGGGGACAGGACAAAACAAAAAAGAAAATACCACTCAAATATGGAAGTAGACTCAACTCCACTCAGCTCGGCTCGGGTCGAAATGAAAGGGGTGAAGATTTAAATCTACCAAACACATATTAATTCCTTCAGTACTGGGACGTATTTTCTTATCTTTATTTTGCTTATTATTTTAAGATTTTATGCAGTGTCAAACTCTTGTGTGAGTGAAAATAGTACAGACTGTGGCCACTAATCTTGTCACCTCCATACACCCTTCCTAATGTCAATAAGAGCGTCTAATCACACCCCAAACCCGTGGTCAAAATGTATCCCAGTACTGAAGGAGTTAAAATTGTATTCTTGTATTCTTCTCATCTCACTCCTCTTTTCCAAGTCCTGCTATGGAAGAAAGCTCATGTAGAATGAGTTTGAACAAGAGATTAGATGTGGAGTTCAATGCAGATGAGTACAGTGTAGGAAGCAAGTAAAGACAGAGTGAGGATGTTCAGTGGCAGAGGGAGATAATTGAATGTGCAGTGTCACTGAGGAAGAGGGGATGGTTGTGTACACAGAAGGTTGTGTCCTGCTGATGGATGGAAGGATATAATTTATGACCAAATAATAACAGCTTTACTCTCAAATTTTCCGGAGATCACCAGTCAAACAGTAAAGAGGCCATAATCCTTAAGAAATAAACAAGGCAGCAAATAGTTTACCTTGTCCATGCCTGTTTCACCATGGCCCTGCAAATATCAAGGGGGATCAGCTGGCCAGTCACCGGGAACTGTAGGGATGGAGGAGGAGGTGCTGGGAAGAGACGAGAAACAAATTAATAATGTTGATAATTAAACAGTATTCACATAGACAACTGATTGTGTTACTGTACAAGAAAATAAGGGAAGCTGCAAGATATCAGACCTGCATGTTGCAGGTCCTGTATCAAACAAATATACCGATATATTTCCACCTATAATCTCCAGCCTATTGACTCTGCTAATACACGCGCACACACACACACACACACACAATGACGTATATACCAGAAAATACCTCAATACACCTGGAAAAATCACTTCACAATGCTAGATATGAAGAGAGCCAATATTACAGTATAACAGTCACACAAACACACACACACACACACACACACACACACACACACACACACACACAGTTTCGGTGCAAAGGCAAGAAATTGATAAATTGTTAGAGAAGCTGGATGCCAGAAAAGCGATGGGACCCGATGGAGTGTCAAGTTGGAGTTTAAAGGAATGTAGAGAACAACTGATGGAACCAATTTGGAATGTGATTAACAGCTCACTGAAAAGAAAAGTACCAAGAGAGTGGAAAAGAGCTAACATAGTACCAATATACAAGGGAGGAAAGAAGACTGAGCCACTTAACTATAGACCAGTATCTCTAACTAGTGTTGTGAGCAAGATGTGTTAAGTAATAATAAAGGAGCAGTGGATGAAATATCTGGAAGAAAATAAAATTGTAACAAACAACCAATATGGCTTCAGGAAAGGAAGAATATGTATTACAAATCTACATACTCAGTTTTTACACAAGAATAATAGATGTAGTTGATAATAGAGATGGATGGGTGGATGCTGTGTACTTGGACATCAAAAAGGCATTTGATAAAGTTCCGCATAAAAGGCTACTGTGGAAATTGGAACATATAGGAGGACTGAAAGGGAAACTATTAAAATGGATGGGAGACTATCTAAAGGATAAAGAAATGAGGACATTAATCAGAGACAACTATTCAAGCTGGAGTGGTGTCACAAGCAGAGTACCACAAGGGTCAGTGTTAGCACCCATTATGTTCCAGATATACATAAATGACATGCAAGAAGGCTTAAACAGTTAAATAAATCTGTTTACTGATGATGCTAAATTGTTAAGAGTAATAAAGAGCCACGCAGACTATGGAGCTACAGAGAGATATTGACAAGATACATGAGTGGAGCAAGAGATGGAAACTAGAATTTAATGCAAAGAAGTGTCATGTGATGGAAATGGGAAAGAGTAAGACCAGACCAACATGGGAGTATAAAATGGGAGAGGAAGTGATAATGAAGAGCAGGGAAGAGAAAGACTTGGGAGTGATTGTGCAGGATTCCCTGACCTCAGAACGACATATAAATGGGATATGTGGCTCGACACACAGAATGTTAACAAATATTAGGGTAGCATTCCATTATATGGATAAAGATATGACGAAAAAAATTATAGCGTCTATGATACGTCCCAGGTTAGAGTATGCACCAGTTGTGTGGTCTCCACATCAAAAGAAAGATGTAACAAAGATAGAAAGGGTTCAGAGGGCAGCCACAAAGATGGTACTGGAGCTGAAAGATTTAACATATAAGGAGAGGTTGAAAGAAATGGAAATGCCTACCTTACAAGCCAGACGAGAAAGAGATCTAATAACGATGTATAAAATAGTGAACCGCAGTGACAAGATTGACAAACAGGATTTGGTGGTACTAAAGGAAGTCCAGGAATGAAAGGAAATCTGATGTATGAGCCAGCTGGGGGAGGGACATCCAAGATGGCGGAGGCCCGGGGTGGGGTTCGACCCCGCCTCACATCTCACTTAAATCTTCCCTTAAACTTAAACTTGGCCACGAAAGATATGTCTGAATGGCTAATATGAAAGCTAAGTACCATGGTTGCATACTGTGGTAAGATGAGCCTATATCAATGAGAGATACAGTTGAAAATGGCCGATGGCGACACCACCCTATATAGGTGTAACCAAGGATAATAGTCACTATGGCCACTGTGACGCCATGATCTTTCCTCCAAGGTATAATTAACGGCTTGGTATCCTTCTTAGAGAATCCTTGGGTGTAACTCACCTTAAATAAACCTTGAGACACGGTAAGGCCAGTGTCACAGCACCTTGATAACATAGTCCAGTATCTGTCACTCCATCTTGCAGCTTCAGACCAGGAATTAGATTACTTCCACACTGAAACACCAGCAGTCTTGCCATTCTCTCATTAAATCCTTAAAATCATTCGTGAAATCCAGTTATTCACTTCAACCACACCGTTTTTTTTTTTCTGATAGACGTCGTCTTAATACACCACTATAACGATAAAAACGCTTAAAATTCCGTGTCAGTTTAGGAGGAGGCCTTTAAATATGGTAAAATCTTCTAAACTGCTCACACCTGCTCGCCACAAAACACACAGAAGCACTAACTCCCACCCAGTGACGCAGATACCTTACGACCTGGAGCGAGTATATTTACCACCAAACAGCTAAAACATTAGTTATATATATAATTTACTAGTCACACACTATGTGTGCCACCAAATCAAGTAGGAGATAGAAAAATGCAGATAAACAGTGGAAAAACAAATATAAAACTCCTTAAACATCAATGAAAATACTCCATAAATTAGCGAATGAAACAAGGCCAAATAGGGCAAACAGCTAATTTGACAGTGGTAAAACACCCACAAAATCAAGAAATGTAGTGAAAATAGTGTGAAACAATAAGGAAAAGAAAGTAAATTAATAACAATCTCTCTCTCTCTCTCTCTCTCTCTCTCTCTCTCTCTCTCTCTCTCTCTCTCTCTTATTTAATAAAAAAAATTGATAGTGATAGGTATTGCGGGTTATCTTTCCCTCAGGTCTAGTTTGGCTGAGGAGGCAAATAATGTGTAGAAAGGTAGGTGTGATTCAAGGTGGGTAATTGAGTGGAAAGGAGGAAGGGCGAAGTTGCTAGAATGGGGTAGGGTACGGGTGAAAAGCAAAGGAGAGATGGGATGCGGATGAGTATGGGGCGATGAAAAAAAAGGAGATAGACAAGATGAGGTGCCAGTGATACTTTTGATACTGGTATAATATCTACGCCTAAAGTATTACTGGTGGTAATGTTTTTGAGCTGTATGTGTGTGTGTGTGATGGAAGGCAATGTAGGGAGATAACTGTTTAAGGGTGGTTTTAATAGACTATATATGTATATATATATATATATATATATATATATATATATATATATATATATATATATATATATATATATATATATATATATATATATATATATATATATAAGGCTAACATCCAAGAAAGGATGAGGAACTGGTGACGGTGGTGGTAATATTTGTTTGTGGTAGTGATGAAAGAATGGCATGTTAAGTTAACTGAAGAATACACAGTAGTAGTTTTTTTCTTTCTTTTTTTTTCTTTTAGTAGTAGTAGTAGTAGTAGTAGTAGTAGTAGTAGTAGTAGTAGTAGTAGTAGTAGTAGTAGTAGTAATAGTAGTAGTAGTAGTAGTAATAGTAGCAGTGGTTGTGGTGGAGAGACAGATACTGGTAGTGATTATGGAGATGTGTGCTGTTGGGATATGTATATTTTACAAGTGTACATAATCTTGTCCACCCCTGTGTTCATCCCCAAACCAGCTTCCTACTTCTCACCCAACTTCACTAAAGCTGAAAAAGAGCACTGCGATCTAATTATTTTGTATGAAAGATTTGCTGTCTAAATTCTCGTGATACTGCGTGCCACAATTATTAAGTCTTTAAATGCCTCTCCCCTAATCCTTCCTCCAAGCAGGTGAAGACATTATGGAAAGAAGACATACATTTCATGATCAGGGTCACTTTAATTGGCTTTCTTTAATTGTTTCTGACACTTGAAGATGACACTCAATCTAATATAAAAATCTAATTATACATAGGAATGATTCATCACAAAAACATGTATAATGTTACAACTCGTTGCTTATTAAGTATGTAGTATTTGAATATTCCTATATAGTACTGTATGTTCTCAAAGAAAAAAAAGAGTGAGCTTACACAGTTCGAATCTCTTCCCTGAAAACAGTGATAAAGTAGCTCACTCTAATACTAAGTATTTTAAACATACTAGTATTTATATACCTGTCTAAAGATTTCAACAATTTTACTGAGTTCCCTACATAGCAATATATATATATATATATATATATATATATATATATATATATATATATATATATATATATATATATATATATATATATATATATATATATAACAACAACAACGTTTCGTGCTTTACACAATATTCATGATACCACTATTACCAATCTATTCACAGATAACTACATCATAACACCTTTACCTAGTGGTACTGGATAATTATTGACCTCAACATTAATGTTTTGGAAAGAATCATAGCTCTACATCCACTATAACCCCTTAGAATTCAGGTGAATGAAGTGAAATCATTATAAAGTACCTACCTTCCCTATATTAATCTTTGACTTACTATAGCTACTACAATAGTACAAGTCAATATTCTGAATGAAGAGTTTGCTAAACTGAAATTTTCTCAATTGAAAATTGTTCAGCTATAATTTTATCTGATTATGCAAGTCATTATATAAAAATAAACATCAGCATCTTGTCTTTAATTTATATTCCTGAAATGCAATCACTAAACACCACACTCAGCTAGGCAAGTTTTCAATCAACAATGGAAATCAATAATATTATCATTCATCCCACACCATTTTTTGTCTAAATGAATACACTAAAATGTTAATATATCACCATGGATAAATCTTATCATTCAGCTCTACAACACCCACCATTGGTAAGATATCCACAAATATTTACAGTTGAGTAATATTACTGCATGTTTTCCATTACTTACTGCAAATAAATGAAAGGTGAATCAACATTATAATTAAAGCAAATCACAATATATTTGCATATTATGTGCCACTTCTGTAACATAACTTGGGAATAAAATAAAAAAGGGTGAATGTTCACAACATTTTTGGAAAATACATATATTCACTCACTAATACCATTATAAGCACCTAAATAACCAAATTTTCAATGCACACCTCAATTCCCCATTACATCACACCTTAGTGGTGGTAAATCTACTAATGACACACAGAAAAAAATTAATTAATCATACATTCATAGCGAGACTATTGATTTTATTTTATTTCCCTGACTCTGGACTCTGGAGATTTTGATTGTTTCAAACCAAAAAAAAAGGGGAGAGAGAGAGAGAGAGAGAGAGAGAGAGAGAGAGAGAGAGAGAGAGAGAGAGAGAGAGAGAGAGTATGTTATGACCATGAAGATATTTGCATTAATTAACTTAAGTACGTAAATATTTTGACATGGAAGAGTAGGGTATTCAGGCAAATGACCAAAACAAAGCCTCACTAATTTTTTAACATTTTACACGAGTAACAATATGGAAAAACTGGAAGGAGGCAGGAGGATGTTCACAGCCAGAGTTCCTGATCTTTGGTTAACTGGGGATCTAATTAGCACAGTAAATTACCTATCATGGCCTCATCTTGAGTCTTCCATCAGGAATTACAAAATTTTCTTCAAATTCCATATTGATTCTTAAAACAAAGCTTCATTAAAATAATTACTGAAATGATGAGGTGATCCATGTATTCTTATCATTACTTGTTCAGATCTAAACTTAATTAGCATGTGATCCATTCTTGATGTTATCTGTCTGTCTAGTACCAGCCATTACAAACTGCAGGTATGTATCTTTTATTTTATCTATCTCAAAGCCTAATTACTATCATCTGATAATATATACTTATATTGTTCTCAATGGTATATGAGTGTCACATTACTTTAACCTAAGTTGTACAAAGTTTAAATATTTTGTTGTCTGTGTACAAAAAGTATACTGTAACCAAAATTATTCAAAATACAAAGAAAAGCTTCAACTTAAAGTCCTAATTATTTTTTTTCCTCTTCAAAACAGATGCAAAAATGGTCTGATGATTAAAACCAAACGTCCAAGTTAAAAGTTGGTACACTAATGTTAGAAACAGTTGTTCATTTTGCCTTGAACAATATGCATATTCTTTTGATCTGGATGTCAGTAGGATTACCATGATAACAGTTAAGATTAGTGGTGATTGCAGGATACAATAATGTTTGAATTATGCAAAATTGTCCTTTGTTTCAACTATACACTATAAAAATTGTAAAAGTCATACATATTGTCACTGATTAAGGATTTCCCATTTCCATTTATTATAAATATCCAATAGGTTGAAGATATAGTAGTATAATCTAAAAAGGCAGTCTACCCATAAACCACTTGGAAACTTGTGCCTTCCTATCAATTTCATATCACTAAATTTATAGATAGCACTGATCAACAATAAACCTACTGAGTTTTTTTACGTGAAAATTTAACTTCCAACTACGCATCAACAAGCTTGTAATAAATAAAATTGTATTGAAAAGTTATATCTAATTCTGCTAAAAAGAAAAGGAAATCACAATTTCAGCATCAAATTTAGAGCAACACCAACAGTTCAAACACCAAACACTTAATGATGCTGATCAAACCAGACCTGTACTTTTTACTGGTTGAACCAAATCATACTCAATTACTTAATCAACTCAGTTTCTTATACTGAAAAGGCAAAAGTATCATGCACCACCAATATCATAGCTGTCCTTTTTTCGAGGGCAAGAGATGAAACAATGGCACTTCAATTGAGGTTAAAGAGAAGTCCGTAAAATATTACAAGAGATTCAATTTCACTGCTAATACCAGATAAAGTATATTTTAAACTTACTAGACACCCAGATAAAGTCCAGAGCAACTGTCCCTGACAGTTTAATTACAAACTGATTGTAGCATTTAAAACAAAACTAATATTGTAGATATCATGGGAGACCAATTATACTAGCAAGCTGCATTTTCATATGTTCGTGTACCATGTCAACTCCCACAATTAAAAATAATATTGCAAAAAGGGAATTAGTATCATGGCTACAAAACAATAACAAGATGTGTGTGTGTGTGTGTGTGTGTGTGTGTGTGTGTGTGTGTGTAAACTTATTACACTAAACACATATCAAACCAAAAAGCCCAGTAATCAAGATAATGCAAAAATTATCTAAGTATTGGTAGAATACATACTTTAAGTTTTAATTATCCATATAAAGGAATCCATATAAAACTACCTTGACATCTTAAAGTGCCTTAAACAACATATGGTTCAAGAACAAGCACACACCACAAGAGTAGCAGCATCATATCTTCTGAGTAAATATTCATCACTGCAATGCCACTTTCCAGTGAGATACATCATACAATACCAAGACCATCCCTCCAACATATAATTAAGACAGCTTTAGTAGAGATGAACAATTCTTTGGAAAATTCAGTATTTCTTAAAAAAATACAGATATCTCAGAGTCCTAAGCAGTTATTCATATTGTCTAATGCATTCGGGGACTTACAGATGTGCATCAAGTAAACAAAATAATTAACTACATAACTCAGGAGAATTGATTAACATGTATATGAAAAAAATGTTTTCATTAAAGGTACATATAAACCTCAAACAAGACTTACTGTAAGTACATAAACAAATATTTACCAAACAACAATGGCATTAAGCAAACATGTTTCTCCTATGACTGTCTAATGAACAACACAAGGAATAGTAACTCTAAAATGTAAAAGATGGACTTCACAAACTAATAAACTGCTACTAACTGATTTCCCTCATAAAGAATTTTAAAAATTTTCATCCAAGTTTACTACATGTATTCCGTTCAATTACAAGAAGCAATAACTAGTTATAAGAAAGAAGTGAGGCAAATGACATTGACCAGTTATGTGCATGAAACTTATAGTGTTGAACATATTTATGTAGTCATTACAAATTAAGAATTCCTCATCAGGAATGGTCAATATAAATGCATGACAGACCAAGCTTCTGGATTCCACATTACAGAGACATCTCAGTTCTGGTACCAGGTATCATGCCTTTTACATGAAGTATCATCAATAAGAATGAGAAAGAGAGAGAGAGAGAGAGAGAGAGAGAGAGAGAGAGAGAGAGAGAGAGAGAGAGAGAGAGAGAGAGAGAGAGAGAGAGAGAGAGAGAGAGAGAGAGAGAGCAACTTGTCACACCACTTTTATTCGATACAGCACTATTGTGTACTGCTATGTAGCATGAACTGAATACAAATTACATATTTATTGTATTTCAGAAAAAATTATTGGTGTATCAGTACTGTACACCAGACTGACATTTCCATGAAAGGATGACAGACAACCCACACATTCTCATTATCATACACACAATTTCTGTTATGAATTGTGTCCTAAAGCTCAAGGAATATTATTCTAATACATATTTTTCTTTTCTTTTCACAGTGCAGTATTACCATGTTGTTTTTGAGGCATACTGGAATAGAAAATTTCCAGTTCCTGAGGTTTCTGGATTTAAGTTTTTATAAAGGATTCTTAATCTGTAATATGAATCTAATCTCTTTCAGCAATGATAGTGAAGGATCAATGCTCATTTGACAATTACATTAACTGTAAATTACAAGGAATATCTCAAGTTCATGAATGAAGCTGAATGCAGATTTACTCCATTTTTATATATTAGATCACAAGATGCATAATGAACCTAAAACTTTAATTATTCAAGGCAATTTCTTGTACCATAAGTAATTGAAAGCATAAGTAATTGTCCTTTAATTAATTCATTCTTGTTACTGAAAGTGTTTATAAGATATGTTTTAATCATATCAGAACATTATTTCTACTGTATTCCAAGTTATACGCTAAAGGTGATACTCTTAACAAATTTGACTGGTACTATGATAAATAATCTAGTGTCGCCCATCTATGGAGACAAACTCCAAGTACTGTACTGGATAAAAACTTCATAGGAAACACAATGTTTTCAGTATGATATATTATTGCAAGCTGCTCAGCCATCATCTTACCCTCAATAACCAGCATAAATTCAAAAAGTAGAATTTTCTTATGTACATACTTACACTCATGTAAAGAAAAGGTTTTAGTTTACTTAAAAATTAATCAACAATATAAAAATTTTCAACACTTCTATGAATTACTCCAAACTTGTTTCATCTGAAAACTGCAATAAAATTCAGTGACACACACACACACACACACACACACACACACACACACACACAAACACACAAACACACATTACAAGTTAACTGAAGGCCAGCATGTAGTTCCCACAAATAGATTGCATTAATGAAAACTTTAAAATTTAAAAGCAAGTAAAACACATTCTCTTGCTAATCTTATGTTTCCAAAACAGTAAAATATCAATACAATTCATGTTTATGTTCAATTACTAAAATTTGCAGAAAATTCAATAGTTCACAACACCTGTCTATAATCTAACAAGGAGCACAAAACACTCATGTTTTTTGCAAATGGTATTTTCATCAACATATATATATATATATATATATATATATATATATATATATATAGTATATGAGATCTATATAGCGATTATAGATAGATAGATAGATAGATAGATAGATAGATAGATAGATAGAGATAGATAGATAGATAGATGGATAGATAGATAGATAGATAGGTAGATACATAGGTAGATAGATGGGCAGATAGATAAAATGTGTCCACTGAAATATATGTGTGTGTGTGTGTGTGTGTGTGTGTGTGTGTGTGTGTGTGTGTGTGTGTGTGTGTGTGTGTGTGTGTGTATATATATATATATATATCTATATATATATATATATATATATATATATATATATATATATATATATATATTATACTATAGAAGGAACGGGTTATCTCCTCCAGTGCATAGTATTTGACAGATAAGAACACAAGAATTTTGTGTCTGAATCACAAAACTGCATTCTGGATCATCTACATTTTGGTATCTAGTAATCTTCCGCTAAATAAACTATATGATGTGGCTCAGATGGATGTAGAAAACAAAAGTATGCTGGTATGTTATTATGTCATTTATCATCCAGAGAGAGATGTTTTCTCTCTCTCCAGTTAGCAAGTGAGCAGTAATTTGGGTTCCTTTACCATAAGCATAAGGAAAAGACCAAATCTTAGCCTGAAGTATTAACACTACCAAACTACACATAAACACATTATATCAACAAAGAGAATCAATTAACTATCAAAAATGCTTTAAAACTTGGCTATGACATAATTCCATCAATAAAAGTATAAGTTTCTCTTGATATACATAACAAAAAACATGCAACTCATAAAATGACTTATGATAAAACTGTGAAACCAGAATGATATTGTTTTACTAATACAAGCCTTCCAATATTCTCAACATTTTGCATCACATTGTAATTAACCACACTTTCTAGTAATTCTTAAAAAAAATAATGATTTTACTTCATTAAAGTGGCTATTAAGTCTATAGGAATATAACATACACAAGTCCCTCCTCAATCATAACTCTGAGGATAATTGATAGAACAGCTCTTTTTTCCCAATACCATTGTTCTTTTTAGGTAAACAGGCATACACCAACAAAAAAAATCCACCACAACCTATTGCATCATGGACCACTAGATTTGTGTGTGTGTGCGTGTGTGTTTAAGTGTGTGTGTGTGTGTGTGTGTGTGTATTTACCTAGTTGTTAATACTTGAATGTGCCTTACAGGAGAAGAGCTATGTTCCTAACTATGTTACTGTCCCGTCTCCATAACTACTTTCATCTAACTTTTTCTTAAAATCTTGAATATTGTTGGCACCCACCACCTCCACCACCACCACCACCACCACCTTGCCCTTCAATCCATTCCACAACTTATGCTTCTATGCAGAAAGCTAAACTTTTTTTTATCTCTTCTACAGGTGGTAGATCTTAATTTCCTTCCATGTCCTCTTGTATCTCTCTCTCACTAAATACAAGAATGTATTCTTTGTCTAACTGTTCCATTCCATTCACCAATCTGTACAATGAAATTGTATCTCCTCTTTCCCATCCCTTTTTCAAAGTTAAAGTTGCATCCCTGGCCAATCTCTCTTCATGTGACTGATCTTGAAGTTCTGAAATCATCTTTGTTGCTGCTCTTTGAACCCTTTACAGTTTTCTGATGTGCTTTAGTTCATGAGGTGACCAAATTATTGCTGCATACTTTAATCTGGGGCAAATCATTGAGGTGATGGTGAATCATTGAAGTGTGAGTGTGTGTGTGTGTGTGCGTGTGTTATTCATCTCAGTCGCCTGCTGGTCACCCAGCCAGCCTTTTCCGTGCGGAGCGAGCTCAGAGCTCATATAGACTGATCTTTGGGTAGGGCTGAGACCACATGTGTGTGTGTGTGTGTGTGTGTGTGTGTGTGTGTGTGTGTGTGTGTCCATCCTGATAAACCATAACATGAAAGAAAAGCTAGTGGTTAAGAACTTCACCCATGCATCTGACCCGCCTGCTTCACATGTTCAGTTTCATGACACAGTAGTACATGAAATCCTTTCTGATGTCAATGACAATATTAAGCTTAGTTACAGTTTCAGCTAGTTACATCAGCCAATATTATTGATTATTTGGAGGAAAAATATTCAAACATAGGTCTTGAAATCATAATAATGTTTCCATTCGTCCTTATCAGTCATTCTTTCCAAACTCCCAACATTGTATGTGCAAAATAATTGACTTGTATATTTTGATATTTTATTTTGGTAATAATGCATATCATAAGTGCACACTATTGCCAAATTAATCTAATACTGCTTACTTTGACATATATTTTGTTAAAACATAGGAGAAGACCCATAAATAAGCTTCTCCAAACTATTTTTCAACAACAGCTTAGAGTTTACTGCACTTCCTTTGATGTCAAGTAATAGGAAACATGGCTTGTATATGCCACCAAATTAAATAAATGAATGCTTTGTAGCTTAATGTTTGAAAAGGCCTCTCAACCAGTAAAGTGAAGAACATAAGCCTTCACTCTGAGAGAGCTAGATCAGCCACCCATAAGACAACAATCTTGTAGTGACTGGTAACTCAGGAACATCCATGAGACTGAACACAATAGTTAAAATGTGCATTCTTAAGTAAATGCTTACACAGCATTAGCCAACTTCCATTTACTGTTAAACAAATTTATATCAAATCCTCAAATTCACAAAATCACTTTCAATTCTACACTAAAAAATTAACTTTTCCCAAACACTATTTTGGAAGCAGACAAGACTACACAGCAGTCTTGAAATCTAATTATGATCATAATAAGGGAGACCTGTAAACTTCAATGGCCCTGTTGTTCATTAAAAAAAATAAACATCCTATTTACAGGATAAACTGTAATAATTGAAAACATCCTTGAAGTACCAAGGGGTAATATCTACATTTAACACCACTTGTCATGCATAGGGTCCTCTGGGTGACTGCAGGGTGCAGGGGAGTTCTACCAGTCTAACACTTAGAAGGTCACCCAACCACTGCCTGATCCTCCACTAGGTGGGTTACTGTGGAAGGAAGCATAAAAGAGTGATATATAATACAATGATACTGTGGAAAAATAGTCATACCCTACACCAAAATTCAATCATAGCATCTTTAATCATATAGTCTACTGTTGTTCATTGTTCCTGGGAAAAAAACTAATACATTAAGATTATCCTTAATTATACCTCTGACCAAAAATACTTCAAGATGCTGGACTGTTGCTGAGAGACTTAACATTTGATTAATGTAAAACATCATGCTTCATGTGATCATTGTCAGTTACCATTTAACCCCTTCAATACTGGGATGCATTTTTATCCACAGTTTTGAATACAATTAGACAATCTTATTGAGACTAGAAGGGTCTACAGAGGTCAGAAGAATAATGGCCAATCTTCACAGTTTTGAATACAATTAGACAATCTTATTGACACTAGGAAGGGTCTACAGAGGTCAGAAGAATAATGGCCAATCTTCACTATTTTAATCCCAACATAAGTCTCTGAAGCTGTAAAAATGGCCAATCTTCACTGTTTTAATCCCAACATAAGTCTCTGAAGCTGTAAAAATTACCCAATAGTAGCCATAATTAATATGGAAATGCAGCATTGTACTGAAGGGGTTAAAAATGAATAGTGTTCAGCTATTCAGACTTCCCAAAACATACATGTACATGCATGCACACACACATACAAAGCACAATAACAGAAGATATTGCTAAAGTCCTGCTGTTTGCATCACTAAGAGCTGTTTTCAGAGGTGGATACAAAGGTGAATGTCCCACTTGTGTTGCTTGTTACTGTCCTATCTCCAAAAGAATTGATGGAAAGAGAGGGACCACTTCAATCTCTACTTTGTTTATCCTTCCAACTAGGACTGTCACTAAGGTATGACTGAGATTTTTCTGGGTTTGGAGAGGATGAGAGGAGAATTGGAAAAAACATAAGATTATTGAGCTGGAAAATAGTATAGATGTAAAAATGGGAATAATAGAAAGAATGGTTGAAATCTTGACTAGTGGGAAGGGAGCTTGGAAAGGCATGTGTGATTTGCACAAGAACTTGGTACTGTATAAGAAGAAAATGGAGTAGTACTAAGATGAGATTCATGAGCAAAGTGTAAAGTAGGAATTTTGGAAGAAGAAACAGAAGGAAAAGATGATTGACTTCAGGAAGACTATGGAAAAGCAAACTAAGGTAAATAACAGCATGCTAAAGGAAAATGCTGTTAAAGTGCTCAAACAGTAAAAAGACTTGGTGAGGGGCATGTAGATAGAAAAAAAAGATTGTAATGGTATTTGGTTTAAAAGAGTTTGTAACACAGAGGCATGAAAGAGAAAGGAAGAAAGAAGTATGTGGACAGAACAGAGACAATACAAGAAGACAAGGTGCTCAAGGTAGAGACTGAAGAAATTTGAAGATTGAGCAAATATGTTGAGGGTGATCAGTCTCCCACTAAAATAAGGTTTAGCTCACGAGCAGCAGCTGAAGAAACAATAGGCAAAGCTGGGAAATTGGCCAGAGTTGAAGAACAGGGAAAAGAGAGCCATTATAATTTAACTAAGAAGAGAAGCAAATTTTTTAAAAATGAAAATAGATCAGAAATAGAAAAGGGGTTTTAATGGAGTCATAAACATGAGGCTGAGGGGGTAACAGAAAAGAGAGGAAAATGCTGATGGGAAGAATAAAAGTGGCATTTACAAACATAAAGGGTTGACATTTACAAATAGAAATGGCTTTGCATTTACAGACACAAATGGTTTGATGTCAGCAGTGTTAGAAGTAAAAGATTATGTAATAAAAAAAAGCAGATATCATAGGGACTATTAAAACAAAACTGGTGAGTGATGCAGATATTTCTAATACTGGAAATGAAAAATAGAATCTCAAGATGAGAAATAGAAAATATAAGCAAAATAGAAGTATGAGACTCCTAGTTAGAAAAGAACTGGCAATGGAATCTACTAAATGTGGAGAGATGGAGGGAGAAGTACTGGAAATAATCTATCTAAATATCTAGGAAGATGCAAAACTATTGCTATGCCCTATACCCCTATAAATCCAACTCATAGGGAGGGGAAGAATGCAAGAGAAAGCTGGAAGACAAAGGACAATTTCATCCAAGTTGTTTGAAGAAAATTAAGACTTACAAGTGATGGGAGACTTTAATTGTAAAGAGGCATCTTAGGAAAATTGGACACAGACAGTAATGGAGAATCAGGGAGAAAAGAGTTACTGAATTGACAGTTGGGAATATTCTAATACAATCAGTTTAAGAAGACACAAGATTTAAAGCAACAGAACAAGCTATGGTGTAGTAATTCAATCAAAGAAAAGAAGACCTTAGGAGAGAATGGTTCAACTATATTAGAACATATTTTGGACAGTCTGAGAAGTATTTTGATGAAGTGGACTGGAACAAAGTGTTTTAAATAGGTGACATAGAAGAAAAGTGGAGCACCTTCCTAGATATTTATAATAAATGAGTGGAGAAATGAGGACCTAAGAAATCAACAGAAAACTTGTTTAACCCATTCAGTATTGGGACACACTTTTACAAGTTTTGTGGGTAATTAAACAATTTTATTGACATTAGGAAGGATCTATGGAGGTCAAAAGATTAATGGTCAGTCTACTGAAGGGGTCAAGAAGGACATGAGATGTGCTCAAGTGAGGCAAGAGAGAGAAAAAACATGGAACAAGTGGAGGAAAAATGAGACATAACTTATGGGTCAATCATATAAGAAAAAGGAACGAATGTCAAAATGAGCTAAGCTAAGAAGAATTATGAAAAGAATGTTTGCTATGGATAAATATAGAGACCAACAAAATATTGTTTTACAGGATCAAAAGAAAATTCCAAGATTAAAGTAGCTTTGAGCACAGTAAAAGTTGGAGAAGAAAGGGACGAAGATCCAAAAGAAATCAATAAAATGTTTAATAGATACCATAAATGCCAGACTATAAGACAACCCCCAACTTTTTAGGGAAAAATTTAGGTTTTGCGCTATTACCGGTGTATAAGACGACCCCCTTAATGGTGAAGGAAGCCCACATCGTTGGCTAAGGGTAAGAAACTCCATCACTGCAGATCCACAATACGGTTGGTTCTCTCATTTGAGTACCTTGTTACCATGGCAAAATTTACTGTCTTTGTTCTGCATAACTCCAGGGGTTGCTAAATTGCAAAATGGTAGGAATATGACCATGGTTTCTGTAGTCTAACTGGTAACTAATTATCATGGTGACGTTGGAATTGGCCATTTCAGGTGTGGGGTAAGGGTTGTCACCAGATTCCCCGACTGTTGCCACGTCACCATAAATCAGGGGTTTGCCTTATTCTCCAAACCTGCTTCATCTCCTTGTTTTTCTGTTTCTATACAAATTGGTTGATTACTGAATTCCAACTTTTGTTCCATACCACCATTGAAATAAAAATAAGGCATGTTTTATGTATAAAGGTCTCCCCCCATCTTGAACAACACACATCACTTGACCTGCCAGACTTATACAGAAAATACACCTTGATAGGGTTAACATTGATTAAACAAGAACACCACCAGTAAACATTATACATTGCTAGGGAGGAGCTGCCTGCTAAGCCAATAAATTGTGTACAAGCATATAATATATATATATATATATATATATATATATATATATATATATATATATATATATATATATATATATATATATATATATATATATATATATATACACACACACACACACACACACATGCACATACACACATAGTAAATGATGTAAACATGTGTGTGTGCCTGCAGAATAAATTTCAAGGTAAAGTGGCTTAATGTTCACTACAGGGTTATTGGTTTGTGTTTTATTACCGGTGTATAAGACGACCCCTTGAGTTAGGAGTCTCAAATTTGGCAAGAGGTCTTGTTTTATACTCTAGCATATATGATACTTTCAAGCAATGTTTACTAAAGGAAATTATTTCAAGGAAGAAAGGATAATGATAGAAAATAGGAATACTCTGAAGTTGCAGCATAAAGAGAAGTAGTAAAGAATGTGTATGAAAAGTCAGATATAAGAAAAGTATAGACCACATGGTGTACTGAACTGGATGCTGAAGGAATGAAGCCAAGGTGATACAAAATATAATCAACACCTCCCTATTGGAAGGTAGAGCATCCAAAGATTGGATATATGCAGATATTACTCAATTCACAAGTATGGGTATAAAAGAAACCCATAAACAGAGACCCATATTGCTGACAGGTGTGGTAGCAAAGATTTGTGAAAAGATCATCAAGAATAGTGAAATACCTGGAAACAACAATGTGATAACAGAGAGGCAATTTGGACACAGAGAAGGAATATCTTATATAACAAATTTCATAAGTTTGTACTCAAATAATGGATATAATGTAAAAGAAGAGATTGACGTTCTAACAGAACATATCTGGACCTAAAAATGGTATTTGATTAAGTACAGTGAAGACTCAATACTCAAATGTCACATTAGTTGAATACTCAAATTACACATACATCAAGATGCTCATAACTCAATGTTCCACTGTAATATGTGTATGTGAGTGGCAAGACAGAAGGAATGCCTGTCTTTGCTAATGATAAAATTATGAAAGGAACAAATAAAAGAGACTGCAAACCTTTGAGTCAAGACTTAATAAGGATAAATGAACAGTTGTTGAGCTGGAACATACAATTTCATGCCCAGAAATGTAATTTGGTTGAGGTTGGAAAGAGTATGAGAACAGAAAACAGCTACTAAAGAACAGAAAAAAAGATCTATGAATAACCATTTCTAATAAATTATCATTTAAGAAACATATAAACATGAAAAGAAATTGAAGTGTTTGTAGAAGAAACGTAGCTTTCCTCACAGCAGCATATCAGTGTGGAATGAATTTATTAATGAAACCAAATCAATCCATGAACTTAAAGAGAATCTGGATAAAATTTGATATAGAAACTGGAGAGCAAGAGCCTAGCGTGACTTTTATTCTGCATCACACAAGATAAACACTAATACAAACAAACACACACACACACACACCCACACACACACACACATGCACCTATATTCATAATGAATAAGTGTGCCACATCATAGCTGTTTCTTAGTGAATACATTTAATACTGGAAGAACCTCTCACCTAGCTGGCATTGGTTTGGGAGGGGCACTCGCAAAGTCCCCCCAAGATTCGCCACCTCCTGCAGCAGCTGACTGACTGTCTGAGCTGGCAGATGCATTAGACAGGTCTCCAAGAATGTCCACATTACTCCCTGAACCAATCTTTGATGCTGCTGCAGGGGCAGGAGGAGGTGCTAGCTTCACTCCCCCTGGTGGAGGAGGGAGGATTCCCCCAGCTCCTGACTTGGGCTTGGGTCGATTTGTACCTTCTTGTCCTTCCTTTTTCTACAAAAAGATGAATATCACTAATACATTGAAAAGTGAGGCTCAATTTGTTCTCTTTCAAGACATTCCATAACATACTCTTAAATTATATTTGCTAATATGAGTTCACAATTAAGATACTTACAGTGATTTTCATATTAATCTTGATAGTCTGCCCATCTTTGAATCCAAGGTCTAGATTAGGTTTTCCTTCTTCCTTTTCTTTCTCAGCTTCCTCTTCTTTCTTTACCCACTTGAAATGATCTTGTAGAGCAACATTTAGGTCAAAACTATCTGACCGATCACCAAATCCAACACCGATAAATGCTGACATTCCTGTGAAGGCATATTTAAATTAAATACATTAAACAGTTACATATATTTCTGATACCCATTACTTTCACAGCTTGTTTCCAAAAACAGACATGATATGCCTCTCATGATCTAAACATATCTTTTCTTAGCATACTGTTGTAAATCCAACAATTCTTTATATGTCCAACATGAAGGTTTTCATCCATTCTTACCCTCAGATGACATCACTGCTTTGCCCCCCCCCCCAAAAAAAAAAAAAAGTAATTCCACTAATCAATGAATAAATTAACACTACATCATCTCAACCAACTCTTTTCACTCCTTGGATCACAATTTATAGGAAAACAGTGAAGACTCAATACTCAAACTTAATTAGTTCTAAATGGCTCTTTGAGCTTTTAAAAAGTTTGACTAGTGATACCAACAAATCAGGTAATTCATTATAATCTTAGCAAAACCTTAAATTTACACAAAATTTCAATGTGAATTTTTTTACATCAATAATCTTTCTTTTCTTCCACTGTCGCAGGTTGTTTAAGTTGCTTTTTCACACCGATCACCACATCAGCTCCCTGGATGGCTTTCTTATTTTTCAGTATGGTGACTACTATAGATTTCAGCTTACTGGGCTGCAAGATCAGTGATTCTTGCTCCTTTCTCATATTTCAACAATACAGTGGGACCACCTATAATAACTGGTTAATTGGTTGTGGGCAAGCACCACTCCAAGTGAAAGCCACATCATAGGAGGCAAACTTTCAATACAAATCATTCCAATTGGTTCTGGCTACTTCCCCAAACTTTGCTTTTTGTCACTTTTCTCCCTATTTTTCCTAAATTACCCAGAAAGCAAAAAATATCACATACCTAAATTTCAATACATATTGGAAGAAACTTAGAAAAAAATAAACTGAAGCATGTGCTTTGGTAGGTTTATGATCATCAGGGTTACTATCAGACTCCTGGGGTGGCAGTGTTGCTAGTGCATGGTTTTTTTTTTCCCCTCCATAGCAGTGATCTTGTGAGTGGCTGTGGCAGCGCTGAGGAGGGTGAAGTTTTTCCTTGCATATACAGGCTACACATTTGTGACGATCTCTAGATACACTCAATAGACATTCTCAATGCAAGGAATGGTCACCGTATATTGTGGCCTATGAGTTGAGTCTTTAAAGTCATTCTTTTATGGTCAAAACAATGGGTCAACTTATAAGGTAGAAGTAAAATAACAACCTTTAAATATATTTGCACCAGTAACACCAGAATACTGTTTCTCTAAGTTTCTACAACCAAAAATCATGTCCCTGCATTATTGTAAAGTATATATTTCCAAACGGTCCAGTTATCATTGTTGTCATTATAGTCTGTGGCATCATGTTACCAATGATGGGCAGCTTGAAAAACAGTATCATTCTCGATTGCTAAGCTTGTGACACTTTCTTGCTACAACAGTTTGTAGGCAGTGATTGCATTTTGAATGGCATGTTCGAACTTAAAGCTTCTTTCATCATTAGGTAGGGTCATTATCAACAACTTTCTGGATACCATTCTCAAAGTCACAGAAACCATCAGCCATAAGTGAGACACAGCTGTGTTGTGGTGTATCATCCTCTGCTCCCTCCCCTTCTACTGCTCATTATTGTTCTATTGCCAACACAGCAAGCTTTGTCTCCAAGATATTAGCTTTTCTAGCTTTTTGGAACTTGTCAGAACTCTTAATTGAAATTGTACTATGCTTGCCTATCATTTTGTACCATTGTGATCAGTAATGAGCTTAAAATATTAGCATCACCTTGACAGTTGCTGCATGGTACAAGTTTAATTAAGTGCTCTGACAAACACCAAAAGAGCATTTTGTTTGCAACTTCAAATTTTCTATTCATAAATTGATAATAAGGACCTAATTATCTTATTTTCATCTTCAAAAATTTGAAAATAGAGCATTCGTAAATCAAAAGACTGGTGTAATTCATTCCTATGCAATATTTTACTGATACAAAAGCTAAAAGCATGATATCTAAAATAATTTAAAATAATTAAGACCAAATAGGATTCCTGTTTTGGGAAGATGGCCTCTTCCTTCACCATGTTGTGCAGGGGATGACACTCCAGTTTTATTTATTTTACTGTAGATAAAATTCAATTTACAACCCAGTACTTTAAGACTCAGGCCAACATTGGGCCAAGCTAAGCAATAGTTTAGAGGGTTGATATTTTTACAAGGTAAACCTCTAGTATGACATTTTGGGATAAAATTATAGAAGTTGACTATCGTGTCAAATCAATTCATTCAAATGCAGTTTCATCACTTCAAATGAAAATGATTAAGCTGATTATGAAATTATGTAGTGCCACCATGCAGCTCACCCAACATTGGCACACAACCAGTGGCCCTCCCACCCTGCCACACCCACCCATCCCTCAACCTGCTACTACACTGACACCGCGCTATAACAAAACTCCACTGGGCTAGATCAAATCAATGTTCTGAGTAGACACAGTGTTAGATGGAAACCATGCTGTAAAAAAACATGTCATAGGTGGCCCCACTGTACTAATTTCCTGTTTCCATTCAATAATCACCAGTGCATCCTTCCTTTTCGGCTTATTTTCATCAATAATCAGCCCTTTTGGTCCTATTTAAAAGAAAAACTAGACAGAACACAGGAGAATGTTATTGTTCTCATAACCTTGGTGGGACAACTGGCGGCAGTGGAGAGAGAGAGAGGCCAAGAGCCTTTGTTTACAGCCAATTGCGAGGACGTTCGATATTTTTTTGAGTACGAAGTTGAACATTTACAATTTGACTTCTAAGACATTCGAGTATTGACTCTTCCCTACATTCATTGAAAAATGGGTACGTATGAGAACACCAGGTAAAGGTTTGAGTTAGGGAAATGCAGATGGCAAAAAGAAGAATCTAATTATCTCTCTTTTATCTATTTTCAACATATTTTCATGAAATAACTGTTCTTAAAAGTTTCTACATCCTGCATGCAAATAATGTTACAGGGAATAAATTATACCATAAAAATTTTAAGTTCTTTCACTCACCTCCCTCATCTTGTATCCTAAGGACAAAATAACGCGATGAGTCTGTTACAGCCTCTATGGCCACACCAGGGTACTTATCTATTGGGCACTTGGCAAAGAGTTCTCCTGATACTTTGTCTTCAAGCTTGATGATGCATTCATCTTTCTTGTTCACCAAGCGCATTCGACCAGTCCAGTCTGGGGCTCCCAGGTTCCAGTCAGCTGCCCTGATAGTGATAAATACTGTATATAAAAAGAAGCTGTAAAATGTAGGAAGTAACTTAGGAAATTGAGAGTGTACTCTGAAATTGCAGCTGAAAATTAATATGGCCAAGTGGAAGATGATGAGCTGAAAACTGATGCAATGTATCTTGAGTTTGGTTTGCAAGTAAACTCATTCAGAAACTTATCCTTATTTGGAAAACCAATGGATGCCAAAAGTAACAATGGAGAATGTCTTGGTAGGGTTGGTATTAATGCATAGAGGTGTATCTCTTTATAAAAGATGACTTTTCTTTACTCCCCTTTCATAACTATCCAGTCATGAATTCAATGCTTTGCCTGTATGTAAAAATATGCTATCATAACATAGTTTGCTGTATCAAATGGTACCTTATTAGTAGGGCTGCCAACATTTGAAAAGGCCATGCACTATGTTTCAAATAACATCACTTGTATAAAATTTGCTAAATGAAAATCCTAAATATAGTTTTCTGTATGAGTGTAAATGTTAGGAAAAAAAAAAAAAAAAAAAAAAAAAAAAAAAAAAAAAAATAATCAATATTCATCATAAGCTTATACTAATCAACTACATGATAAAGATAAACCTCAAATAGTTTGGTATTATACGAGAAAACTGTCAGTCTCACTCATGAAAATTACTGCTCCATTGAAAAAATTTTCTAAGACACTTTTCTTCTAAACACTTTCCCTTGCAAATTATTCATTTAGCATAAATGGTAATAAATAAGTTTTAAACAAAAATCCTTACATTAAGTTAGGTTAGGTATTAGCTTAGGTTAGCATCAATGCATCAATGATTTCATATGCATAGAACATGAAAATTTCACCATTTTGAATAAAACCTACCCAAATCTAGAGATTTTTTTTATGATGATTTGGAATGCCCATTCCATGTTCTAAGTATCAAAATACAATCATCAAAGCATTCCTTATTACTTTATGTCAGAGAGAAACATTTCTCCATATTTACCAATAATTTTCATGATCATTAAATTTACATTTATTCAAATGTCAATTTTACTTTAAAAACTAACACGTTTAGGAAAAAATTAATGCTGTGTTTAGTAATTTAGTTAATAACGGACAGAGTATATGATTAAATATCTATACATCATGTGTTTTTATTTATCAAGAATAACAATGACATCATATTCATTGCAAATGTTTTCTCTCCTTGACTTTTTGGGAAATGTAAAATTGAGTCTTTTCCTAACAAACTGAACTGAAACAACCTAATCCTAAGAACATAACCAAAGCTAATCTAACCAACTTAAACCTAATTTAATTATGTTTTTGGCATGATGTGTTGATTTTCAAAAATACCAATCAACTGTATGTTATGATAGTAGACTCACTGTACTTCAGGTAGACGTGAAGTACAGTGAGTATACTACCATAACATGTCATCTCAGTCATCTCATGCGACACTGACATGGACAGAAAATAAACATTAATCGTGATGTTAATTAGACTCCATTACAGATTAAAAGTACTAAATTTCCATAAAACACCACATGATTATGGTCCCAGCACACACAGAGATACTACAAAGGCAATACGGGTGCTCAATCAGCCGGTAGCCGCGCCTCCCCAGCTGAGAGGTGTGTTGTGTTGCACCACAACATGTCAACAGTCAGGTACACACCTCCCTCCTAGCCAACCAACCACCTGTCCAGCCCACTTAAAATAATAACATGCCTCCGTTATCTTCGGTGTTAGTGCCTGCCACACCGAGACAACACGAAAGGCGCTGCAGAAATGCACACAACACACACATTCATGATGTCAGCCAGAAACGCCCCCCAGCATGAGCAAAAAGAAATTCCTAACGAAAATACTTGGCAGATGTGTGTGTTGTAGCAGTTCCACAACTCTCTTATCTGAACAAAAGTCTACTCTAACACAGCACACTCCACGGAAATACCTGTAGCCTCTGTTGCTGGAACGAGGAGGTATTCTATACACAAACACCTCGGGCTTCACCAACAAAACACTCTCGTAGTCGTCCATTGTGACACTGCTCCTGCGTCGCTAGCCCAGGCCCTGCTGGAGAGAGAGAGAGAGAGAGAGAGAGAGAGAGAGAGAGAGAGAGAGAGAGAGAGAGAGAGAGAGATCCTAAATATTAATTCGCTCTTGATGAATAGAAAAATAAAAAAGAAACCCTCAGCATCGATAGATTCAGCGTGACATGAGTGGCTAAGGTCCAATCACTCACGAACACACACCATGCAATCGTGACGTTACGCAGCACAAGTGGAGTTGCTAAACATACCATTTCTAAAGCCTTAATTTCATACTATTAACACTACAGACTTGACCAGCACACTTAAGAGATTATGATAAGTAAATGAAAATACGTCGACCCATAGACTTCTCCCCTTTACGGAACGATATACATGTATTGTCTACGTGTGGTGTGAAACGTGTCGCGGAAAAAAAAAAAAAAAAAAAAAAAAACATATAGGTATACTGTAGATACTATGCACAATCGCCAATGTATTCGCTAATCAGAGAGAGAGAGAGAGAGAGAGAGAGAGAGAGAGAGAGAGAGAGAGAGAGAGAGAGAGAGAGAGAGAGATTGTTAGATATTAAAATAAAATACAGCAAAGGAGGAAGGTGGACCTTGCCCCCCACCCCCCTCCTGGGCAGAGAGAGAGAGAGAGAGAGAGAGAGAGAGAGAGAGAGAGAGAGAGAGAGAGAGAGAGAGAGAGATAGAGATTTAAATTCTATGTGATAGTCTCATTACGCCCAGAGACGGCAAACTATGGTGAAGTACAATGAGATATGCATAGATACACGCGTTATGCAGCCAGAAATAATGGGTTCAAGTTGGAGAAATTTAAGTTTGGGAAAGAAATAGGAAGGAACTGGTTCTTTAATAGGGTGGTTGATGAGTGGAACGGACTCATTAATCATATTGCTGGTACTGAGATAATGAGGAGTTTTAAAAGATTTGACAAGTTTATGGATGAGGATGATAGGTGGAATTAGGCAGCGGTGTTCACACAGGGATTGCCACGAGTTGGCCTATAATGACCTCTGACAGCCTCCTTCATTTCCTTATGTTCTTATGTAAAACCAGGACCATGAGAAATGAAACACACACACACACACACACACACACACACACACACACACACACACACACACACACACTTATAAAGAAGGAAACTTATAAGTACAACAAATTAGTACTACACAAAAACAACAAAAGCAAAAAAAATCTAATCAAATAAGATAAAGTAAAACGAGACCGACAATATACAGAATGACTTCTCTGTTGGTGAATGTGTCTTTTTGTAGTTAAAGGGATGAAAAAATACATATAATCGTTTACCTAGTCTTATCTTGATAAACCTTTCACGTCTTTTCAGACACGACCGACCCTTCAGAGAGTCAGCAGATCACGCAGGAACGCCACAGAACACTGACTTCTGATCTTTCTCCAAGATTTCTGATTGGGGAGGAGAAAACTTGGTAGTGATCCTCAAAAACTCAATTCCTCCATCATTACATAACCTTCCAGACAACTATCCCTCTTCTTCAACGACACTCAACTTTCTCCATCTTCTACACTGAATATCCTATCCTTGGTCTATCATTTACTTATAATCTAAACTAGAAACTTCACCTCATCTCATGTTGAAACAGCTTCTATAAAGCTCCTCCGCCAGTTTTTCTCACCTCCCAACTGGTAACTCTGTACAAGGGCCTTATCCATCCATGTATGGAGTACTCTTCGCATGTAGGGGGTACCAACTCACACAATTTAATTAGACAAGATGGAAGCAAAAGCTTTTCACCTTATAAATTACAAGAAGGACAGAGACCGATCTGTTCAGTACCCCTGGATTAGGTACGTTTGATCCACTACACATAAATAAATAGATAATTAAATAAATAAATAAATAAATATAGATAAATAAATAAATATATATATATATATATATATATATATATATATATATATATATATATATATATATATATATATATATACTATATA
>CM035184.1:5834824-5849824 GCA_020233015.1 Callinectes sapidus
AAATATATATATATCTATATATATATATATATATATATATATATATATATATATATATATATATATATATATATATATATATATATTGTAGGTAAAGTGGATGAAGTCATGGAGTGGTGAAGTAGAGTATTATGATAAGAAAGTGAGTGACAATGATGTTGAGAAATTCACCTCATATCGCACTTATATGGATACAAGAAGCTAATGGGAAAAAAAAAAAATATCAGCCAAAGTATGTTTGTGTGTTTACCATATAATCAGTTATGAATGTTGATATTAGAGTTAGGTTGCAATTTTCACCAATTATACACCAACACTTGTCATACCTTACCTCGTACTCATCAATAACCTCAGAGATGGTGGAGGTGCAGGCAGTGTGGTCAGTCAGCCTTGGCTTCTTGTTGTGTCTGCTGGTGTATCTGGTAGGTGTGGCACTGAGGGCTGCCGCTCGAGGCCCTCCTTTCCTGGAAGCAGACTCTTCCATCCTGCCTGTTCTCCTCATTCACCGAGAGTCTTGGTAGGACACTCTTGTTCCTTTACATAAAGATAAAGATAACTTGAATGAATTAATCATTTCCTCATTCATGCTATTAAACTTCAACAGTGATGTGCGTAACATTCATTGATCGTCATTTCTAAATAAAATAATGTTCTCAACACGCAATGATGATGATGATGATGATGGTGGTGGTGGTGGTGGTGATAATGATGGTGATAATGATAATGATTTTGTCCCGACGATATTCTGTGAACACGAAAGAAAGTACATGGCAAGCTACATTAGTCTGTCATGGCCGCAGGGACGTGATATCCGTATCCCTGATGCTGATGTGGCTCAAGTTCCTTAGCAAGGCAACCAAAGAAAACCTCAGGTAAGTACCTGTCACTCTTATGTACATAGAATATGTATTTATTCATCTATTTGCATATCTGTTTATTTATTCATCTATTTAATGAGAGAGAGAGAGAGAGAGAGAGAGAGAGAGAGAGAGAGAGAGAGAGAGAGAGAGAGAGAGAGAGATTCATTTAACAATAGCACATGTGTCAATTGCTAACAGTAGTTATTTTACCACCCATGACAGGGAGGCGGGGATGGCCACGCCACAGGTATCTGCACTGAAGATGCTCAAGATGACCCTTCTGTTCGCAGTATTCATTGGATGTACGGTGACCGTATGCTTCGCAAGCTACTACTACTCGCCTACCTTCTAGAATAGTTTCACTATCTAACTGTTTACTACATATGCCAGCGATCTCACACTTGTTGCCCCACACAAAGCACCACACACACATAATTATACGCATTATCCATACCTCTACACCTGTTGGCAATATATATGAACATGAAATAGCGTTGCAATTAAAGAAATTAGTAAGAACTCTGTTTCCAAATATAACTGATATTATTGAATAAACCAGTCTATCAGTGTCCTTTCTTTCTTCTTTTCAAGCGGGTCCTTCAACAGTAGCGAACGTGAACACAATGAGATCCCTATCTTATTCTAGAGCAGTGTTGTCCAAACATTTTCGCCTATTGTGTCATTTATTACCTACTCCTACTGTCACATCCCCCGCCACCATGGCTGAACAAACTTATTTTTATTAAGCACGGAAGGATGGGATTAGGTAGGGACAAGGAGAAGGGAGGGTTACTTTTAGACCCGTGACTGCTCCGAAGAACTCTGGCATACACCTTGATCCTTAGGAAAGGACATGTGTGCGTGTGTGTTCTTCATTGGATAGTGAGACTATCCTTCAGCTGGTAAGGAGTACAGGCGTAGTACATCCACAGGTGCAGACGGGCGGGGCAGCTAGAGTCGCTAATCAATACCAGGGAACCAGCAGAGGGGGAGAGGCGCCACCATATACACCCATTACCCTGTCCCTGTCTCCAGCCACGTCAGCCATCAATAGAAGAAAATCCATTAAACAGACGATACTGTCCGCAGTTCCTAAGCTTTTACCTTGATATTGCAATTGCCTAATCTTATGACTCAAAAGACCACCGCTAGCAAGTTTTTGGCACTTTCCAATGAAACGGCGACGTACATCACACACTACGCAATGTACACTTGTGGTTGACTTACTCAGGATCGAAGATTTTTTGTGTGATGCTAGACAGCGTATGATTATCGCTTACGCTACGTATATGTATGAATGTTGAAAAAAATGCTATGAAGTATATATTATCATTGTTCCTTGAATATTAATACTGATGGCACCAAAAAATGAACTGACTCAGAAATTTTGAAGTGGAAATGGATGATAGTGAAATCATTTGTGAAAAGAAAGAAAAATCAAGATATGGTTAGGGTTTCATTACACGCACAAGATGGGGAAGAATGAAGCGCCTGGCGTAGATCTGACGGGCAGAGTTGTCGGCTGGTGGCGGTGAAACTCTACGGGAAGTCCCATACATTATTGCCATATCAAGCCTAACAGAAACCAATTCCTGCGACAGCTACGTAAATAAAGTTTTGTCCAATCATGGATTTAGATCTAATGATGTGTACTTTACATTCTGACTCTAATTTCATTTACTCACAATTTTTTTTTTTTTTTTTCATATATTATATATATATTTTATTTTTATTTTTTGTACGATCTGCAGCTACTATAAACCCTTGATTCCATAAGTTTTGCTTGTGTGTGTGTGTGTGTGTGTGTGTGCCAACTAGGGCGGACTGACTGTGTGTGTGTGTGTGTGTGTGTATATATATATATATATATATATATATATATATATATATATATATATATATATATCTATATATATATATATATATATATATATATATAATAAAAAAATATATATAAAATCATACACATACAATAAAATATTAAACTGAAGGCAAGATGATGATAACCTTCGGCAGAATTATAAAACTTGCATTTCAAACAATGTATGCTAGTTACTAGGAAAGAACAGGATAAAAAAAAAGTCCTTCACGTTCCCTTTGGTGAATATTGGTAAGTATTGGACTAGCGGACTACTAGACGTGGTGCCAGTGCCGTGCCAGAGCGTGCAGGCATCAGTGCAGAGCGACGGTGACTCGGTGGAACGCTAGTGGTAGCACTCTCTCTCTCTCCCAGTCTCTGTAGTGTGCCTCCATATCCTTCTTCACCTCACCACCTGCTAGTGGGTTTGCTTCTGCTGGTGTGTGTTGTGTTGCAGCATGTATATGTTTGTGTATGGTGTGCTGAAACGGGAAGGAACTGTGGTCACACTGGATGACATCCTTGATGTTACAGTTGTCATTGTATGAGCGAAAATGAGAAAAAGATACGATGATGTGTTGAAAAAATATGTACTGTATAAATGATCTCAGGATTCCTTTGATTTTAAGGCATGACATATTACTGGACAAAACATAAAAACCAAGGACTGAACAGCCTTTTTATATCTATTGATTTATTGAGTTGTTGCATAGTCGAGGTAATATGTCGGGTGGCTTACAAAGGAAGTGAATGTTAGAAGGGAACAAGAGTGTTGTACATAAATACGTGACTGTATACCGTGGGTGTTACTGACGAGGTAAGCAGGGGTTCTACTCAGCGGGCTGTATAAACCGTTCTAGTGTGGCGGGCTGGCGGCCGCACCCAAGGATTCTCTATCCTTGGCCGCGCCCTTGCTCTGTTGTGAGACCCTATAGATTGGTTCAGTTTTACGTTGTTATACACTTAACTTTTTCTTGCATTTGTAAATAACAAAATTATGATTATTTATCACCTCAAATTTCACGTGAATATGTTAATTCTTAAACTATGTAAATACCTCGTCGTGCTGGTTTTGTATGGGAGGATCGCCAAGTAGCAATGTACCTTCGGCAGCTCTGTAATCCTTAATCACTTTTTAGAATCAATGTTGTCTTTTACCTTCTTGACTTATCATATAAATGATTAAACACTTTATTCGTAATAAGAAATGCGCAATTTTCGTACATTAGAGGAGAGATCGATGTATAATATCGCATCAGATATATTTTAGATAAAAATTCAATACTGATTTTTATATTGAACACATTGATAGCAACACAGTACAAAATAATACATGTTTAGACAGATAGTATATCAATACCGATGATATTACGTGGAGTTCTGTTACATGTTAACTATGATTTAACAAGGCGAATTATCATTCTTACTTTTGGGGGGTCACTTAAAAGATAGGAATTCAATAACAGATTATTTCTGTATCTGCGTCGTAAGTAAATCAGTTCAACCAAACTGAATTAAAAAGTTCATGGCTGCATCCAATCGGAATTCATGATCAAACTAGAATCCTAGTAAAATGTAGTTATTCATGAAACATATAACTAGATACACATCATTTTTCTTTATGAATGCTAAAAAGAGAGAGAGAAAAAAAAAGAAAAGAAATATACATACAGTATATCTGCCTGATAGCCTCTTAATTTCCCACAGCGGTTTGACAACCAACTGACCTTGATGAGCGGGAGCAAGGACTGGACAGGGCATGGCCACTCCCACTCGTCACGCCCTGTCCAGAGGTCACCTCGCTACGAGGATCCCTGGCAGCCACGCACCTCTCATGCCCCTACCCTTGTTCCTTCCGCCTCCACCACCCAACAACCTGTCTCTCCAGGACTTCAGACAAGGACACCTTATTCCCTATCTCCTGCAATCCCCACAACCTCACGCTCTCTCTCCCCCCATCCTCCAGCCGATACTTCTCAGGTCACTTTTTCTCCCCGATCTCCAGACAAGTCTCGTTCCCTTTCTCCTCAACCTCGCTCCCAATTACCATCAGGAAGCGTCTTCTTTAATACTATTAAAGCCTCCAGAGAAAGAAACAAACTTTTAGCCGAAACCAATGACCGTAGAAATCCATCAGATGGTAAGTTGGACCTTGGCAATGTTGTATTGTATCTCCAAGGATCTGTGGGTGCCGAGGATAGCACTCTAGACACTCAGGTGGTTCAAAGACATTGGCGGCAAAAACAACTCAGAAGACAAGAAATGCAGAAACAACAGGATGAGCAGGGAAAAAGGATTAAAGAGCAAAGACAACAGAAACAACAAGAACAACAAAAAGTACAACAACAACACCAACAAGTTCAGCAACAACTGCAGCATCTACAAAATCAACACTGGCAACAACAAAAGAATCTTCAAAAGCAGCAACAAATGCAAGCATCTGTCCTTAAGAGGCAACAGGACAATTTCCTTAGAGCACAACGGCAACCAATCAACCAAAAGCTTCTCTACCAACAACAGGCTGTGAAGCAACAACTGCTTCAACAACAACATGTCCAGCAGCAGCAACTTCTGTACTATCAAGGGCAGCAAGCCCACTCACTGCAACAACAGCTTTATCAAATTCAACAGCAACTCGTCAGCCTGCAACAACAGGAGCTACAACTACAGGAGGAAGAGCAACAACTTCAAGAACAAATAAAACAAGAAAAATTCAGGCAAGAGGAAGAAGAGCGTCTTGAGGAAGAGAGGAGGGAGAAACTACGAATAGAACAAGAACTTAAAAAACTTAGTTTACAAAAAGAAAACAATAACACTGAAGATTTTAGTAACATTAACCAGCTTCTTGATTATGCACTGCACTCTCCTGAGCAGGAGGGTGAAACAACAATAGATAAGACATATGCAAAATGTTTAGAACATGAGGAGGAAGAGAAAGAGAAGCATGAAAGGATGAAAGAAATTGAAGATCAGAAAAATCAAAACAATGAAACAGGATTAAAGTCTTCACCACCCTATTTAAAACCTGAAGCAAATGAAAATCTGGATGCATGTGTGAGCAGAATTAGATCTTTCAGCTCCAGCAGCATTGCACCAGCAGACATCAGCGATAAATCTGAACACACTAGACTCCGGCGGAAATCTCTTGGACTTAGCAAGGGCCCATCTGGGCTTAACCATGGCCCTTCCCAGTTACACCTTGGACCAGCAGGTCATGAGAAAGGTCCAGGAAAATTGAGTAAAGGTCCTGCCTTTTTAAATAAGGGACCTAAACATTTGAGTAAGGGACCACTTGAAGTGCACAAAGGTCCAAGTTACATAAGTAAAGGTCCAGCAGATATTAACCAAGGCCCATCTGAGAACACATCAGGCCCTTCAGGTTTAGATAAGGGACCTAGTAACCTTAACAAAGGTCCATTAACAAGTACTGTCCATCCTAGTTCCTATAAAGGGCCTTCTTCATTAGCAAAAGGACCAGCCAATAAAATACTAGGTCCAGCAAGTTCAAGATTAACTAGGGAACACATCCAATAAGTACTGTTGTAGCAGGACTAACAAATATGCTTCAAGTTCTTCATAATGCCTACACACATGTGAAAACAGCAATGGCTTAGAAGTGTAAATTATATTTCAATATCTATACCGCTTATCATATAGTGCAACATTTACCTATTATACATTTCATATTTAAATGTAGCCATGACTGATTGTACAAGTTTCCTACATTGTGGTATAGCAACAACTGAAATGTTGGGTGAGAACTAGTAAGTTATATACGTACAATTCATATAATTCTGCCTTTCCGATCATTTAATGTTCATGAATGCTTGTGACAATACATGTTTTCACTAGCAACTCATTCATACAAATGAGTGAAGTTGTATGAAACCCAAGTATAGCTGTGATGACTTGAGGGTTAGACCATGGACGACATCAATGTGATTTCAGTGATAATTCTAGACTAAGTGCCTCAATTCCTTATCATCTGAAATCATCAAAGATGTTGGAAAAATAAATAAATAAAATAAATAGAGCAAATTGCAAAACCTGTTCAAGGTGCCTTCACAGAAATAAATCAATGCACAAAATCGTTTATATTTTTCAATACATTTTTTATTTCAATGTTAGCATATCAGTGCAAGGAGGTATGTTAATATTCTCATCTCATCATTCTTGGAATTTCTTAAATGTATTTCAAACATAGGAACCATAAGATGTAACAAAAAAATAGATACGAATCAGTGAGCAGTATGTGGTTTTCAAACATTATTTGGCTTGTAGCTTTCATGATAACAATTATATATCTCAAGGCCAACATGAACAGAAAACTATTGCAAAGATAATCAAATTTTCTGGAAATACCACCATTCTTGTAGATACTGCAATGTGTATGAATTTCCATGATTAAAAATGAATACCTATTTTCTTGCTCTTCATTTATTCACATGTATCTATCTTTATTTTTTTACAAAGCAAGAGATCACAATAATCGTAACTGAATATATTCAAAAGATTTATATATATATGTCCAAACTAATTCTTTCTATGTATATATATATATATATATATATATATATATATATATATATATATATATTAAAAAGGTATTCTATTCTTATTTTCCAAAACCAGATTTGTGGTACTATTGCTTGCAAAATAGTTCAAATAAACATAAAACAACTGCTTTAATTTGATAATTCAAAGTCCCTAGAATCATAAGGATATCTGGATGCCAATCCCCATTGCTGGTCAATTATTCACATACAAGCATTTATTGAAGATAAAGTATGTTTCGTTTCATTTCTTATCGTACACGACTTCCTTACACCAAATAGCTAATAATGCAAAACAGGCAATCCACTGTAGTCTGAACTACAATAATGTAGAAAGTTGCTTCACTATTTTTTCCCAAAACACATCGCGAAAGTAACATGACTTCAGTTGGACTGCTGCCACAAAAGATTCCCCCTAGGTGATGATCACAAGCACACACAACACTCTTAAAGAACGATTCCAAAATTGACCCAACTATCCAATGTATGGTAAATCCTCAGGCTAGCAATGTGTATTACAGATCATAGACCCTATCAAGATGTTTTATTTTTAATGCAACAAATCACTCAAGAAAACCTCATTTGGCTGAATGCTAACCAGAGAGAGAGAGCACCTTGCAGTGCATTCTAACTGGTACTCAAGTTATACAACAATCACAAAGGATTCTACATTTTGCTTTCCAGTTCTCCTTAAAATTTGTAAGGTATATTGCACAAAATATCATTTCAAGTTTATTAAATCAGGAACCCATACAATTTCTTCAGTAAACCAAGTACTAACACAATGAATCAAAATTTGTCTTTTCCTTATCAGTAGGTGATGCTTGTACACCAACATGGGTGATTAATTTACTGCACTTGGATACACATCATTACAAACTACAAATGAATCAAACACTTATAGAAAGTACAAAATTAATGTGATACAGTGTGAAAACTTTAAGGATGTTGCATAGATCACTCATTGGTGTCTTCATCCTTCTTAGGGCTACCGTTCTCCATGGGTGTCCTGGACCTGCTCCGGTCACTGCCAAAAAATTAATAATAATTTTTAACACCAAATTCTATAAAAAATAAAAATATATATATATTTCATTCACTTATGTGTATTTGGAGAAGATACTGTTAGACATAGATTTAACCTTTGTATAATGTAAATGTGATTCCAATGAAAAGCCTTGATGCAATGTATTTGTGGGGTTCCTGAGCCAACTGTAGCTGCTCTCTTGATGATCCTACAATGCCATCACTACTGGTCAACAGCATTTTTCCAGAAGCAAGTTTAAGTGTTAGATCAGTGACAAAGACAACACTTGCATAGTATAAACATCTGATAAATCATTTATCAGATGAAGTAGAACATCTCTCTATGCAGTGAGAACATGTCATAAGCTGGACGTGTGTTCAGGAACAGATTAATCCATTTAAATCTAATTTCTCTGAGGAAGTCTCAGACACTGAAAGTTTAAGAACTGAGGCTATATATGTCACCACTCTTACCACAACTTATCAATCATCATATTACCATTCTTCACTTCCCTTTACCAATAACTATAGCTATACCATTCTTAGAGTTTACAAAACTCCCTACAACCATTCCCCCCCCAAAATCATTAATTCCAAACCCATGTAATGTTTCCCTTCATGTGTTACTTAGGAGCTTATGGATTAAAGCCATCCACTATCATTGTTCATATTGCAAGCTAGATCTTTACATGGAAGCTAGTGGATATATTAAAGAAAACATGAGAACAGTGATGCAAATACAAGGCCTACAAATACTCTCAAGCAACTCTAAATAAAATCTTAAAGTATCATTAACCCAATTAGAAAATATATTTGTGGGATGATTGAGGTGGCACTACTTTACTACAGCATTCAGTCCAAACAACCTACCCTCTGTCCTCTGGGCTACGTGAGCGTTCCCTCTCACGGTCTCGGTCTCTTGAAGGTGTTCTTGACCTCTCCCGAGTGCGACTACGGCTGCGATATCTGGAGCGAGAGCGGGACCTGGACCTGTCCCTAGATCGACTTCGGTCCCTGGAGTGCGAGCGGTCCCTAGTCCTGCTTCGTGAGCGGGACCGAGAGCGGGTGTAGGATCTTCGGCGGCGTGGGCTTCGGCTCCTACTTCTCGACCTGGAGTATCTGATGCATGAGTGCTACGTTAAGATCCTCGGGCAAAGTTAAGATTAGTAACTTGTGCAAATCTGAGGAACTTTTTTTCTCACCAGGATGTTATGTAGCCTGCCTAACATCCATACTCATGAGGATCAAGCTTACATTCTGCCATGCACAGAACTAGTGCCTGGATGCCAGAAATGCTTCAATTCAGCCAGGCATGACCAACAGTATAGGCATGAAAAGCATTACAACAGCTCTTCCACCATTAAAAATATTTATGGTCATTTCAGCAATGCACACTGAGCAACTACAGCATTTCATTATAACATCTGTAATGCTAAATTTGAGAAGACAAAATGTCTAATTCATGCTGACTGACCATAAATGGATTTGCACAATGGACACCTTCCAATATACTATTCTTATTTACTTACATGAACTGCCTCTGGCTGAAAATGGTTAATTGAACAAAATGAAGGGGACTACATAATTTATAAGTTCTACCTAAATTAGAACAAAACAACCATGAATCAAATTTTACACCAGTAAGCTTACTGTGCCTGTCAAGAGTCATGAATCTCGGAAGAGAGTTGTCTGAAGGTCTGACGTTCGATCACGTAGGTAGGGTCATGTAACTGCGTTGTTTAACCAGCGTTGAACGCTCATGTAACTGCGATGTTCGAGTAGAGCACGAGAGAAGTCTACGCTGACTGACTGGCAGGCAGTAAGCTTTACAAATGAGGCCATGAAGTTCAAGGTGTGGCCAGAAGATCAAATTCAAGTCGTACTGCGACGATCGATCGACAGAGCGCCGATCTTTGACTACTCGAGGTTTGGGAATGGGGATCTCAGCCGTTTTGCCTACAAAATATGAGTGTTCTGTCAATAGCAATTCCACTAGGTGATCATCCCTTAACCTTTTACATAACTAGATTAAGTAGACCACACAAAACAAGTCCACATGACAGGGCTAAGCCAGAGATTAAGCATCACAGAAAACTCACAAATAAACATTATGGTAAAACAAAAAAACAAACAAAAAAGTTACAGCTACACCTTAACTTGCTTAAAACCCTGAAAAAAGGAATCAGGTGAATTTGATCTGATTCTGGCCTCTGATGACAACATAGGCTTACTGACCAAAGCTCAGAAATTGAGAATTCGTGCAACAATTACTAGATGGAAATTAAAACTCTCATCATGTAGCTGATATTCCTTACACAGAAAAACTCACCTTGAGTATCGCCGACTGTACCTATAACAGTCCCTGGCATAATGGCCACGCTCCCCACACTCATAGCAGCGATCCTCTGGATGGAAAGGTCGTCCGCGGCGAGGTGGTGGGCCCCTGAATCTGTTGCGGGACTTGCCCGTTGACAACTCTACACGGACACGTCGGCCGCATATTGTCCTACAAGGGTATTATGAAATATAGTTATATGTATGCATATTCAAATAACAACGAGGGTATCATGATATAGTTATACATTGAACTAACCAAGTCCAAATAGTATCAAATCACATAAACAACCCTGTCATGTCCAAAGGACAACATTTGTAGCACTGATAGAGGCAAGATAAATGGAGGTTAATCATACAATGTCCAAATAATTTGTAAATAAATAAACAAATACACTATGCACAATACAGGGTAGCCTAAATAAAGCACCACATCCCACACACCATTTATAATCTTAAATGAAGTTGGACACTTGTAGAAAAAAATTATAATAGACCACCATACTACAATCCAGGAAACCAGACAGTATAGCTGGCCCAACACAATACACGTTTGCCGGTGTTACACAAAAAACAATCCAATTTAACATTTATTACAAACCTACAGTACCACCTATACAATACAGGGTAGCCTAAATAAAGCACCACATCCCACACACCATTTATAATCTTTAATGAAGTTGGACACTTGTAGAAAAAAATTATAATAGACCACCATACTACAATCCAGGAAACCAGACAGTATAGCTGGCCCAACACAATACACGTTTGCCGGTGTTACACAAAAAACAATCTAATTTAACATTTATTACAAACCCACATTACCACCTATGCTACTATGAAGTTCTATTACAATAGCAACAACATTTTAGTGCAGCAATATCATATGCAACAAGCAGTTACCACTCACCTGCCATCAAGACCACGCACAGCATCTTCTGCATCACGAACATCTTCAAACTCAACAAAAGCAAAGCCAGGGGGATTGCGGGCCACCCAAACATTTCTCAGTGGTCCATAGTAGGAGAAGGCTTCCTCCAGCTCCTGTTTAGATGCCCCTGACCCAAGATCTCCCACATACACCTTGCAATCCAGTGATGATGGCATGCTGCAACACTGGAAAAGAAAATGGTTTAACTTTGATATCAAAGATCAAATGAGTGCAATATATTCTTTACACATTTTCCCAATCACACAACATGTACCTATATTTCAAGGCTGCAAAATATTTCAGCTAACAGTATATGGGTGTAAACTTATAATGAAGTTAGATACTACTTCTGGGAACACCAGTTTGGTTAACACTCAAACTTAAGAGCCTACCTCAACTACCTGTGTTAGGCGGGATCATAATCATAATGCCTGTTATTACTAAAATTGATCATGAACTTTCAATCTCATCAAATGCAACAAAATTTGAAGGCTGAATATTTTGTATTTATTAATTTCAAGTTACATCTGCCATCTGTTTGTCCATTCACTTGATCCTACCCAATTCAACCTACAGGGTGATTGCATCCAAATCTAACCAAGTTAATCTACCTAGCTCTGTGTTGTCAGCACATTCACATTATAATATCATTACTGATTCCTCTACCCAAGTTGAAAATACATATTAGAAATAACAATGGCCATAAAGATTAACTCGCTCAGATTTAGAGCTGCTTATTACAACTCTGTCGCCTAATGTCTAACCATAACCTTATCCAACCTAATATCTTTCTCTCTATCCCATGAGTCTTAACCTTTCTTAGCTGCCTCTCATGGGAGTACATAATCAAACACTTTACTAAATCCAAATATACAAAGTCAAAGCTATCTCCATTATCTGTTGCCTTGTAAACTTTACTATATAAAACCTCAAGTATTTAAGGCAAGCCATCCCCTTCATGAAGCCATACTGTGGACTGATTTGTCTAGTAACACCTCTCTAAATGCTCCCAAACGCTCCTCCCTACTATTGACTTAAAACAATTTACATTCAGAATTTTACTACCATTCATCTCTTCTCCAGAACCAATCAGTTTCCTATCACCTGTATTTAATGGACCAATTTGTTTTCTATTCCTTGTCCTGTGTGCTGGATAAAAATTCCTTGGGATTAGTCTTTGCTGGTTGGCTACCTTCAATTCATAACTGTTTTTAGCTTTCCTAACTATTCTAGCAAATTTGCTTCATAATGGTCTTAAAACATCTTCCCCTCCCTTTTACTCTTCAATATGCTTCTCTTCAGCCCTATGAAGTATTATAACATACCAGCCATCCACTTAGGATAATTCTTCTATATTAATGGCAGCATTAGTACTATTAGGTTTGGTTAAGACATTAATGGTAAAGCAAATCCAAAATGTCATTTCAGTCCCACTAAATACCAAATATGAATGGGTCAGCTTGGATGAGGTGTGCAAGTAATGTTGGGCTGAGGTGCACAGCTCAATGTTTGGTTTGCACTTGCTAAAATAGAACTGTTCAGTCCCATTAAATACTATTCAACAAATTGGTATGTCAGTACAAGTAGTGTTTAGTTGGTTTCAATTATAGTATCATGAGTTTCATACCAATGCCTGGACTCCCTATAATTAATCGAAAATATTATTTTTGTCCCTTTCAATAATATCAAATGAAAACTGGTAGGCTTGGATGGACTACTACTACAGTCACTGCAGCCTAATCTGGCTGCTTTTGTGAGTGCACTTTTATACAGCCGATCTTCTATTACTGCCACATCTCCACAGTTCATATTTTTCTCAATTATAGCTGGATATTATTTCATTGCAAATTCATCCACAGCCAAATATGGACCAATACCAACAAATTAGTAATGAATAGTTGCTGTAGTGGTTGCAAACTGAGTTACTCAAGTTGCGCTCCTTCACTTCTCCCCCCTCAAGTATATCTTAATAAGAATAAGTACCTACAATTCCAGCAGCCTTCCTTAACCAGTCTCATTTTACATTAAGTTGGGTTTAGTTAGTTCAAATTAGCAGTCTAATATAAATTTGTAACTGATCCAGGGGGGCAGGCTGAGCCCCACTGCTAGATTAGGTTTAGATTAGATTGTCAGTATTAATGGGATTTTTTTCCCAGTTTAGCAAAATTCAGCCTCTTGAGCTTTAGGAATTGCAAAATTTGGCTTTCTGCACTCCCAGAGAAAATACTTTCCAACAGGTTCCCTAAGTTGTTGGTGTTGGGAAGGCCTTATATCCACTTGGCCAACAGGTCCCCAAACTTGTGGTATTGGGGAGGGAGCTGGTGGCAGAGGCGGCGGCTTTTTTCTGCAGTTTCACTTCTGTTCTAACAAATACTAATAACCTGGTAGACTCGGTAAAGCTGCCCCAGCCTCCAGGCACTGGTTACTCTACCAACGGCGTTAGGCTTAAGCTACCACTGATCGCCGGGTAGTCGCCGCTACACTATGAAAATTCAAGTTTGAAAGGGAAAAAAAAAAACAACCACCACCACCAGCAAACACTGGATGGAGTACATATAGTGAGGGCAATCCATACACTATAATAAGCTCGCAGATTAATGAGGCGTGTACACGTGAGCTAGGCGGCACCCCCCACCCCCCGCCAGGGCACCCATGCCACCACCAAGGAGCCCTGGAAGGTAGGCACCGGCGCACAAATATCACACACACACACACACACACATAACTGAAGGCATCTGAACCAAGAGACCCGTGTGTTGGAGAAGTATGGGCGGTTTCGTGGGCGTGGCGGCAAGGCGTGGGTTACAAATACAAAACGTGTCATGGCCGCCAGTTTCCCGCCCATGAAATGCCCATGCCGCTTCCACCGCCACATCCCACCCACACCCGCCACGCCCATTCCACACTCTCCGCACGTTACTCAGGGTCCTGTTTATCGGGAGGCTCACCTGGATCACAACACGCAGCAGGGAGGGAGGACAACAGCGGTCCGGGACTCGGCACTGCACTCAGCCGCCGCCGCCACCACCATCGATCCGCGGCGCCTGGCCGATGGTTCCCTGCTGCACCTGCTGCCTCGCAGGGACACCTAATTTCATTCACAAATATTCATTTCTATTTGACTTCTTAATTTAATGTATTGCGAATGTTTTTTTTTAATATGTATTGCCAGTGAAATGTAAGATTTTCTATTTCACGTTCAAGTTTTCTTTTTGTCTTGTGTTGCCACTTAGCCATCTTTATTTTTATTTGCTCAAATCGAAATCAAGATCATATTATTTTGAATATGCTGCTTTGGGATTATGAAATTAGGTTTCAAATTTGATAATGACTCATAAATGAAAATTGTACCAGTTTACAAACTACATATCTATGGGTAAGAAATACAGCAGTTGGCAATATAGGAGAGCAAACTTGCCAAAGTATTCATTATTGTTA
>CM035184.1:5851284-5881416 GCA_020233015.1 Callinectes sapidus
AGAGAGAGAGAGAGAGAGAGAGAGAGAGAGAGATAACGGGGGGAAGGGTTTGATTTTGATATGAGCGACTACCGGTGCAGATAAGCCAAGATTGTGTAAGTGTAGCAGGTGATTCGAATATAACCCCTTACGATGAATATAAATAACTATAGATTATGAAAGTTGATTCATTGAAAATGATGGTATCCCAAGATAAGAAATGTTTGTAGGTTTGAGCCGATCAAAACTCATTGTCCGAACTTACGTCTGGTTTTCATTGAATCTTACAAAAATTACTTAATCGGCGGCAATACAACATCAAGGTCAACTCACAAGACGATAAGCTTAAGTGTCACAGATCTTGAGACATAACTAAACTTTGGAAGATAGGGAATCAATTCCTCGCCAGGGTAACATGAGGGTAAAAATTCATTTTCTACCGTTGGTTGAACAGGTGACCGAATATTAGAACACCTCTCATAGCACACCCCTCTAGTTTGTACTTTACGAAAAAAAATAATAGAGTTTTAACTAATGACCACCTGCAAAGACAAAAAGTGGCCTGTCTTGATGTTGCTACTATATTTCAGGAAATAAACGAAAATGGAATATGCAGTCGATGTCATGGCATCAAGATCTACTTTCGAATGACTCTTTGAAAACGCTGCCATGAAAACGAAAGCCTTTACGAGTAGAGTCCTTCATCACAATATTTACTTCCAAAAAGCGAATGAATCATGTTATCTGGAGAAGCTACTAAATCTATTTTGGAAATTTTATGTTTTAAGTTTAGGAAATTACAAAAATAATACAGCTCTTTTACCTCGTTTTGGTTGGCACGGATATTCTGTTCCTACCTATGCAAATAAATAAATAAATAAATAAATAAACAAATAAATTAAAATAAATACATTAAGTAGAATAAAAAAGAATAAAGAAATAAGTAGATGAATAAATGAATAATAATTATAACAAATAAATAAGTAAATAAGTCAGATAAAAGTACGAGCTTTCCTTCCACTCTCCACCACAAAAAATAGTCACAACTCCGCATGCATTTCATCATTATACATGTATATACTACATTTTCATGGATAAACCCTGGACAAATGTAAAAATGCTTAACTAAAATATGCAACCTCCACTCACCGTCGTACTGGGGGAAGTAGTGTGCGAGGGAGTGGTAGACGATTTTTTTCTTGAAGATGTCTGACTTGTTGAGAAGAAGAATGACGGGTGAGTTTTGGAAAGGCGGGTACTCCAGAACGGCCTCAAAGATATCCAGGCTCTCCTGCACTCTGTTCTTAGTCTGGAGGGAGGACGAGGTGTGAGGGACGGACTGGTTGGTAGTGAGTATGGTAACAGAAGAAGGTGAGGAAAGGGATGGTAGACGGAGAACCAAAAAAAGAAAATGGAGTGCAAAAAGGATCAAATATATGAGGAGGAGGAGGAGGAGGAGGAGGAGGAGGAGGAACGAAAAACGAGACCAGGAGGAAATACTCGTAAGAGAAAAATGTTATATATATATATATATATATATATATATATATAATATATATTTATATATATATTATATACTATATATAATAATATATATATAGAGAGCAGAGAGAGAGGAGAGAGAAGAGAGAGAGAGAGGGGAGAGAGAGAGAGAGAGAGAGAGAGAGAGAGAGAGAGAGAGAGAGAGAGAGCAAAGAAAATATGAGAGAGAGAGAGAGAGAGAGCAAAGAAAATATGTAGTTATATATGTGAATACATATAAAGACAATTAAACAAAGAAACAGATGTAGAAATATAAAAAAAAATACACCACTTTTCAGCATCCACAACAAACAAACCATAAAAAAAATGCATGCTTATCTTCTCTTGATTTATATCCTCGAAATTTTTTCCCCATAACAATTTACAAAGGCGACAGAGATGATTAACTCGATTCTCCAAAGTGTTTCTTCTGCCAATAACGTGGAGAGTTTACCTGTCTCTATAACCATTTAAACGCCCTTAGGAATACCCGTGCCACTTCAAATATCGGAAGTAGTGTAGGTGCGGCACAGAGGTGTTTCAAAATATAGTTCAATAAAGGAAAAAGAAGAAAAAAACCCACCTCACCATCCCGTTCGGCCTCCTCCACGTTCTGGTCATACTCGGCGAGGGAAGCAAGGAAGAGAATAGCAGTTGGACGTGGGAAGTGCGCCACCCACTCTCCACGAGCCGCACGTTCTCCGCCCATGTCATGCATCGTCATTCGCATTTCACCCACGTCGTAGGTGGTGGTGACGGAGCATTGCGTTGGGTACCTGCAGAGGAAAGATTGCTTGTGACTTCAGAAGGGAAGTTATTAATCATCGCATTTGAGAGAGAGAGAGAGAGAGAGAGAGAGAGAGAGAGAGAGAGAGAGAGAGAGAGAGAGAGAGAGAGAGAGAGAGAGAGAAAAGATACAGTAATAAACAGAACAAAACAAAACAAAAACAAAAATCCTGTATAATGCCTAAAAACCGTGATACTTTCTGGTCCTTGAAATAATGAACCTCGACCACCACTACTGTGCCCGTACATTGCGGCGCCGCTCACCTCATACGCAAGATGTCGTCGATGGAAGGGAGGTAATCGTAATGGAGGATTCTGGCAGCGTTGGTGATGAAGTGGTCGGCGTTGGTCATCAGGTGGTACTCATTACCGCGGCGAAATACTGTCTGCACACCCTCGTCCGCCCACAATGTCTGCGTCTCCTCCACCAAGGTCAGGTCCATTGGGGAATCGTCGCTGAAGAATGACTCGAGGGGCGTCATGTCCAGAAACCTTCGTGCGGCGTCCTGCAGGGAAGAGCGAGGAAGTGTGTTGTGTACGTACTGTTCAAAGAAGCATGTTCCACTTCGAAATATTCTCTCTCTCTCTCTCTCTCTCTCTCTCTCTCTCTCTCGCTTGTTTGGAGGATAAGATTGTGGCGCGCGCGCGCGCGCGCGCACACACACACACACACACACACACACACACACACACACACACACACACACACACACCTGTGCAGCTGCGGTGGAATAAGGCACACCGAGGACATCCATGGCCATCACCAACTTGTGCAAGCTCTCCAGCAGATTTTGGCGAATGTAAGGCAGGTGTCTGTGGGTAACAGGATTCTTATACAGTTTTATACAAGGATCTGCCAGGGTTTTTTCTTTAAAGGGAAGAGTGAAGAGTAATAAGGAGAAAAACAGGTTTTGAAGAGTAAGATCCATGAGGAAAAGGTATAGCAGTGCGCAAAAAAAAAAAAAAAAAAAAAAAAAAAAAAAAAAAAAAAAAAAAAAAAAAAAAAAAAAAAAAAAACATGAATGGACAACATTATCTACGTAGATGTACGAGTATTTATGTAGCAGGGTAAGAGGACACGCCTTTTTATCTATTTTCGTGCACTTTAAGTGAAACAAGCAATACCACTAGTAACAAGAGATGTGAGATGTCTAGCACTTGCAACAAGCCACAGGTCTCAAACATGTCACATGGACAGCGATACACCCCCAAAATGAGAGCTAATGTGAGCAGTGCTTTTGTTATACAGGGTGTCCCGTGAGGATCTGGTAGTTCAAGTAATTATAGGTAAATACAATACACATATGCTGTGTTGATGTGAAAGTTTTGTGTAGCGGGAACTTCCTCCTCTCTATGCAGTTCGGATGCATGTAGTACTTGAATGGTGTGTACAATATACGCAGTCAAATGGCTTACAAGAAACAAGTAGCAAATGACAAATTAAATTCTTGTATGTCAATAAAGAAAATGAATAGGTAACACCAATACAGTGGTTAAGTATTAGTGCTACTTTTGAAACTTAGGCTACATGTTAATTAACTCGCTAGCTTGATGGCAATGTTCCCGCCACTTCTCTTGTTAACTCAATGTTCTAGTCACAACATTGGGTTAACATAGGTGAATACAGGTGATCTCGACCGCCATGTGCTTACCTTCGTCTCTCACTGGCAGGAAAGGTGTCTCCGAAGACATATCTCATTTGTTTCATGAATGTTGATTTGCCAGTGTCAGAAGCCCCCAGCACCAGCAGCCTCGCCTCCACTGTGTTGCACTGAAAGCATTACAACCAAGCTGCAATGCTTTCATATTGATCATAATCTTAAACATTTCAATCACCGTAAGTAGAATATAACATCTTATCTTATTTGACATCTTCCTGCGACTTGAAGTAATTTATGGAAATACCCAAAAAATATAGCATTGAATTGGTCTTACTCCTGAAATTGTTTTATACAATATGATATCACATGAGAAGTAACTTTTTTATCTACATTTTGAGCCTTTGATCAGTCTCTTTTCATTGTGGAGAATAGAATTTATCTATCGCTGACTCGTAACCAATTTTTTGTATTTGTATGTTTTTTTTTTATTTGAATATATATATATATATATATATATATATATATATATATATATATATATATATATATATATATATATATATATATATATATATAATTTAGCTATTTTTGAAACGGAGGCATCGGCCAATGCATAGAAAAAATTGACATAGTCATATGAAGGGGAAAAAAGATAATAAGAAAAACAAGAAGGGAGTTCCAGAGTTTACCAGAAAAGGGAATGGACAACTGAGAACATTTGTTAACCGTTGAATTAGAAAGGTGAATAGAAAATAGAAAGTCTTATGCCGCGATGTGATGGAAGGCGAAAAGGTAGGCAGCTGGCAAGATCAAAAGAGCAGTTAGCGTGAAAAATCGCAAGAAATTCAATATTGTGACGATGAGAGAGAGGAAGGTCATTTAGAGGAGAGAAATTGATAATATAAAAAGCTTATGATTCTATCCTGTCTAGAGGAGCGTTATGAGTGCTACTCCCTCTTCCACCAAGCCCCGCCAGCCCAAAAATACAAGTGAGGCGTACTCTTTATATACGTACATTGACGGATACAGAGTTATCAGTTTTGGGGAGAATTGTCGGGGGGTGGGGGGTGGGGGGGGAAGAAAACCTGGAGGAGACAACTCAGAACGCCTAACTCTATAGAAATTATTTTAGCTAAAGATGAGCCGTGAAATGTAGAAGATTGGAACAGATTCCCATCGCGATGACTCGGATTTTCTCTTAAAATCACCGGTTAGGGAGAAAGCAAAGATAGTGGAGGAGGGAACATGAGTGAGAAAAGTTGAACCTTTACTTCACTGATGCTGTACTACAGTAGAGATTGGGAGGAAGGTGTGGTTGATTACAAAGTCAAGTTGGAAAGTTAGAATGGGAGTTTTAGGAGAGGTCGAGAAACTCACTTTGTTAAAGGTAGTATCGTCTGGTGATGCCTCAGGAGGCTCCCACGCGAGACACCACCTCAAGTACTCCACGACGCTCCACACAACTCCCCACGCCCACTGGAGGAACGACGGTCTGGACGGGCCATCGTAATTCTCGGGCTGGGAAAGGAAAGAGAAAATCAATAAAATCTATTGTACGGGAACACAAGTTAACTTCCGTCTTATCTGTGAAAGGAAAAATACATAGAAATTATGTGATGTCCAATGATTTGACGTTACTATACTTATTGTGCTTGTCAGGTCACAAGATTAACCTTAACAAAGGCTATCAAAACCAAAACACGGTTGTCTTGCCTACAATTATTACATGCTATCTGTGAAATGTAGAGTTGAATATTCTATTCACACATATCTTTCATGAAAATAATATCTAGTGACAACTACATTATGGGAAGTCAATGGTCGTTACCTCCATTGCGGCGGATCCTGTGTACACGTAGCGTGAGATTTAGGGGAATGAAGGGACAGGGGAGTGTGGGGGGACTGACGAGAAGGTTTTAACTTATTCCCCCGCACATTGATGGGAAGATCAGTCTGAAGTTTGTTACATAACGGACTACACATGAGTTCCAGCATGTTACAAATAGCATCAATATTGTACAAAGCTTTAAAGCACTTGTGGAAAATGTTTGAGTTACACTCTAAACTACCTACGAAAGATCACAAGTCATGCTTCATTAGTCATGAATTGCCATCGCTCAAGAGTCCTACTCACAATATGTAAATTATCCGCCACACACATACGCACACACACTCACACACACTTACCATGCAAGCCCTCCCCTCCCACGTCTCTCTATCTCTCTCTCTCTCTTACCATGGCCACTGGCTGGTAATAATGGCAGTGTCTTCAAGAGTTGCTGAGGTCCACAGTCATCCTCCTCTCGACTCGAGTGCCTCCTCCTCGGTCATGCTCGCCTTTACGACTCTCATCTTGGCAACGGGAGGGAGAATCCTTTCCTAGCCATGACCACAGTGAGGCGGTGAGCGTAATGAAAGAAAATGAGGACTCAAAAGTGTGTCTTAGAGGGTGAGCAGACGAATGCTTGCCACAGGAGCTACCAGTACGGAGTGTGATAAGAGAAAAAGGATGTGAACAGTTGCCAGAAGGTGACGTTCATGTAATATGGAGATACTGATGGGGCCGTGACGTATATATTTCAGATAAAAAGTGTGCTAGTGGGACATTATCAAAGTGATGCAGGTTCCGGTTTATTCGTCTGTATGTTTCATCTAATCATGAATGGTCAACAGAAAAAAAATACATTTTCGAAAAAGGTGAAGCTTTCAGGTCCGGCACCTCATTGAGCATTTTTTTCTTTTTATTGCAGTCTTTGTTCCCTTTCTATATAAGAAAAGGTAAAACAACAATTCCAATAATCAACAATATTTTTGATACATATTATTTATTCATTCACGTTGGTTTCGAGAGTGCAGACAAACAAAACACAAGAATAGTAGCAACATCTTCATCAGTTCTTTTTATTTGTCTTTCTTTTTCATTTAGTCAGACAACTAACACTCAGACCAAAGATGTCAGGAACGCGTTGATCGACACAAGCTAATGTTCAGAACAAAAGGGGTTTTCACACAGGCCTTGGGAGTGGACGCAGCATGTGGGTGACGCTGCACGCCTCTTTTAAACCAGCAGCGAGGGTAATGATGACGATTATCATCATGATGGGGTTGATAATGACGATAATGATGATAATGATAATGATAATGATGATGATGACGGTGAGAGTGACGACGATAGTAATGAAGGTAACAGTGTTGATGATAATGAATATGTTCCTGATAATGATGCTGATGATGATGGTGATACTGATGACTGCAAAGATGATAGTAATGTTGATTACGGGGTTCATAATAATAATGGAGATGCTACTACTGATAAAGATGCTGTTGTTGATGCTGATAATGATGAAATCATGAAAATGACGATGTTGATGATGATCATCAATAAATGATGATTCTATCATACAAAAGAAATTAGTCAACAACAGCAGCAGTAAAAGTAATGTGCCTTAATTCATGATTATGATCTTATCAAAATGATAAATACATCTATAAGATATTAATTATGTAAGTTTCACATTAGATACAAAAAGATCACATTTAAATGTCCCTCAAAATTGGACTTTAACTAATATATTTACAAAACAGGTGAAATACAATGGCATTAGATATATGTAGATATACTAGCTATACTAACATCAGCGTCAATGAGGCACTTGTGCTGCTGAAGTCAATTGAAGTAAGCTTGAGTATTATGATCATAATTACTTCTCCAGATAAACAATGGTCCCAAATTACACTCCTTCCGGATGGAGAGAACCACAAGTGTGAGCAGCCTCCAGAGGCCAATAAGATATGCATCAAGTGGTAATTCAGTAGAAAGTACTCAAAAGATAAGCTTGCTAAACATTTTTGTTCTCTGGCAAACAGTAGTGAAAGGATAACTATTTGTTGAGGCTAGAGGTCCGGCTGACGATGCCGTGCATTTCTACGTAATGACTCTCCACCGGAGAGTCAAGACCAAAGTGATCCCGCAACGCTTCCTTCTCCTCCAGAAGGGAGAAAGTCAGCGCGTCTTGAGCGGCATCAGGTAACTGAGCAATGGACTCCATGGAAGCTTTCGTGCTGTCAATGTTCTCCGCCAAACCTCCGCTGCATTGCTCCATGGTAGTTTTCTTACTGTTCTGGTCGCTTAGGTTAGAGGAAAGTTTTTTTGTACTCAGGTTTTGACGAAGTTTTTTCAAAGTGCTTTCTTGTATAGACTCGTAGATGTTTTCACTGCTTTCATCTTTCCTGCCCGGGTGTCCTCGTATCTGCTAAGGGAAGGAAATGAAGATTCAGTAGAATAATAAGCATTCTTCTCCCTCCCCTTCCTTTTCTCTCTCCCTCATATTTACACACACACACACACACACACACACACACACACACACTTACTAGTGGCATAGACTGTGGTGGCGTGTTGTACGGGTAATCCTGCAATGGCGGAGAGCGTCGAGTGATGAGAAAGTAAAGAATTGTCGACCCCACCACCAGCAGGAAGCAGCCGCCCAGCGAAGCCATAAGTACAGTATAACTTTCTCCTCCTGTGTCGACAACAGATTCAGCCCTGGCACTCGGTGGGTTGCAATTAAAAAGGATCTTTACGGGTCCCTCGGCTTCAACAGTGAATCCTTGGTAGCTGTGAGTTCTCCACCAGCGAGTGATGAGGTTTTCATTCACATTTCTGCCTACCTTCACATTCAGTGCATGTCTGTCTGGTCCGAAAGAAACATCAGTTTTGAAGTATCTAATCTCGACAGGAAGCCACTTCGGATCAGTCCAGTCTATTTCCATTCGAGAGCTGCTTACGACGAGACTTTCTTTAGAGTATCTCCAAGATCCAGGACTAAATTTGTTGTTCACTTTCGCCCGAAACACCAAGCCGTTGAAGCCTGTCCGAGGTAGTATGAAGAAACTAGATGTCGTCTTCACAGCTTTGGTGTCAACTATACTATGATGCCCTGTCCCACCTTTCATATCCAACACACGGCAATTTTGTTCCTCTCTCTTGATCCTGGCTCGGGAAGAAGTCTCCCGAGACTCTATTTCAAGTATATCGCTATTCGTTGCGCAGTCACACGTTAAGATAAGTACGCAGAACACTACATGCCACGATCCTGCCATCTTGATACTGTTCATATAATTTTATGTGACACTATTGCAGGGTACAGCGATCACTTTCTTCTGTCCGCCTTAGTTTTTATCTTGAAACATTGCTCTCGAGAACAACAAACAAACATGACAGGCACTGTATCTCATTGAATGTTATTGTATGTTCCGTAGGAAGTATGATTTCCAAACATTTATAATTCGTGGTTTGGCTTCAGATTATCTAACACAACAAAAGACGAAGAGAAACGGCAGCGCCTTGAGCTAGAGGCGCGGCGTAGTACTTTTTCTCTGGGGATGGACTGCCCGGGAGCGGTAAAAGCAAGGGACAAACCTAGTGGTCTCAGGATATGAGTCACTGCTGAACAAGGAGTTATGACGCACATTAAGTGACACTCACGAATACTGGGTTTCTTGGTAGAAAAAGCCTTTTTAATACGTTATAATTTATTGTAATGTACAGGTAGAGCAGTTGCCGGGACGTGTGCTGAGGTGGAGATGACAAGACAATTCTGTGTGTGTGTGTGTGTGTGTGTATTCCATTTTATTAAACAGAAAATTATGATCAATGACTTATGTTTTTGAACGGGATTTCTAAATAAGTGTAATCTTGCAAATACTTGACCGCATTCGCTGGACTGCCATATATATATATATATATATATATATATATATATATATATATATATATATATATATATATATATATATATATATATATATATATTTTTTTTTTTTAAGAGTAATTTGTTAATTGGTTCACTCACTGGGCACAGTAAGGCTTGCAGTGGCCCTTGAAGCCCTTCTGTCTATGGCGTGGGAATCCGCACATGCTGGCAGTCACTTATTGCATTATGTTTAGTTTTACTTCGAGATCATGACGTTTGGTCTTTTCGTGTATGATATCATTGTTGGTGGGAGACTGTATAGCACTGTTAATTTACTGGACGTTAAGTTTATTTTACAACGTAACTATTGAAAATGTATCAATCAGAAGGGAATAGTATTATGTCTTTCGAGTCTCTCTGTAAAGGGACCAGTGCGCCGCGAACTTGACACCGTAATAATACATCACGAGCTCAACACCTCACATTAATGAATGTCATAAATGTTGTAAATACTTGTATTTCTATAACTACAGTAGCTCCAAATTTCAATTATATTCTTACTACTAGTTAATGGAAATGAATTTTCCATGGTAACCGAATAAATAATATATGCAACTGTCTACCACAATTATAATAATTTTAAGGTCTTCAAGTTCAGTGCTGCCTGAGAAGTAGTACAATGAGAGCCATCGTGCACCTATGCCTGTGTTCCGTCACTGGCACACTAGTCAGCAAAGCTGATGAATGAAAGCTTGACTTCAATCTTCATTTATTCCAATGAAGGTGAAACAAAGTCACATCTTTGTGATATAACCCAATGAAAAGAATGGTAAAAGGTAAAAATATGGACGGGAAAACTGGAAAAAAGACGACAGAGGAAACGTTTCCCCTAGACTTCAAAAACGATGTGCGTCTTTTCGTAGAATTGATACTGGTCACAAGTAATGGTTCGTACCAATGAACACAACGTGGTACAGCGTGTAAACCATTCAAAACTTAAACTGTGTGCTATAGTGATTGCAGACAAATGATTGAATTACATCACGTACATCACGTATAATACGATTACTATATTGTATAATATGATTAAGTAATTAGATTACATATCTTTTTATATGAATAAAAATGCAAAAAAGGAGTGTGCGTGAACACATTTAACTGTATTATAGGCGAGTTGAATGTGTTGCAACATTAGTGTCTTCATTCGTCATTATGAAAGTCAACACAAAGACATTACAAACGTTTAGCGCGGATGAGTTCTACTTTTCTTATTATTCATGATACTTTTGATGTAACAGCTATATCGTTATCAACATCATTTTTTTCTTTTTATTGTATGGATTTACTTTTTTAATTATTTTGAGATAATAAAACAAGGAGGATGCGACTTCCATCTTTTGTCTCATGTGGATGTCATCTCAAAACAACCCGCTTCCTCGCCTTATCGCTTACGTCTTTGTGTAGTACCATACATGTGTGTTCTCATTCTGATGCCATTTCCTGTCCCACACGGAGGGAAAGCCCATGTCAAAGGAGAAATGGACACACACACACACACACACACACACACAAAGGACGCCTCGCTGTCCTTTACTGTTGCGTCACACTGATTCAACTACACATCATACACATTCAGTGTTACAACCAACAACGGGTGGACATTCTTTCACACCTATTTTTGTCTTCAACACAAGCGTACTTTTTTATTCTCTCTCTCTCTCTCTCTCTCTCTCTCTCTCTCTTGAGGCTCAGTGTTGAGTGTGTGGCGTGGCAAATGGTCACACCTTAGAACATTACATTTTGTATTGTTCTTGTGTTGATAAATTTAGGAAAGATGGCATTAATAATGTGATGGATTAAATTATATGGATGCTACAGAATGACAAGGTAGATGAAATTTTGAGGGTTTGTAAAGATTCCCTCGAAGAAGACTTGTTATTTTTTTCTTATTGTATAGTATGTATTTCAATCATGTATTGTGATGTACAATTAATAGTATTTACAATGTGATTTGGGTAAGGATAGATAGCTACCCTATCCATTTGTCTTGTATTGGCAATAAATGTAATCTCTCTCTCTCTCTCTCTCTCTCTCTCTCTCTCTCTCTCTCTCTCTCTCTCTCTCTCTCTCTCTGAATTATTGTTCATGTATCTGTTTATGATGTAGTAACCAAGTGGCAGTGGCGTAGCTAATATGTTTTGTCGCCCTCAGCACCCTTCCCAGGAGTAATACAAAATTACAATGGACATTAAGTTTGTATATATGTGTGTGTGTGTGTGTATATATATATATATATATATATATATATATATATATATATATATATATATATATATATATATATATATATAAACAAGGGCTAGATAGACATTAAAGAGGCTTGCCCATTCGTTTAGACGCGCCCGGGACTCGAACTCGGGCCCTCTCGGTTGTGTACAGCCTACACACGAACAATCAGTTGTACGTATATTCTTATGTCTTATAAAGTTATCAATACGAGTGGAAACTTGAAATATGAAATACAATCTACCTCTCTCTTTCCCTTCCACTGCTTTCTTCTGCACAAATTTGAGAATCAAATTTAACTGATAAACTCAATAACTTACAGCCTCTTCTTCAAATACCTCATTTCATTGGCTTGCTAAACTAGGTAGATTAATTTTGCTATCTTCCATTCTCTGAGGGAACTGGTACTCTTATTTACATACAACACGCGACTCATATTCCCACTGTATTGGAGATACAACTAATATTCTTAACCTTTGTCTAACATCAAATCTTTCTGATTATGCTGTTACCCTAGCTTCTCTGTTGGGCTCCTGGTGGCCCACAGAAGTGTACTTTGAGTCTTCCACTACCTGAATCTCACGTGCTTTATATTTCTGGCTGGTCAGTTCTTAGATTAGCTGAAAACTCACTCATTGATATGGCGAATTTTGCCATCCAACTCCCTTGTGACTTTTGGCATAAAGCAAAAACGTTTTCAATAATTTTGCTTATCCATCTTTCACTGCTTTATTTTATCCTGATGGCATCTCTTTCAGTTCATCCATTTCTAACCTTGAACTCTTTGCTCAAACTGCTAATAAAAACTCTAGCTTGGATAATTCTAGGCTTGTTCTTCCCTCTCCTCAACCTACCGACTATTTCATGCTACTTATTGAAATTCTTTGCATTGGTGATTTCATACCTCCCCTGTTCTAAATCTTCAAGAGGCTTACATATGCATCTGATGGGGCTTCTCCAATTGTTCTCTAAAACTGTGCCTCCATGCTTGTACCTTACCTTGTCAAACTCTTTCAGTTATCAACATTATTTACTTTCCTTCTTGCTGGAAGTTTGCCTACATTCAAACTTCCTTAAAGTGTGACCATTCTAATTTGTCAAACTACTATCACTTTGCTTTAATTTCCTACTATCTAAAATGTATTTGTAATTTATCATCAATAGAAAGATTTTTTAATATCCATCATTCAAAATCTGATCACCACTATGGTTTCTGTCAAGGCCACTATACTGGTGATTTTCTGAGTTTATTTACTAAGACTTGGTCATCCTCTTTAATACACCATTCAAAAACTATTTACCTTTTTCACGCACACCTGTTCCTATAAAGGGTTACAGTTTTCATCCCTAAAACCACCACCATATAGCTTTGATCTCTTGCTTATCTTAAGTTTTTTAATCTATCCTTGATAAGAAAATTCTGAAATGTCTGTCATTTCACAATTTTCTATCTAAATACTAGTATGGTTTCTGTCAAGGTGATCTGGCTTTCCTTATCGGGTCTTGGTCATCCACTTATAGAGATTTTGGTGAAACTTTTGCTGTTACCTTAGACACATCAAAAGCTTTTGATAGAGTCTGGCACAAAGCTTTGATCTCCAAATCACTCTTCAACATTTTCTATCCTTTCTCTGCAACTTCATCTCAAGTTTCATCTCAGCCTGTTCTATTGCTGCTGTGATAGACAGTCACTGTTCTTCTAAATCTATTAACAGTGGTGTTTCTCGGGGCTCTGTCCTATCACCCATTCTCTTACTATTATTAATCAATGATCCTCTAAAGCAAACTTCTTGCCTTATCCATTCCTACACTGATGATACAACACTTTTCCATGTCTTTTAAGAAACAACCAACACATCAGGAGGTTAATAGATCATGCAGGGATGCCACAGCATGCTTGATATCTAATCTGTAAGATTTCTAATTGGGGTAGAGAAAACTTGGTGTTTAATGCCTGAAAAACTCAATTCCTCCATCTATCAACTTGACACAATCTTCCAGACAACTATTCCTTCTTTTTCAGTGATACTCTGCTGTCATCATCTTCAACACTGAATATCCCCAGTCTGTCCTTTACTCATAATCTAAACTGGAAACTTCACTTCTCATTTCTTGCTAAAATAACTTTATAAATTTAGGCATTCTGAGGTCTCCACCAGTTTTTCTCAGCCAATCCAGCTACCAACTCTGTACAAGGACCTTAACCACCAATGTATGGAGTACTCGATACATATAGGGAGCTTCCACTCTTATGAGATAAGGTGGAATCAAAAGCTTTTCATCTTATAATTCCTTCTCCCCTGACCAACTTTCTTCAGTTTCTTTCTCACCGATGAAATGTTGCATCTCTTGTTATCCTCTATTGCTATTTTTATGCCAACTGTTTTTCTGATCTTGAAAACTGCATGCCTCCATTCATGTAGCCTCACCACACATGACCTTTTCCTTCTCACCCCAATTCTGTTCAACTCTCTAATCCAAGAGTTAACCAGTACTCTCAATCATTCATACCTTTCTTTCTCTGGTAAATGCAGGAACTCCATACACACCTCTGTATTTCCAACTCTCTATGACTTGGCTTTATTTAAGAGGGAGGTTCCAAAACATTTATCCCTTCCTTTTAGCAAACTCTCAGACTTGCAAGGAGATTGGTAACTAAGTGGGCCATTTTTCTTTACTCTTTTTGTTGCCCTTGGCCAGCCTTCCCTTCTTATGTGAACACACACACACACACACACACACACACACACACACACACACACACACACACACATTATTCTCTTTAAGTTTCCTTCTCCCCTATAAAACTCTATAGCATGATAAAAAAAACTACATGAACTTCATTAATATTTACATGACCATGCCAAAATACTTTTTTTTTTTTTTTGTAACTCAACAAATAAACACTCCATACATGCTGTCCCATTGTTACTACTGGTAATTTTGGTATTTTCATATCATAATATTGCAAAAGTTTGGAAGCAACAAAAAATTAATATTCCCTATTGGCAATTTAACATTCTTTCTGGGGAAGTCAACCTGGTACATAGGTAAATCATAACCTGTTTCTTTCCATTGGAGATCAAGACATCTTTTCATAGTGATGTTCAGTTACAGTGCTCTGGTTCAAGGAAGAATGAATGAATAAGAGATAAGATGACAAGGGGAAGATGATGGCAAAGAATAAGTATCCAAAAGCTTTAAGCAGACTTCATATCACCAAATACAAAAGATGCATTACTATTATTATGATGACTATTATAGTCAACTTTCATGCCTTACCTGGATAATTATAGTAAAAGGAGGGTCTTATTTTGGTTTATGGATGGATTATTTACGCACAGATTATGGTTGTGGTCATTCTATTCATCTTCATACAGAACTACTTCTCTCTTTACATGAACTCTTCATTGATCTTCCAAATCCTTGCCTAATAAGAAGGAAGAATGGGACAGCAGTTACTTTCTGTCATGTATGTAAATGCTATTATGATGTCACATTTCAAAATGAATTTATAGTACATATATCAATATATGATATAGTGTTGGTATGGATAAAGTTACTAATGTACATAAAAGTCTAAAGATGAGATCAATCAATAGTGACAAAAGAACAAATATAAATGAAAGATAAAATAAAATGCCATAAAAATAGATAGGTGAGCAGGTGAGAGAGAACAAAGCAAGATAACGTGAATGCAGAGAAATAGTTGGATAGACTCCTTAACAATACATGTCTATATCACACTGAGGTAATCATATATCCTCAAGAGGAGTGGCAAACACCTCCTTGGCTTCAGTGAGAGCTCGTGGCCTATGAACTAACACTGCCAGGTTGATGCCCTGAAAAAGAGAGCAGCCTGTTAATACATCTTCAAACTGTAATGAAGAAGAATTAGACCAAGATTTTACATCCCAGCATGTACTTTTATATAAATACAAGCAACAGGGTCAGTTAACACCATATAACTGGTTAATCAGTCAAATTACAACAAAAATCATAATGATCTGAGTGTAGCTAAGTATTGAGTCTCTTCTTTTTTGCTGCCTTTTGCTTAAAGACTGGCAAAACTAGAATCATCATGTCAAGTTATCTATAGTGAATTGTTTAAAAACTTAAGTCATCTATGCAAAACAAAAATTCACTAGGAAGGGGTGGAGGCTCTCTACTCTGGCCATTGTGCTAAGAGACACTCACAGAAGATATAAAGAATACAGTAAAAACTTCAACTGAAGTTAGAAAACATATTAGTATCTCATAATCTCAGTATGATAACTTACTGTATGTACACATTCTATAATTGAAAACTCAAATGAATATTAAATTTTCTACTAACATTATAAATTTAGACAAGCCTGATAGGATAGTGATAGTAACTGTATGAGTAAATACAATAGCCATAGGACAATATTACCTGGCAATGAGCTGCCCTGACAAAGCCCATGTTGGAGGTGACAGTGATGGCTCGCATTGCCTGGCCAGTGCCAAATGTCATCCGAGGCAGTGCTCGAATCTTACCACCAGCTTTCATTTTATCCTTGAAAGAGAAAAGAAATCAGAGAAATAAATATTCTAAAAAATTATGACAAATACCTTAACCTTTTAAAAATAATACTATAAAATCATCTAGAAATTAAGTACTTCACTTTTCAGTATCAATGTCATAGTAAAGTACTGAAGTAGACCTAACTTCGTGACTACAGAGTTTGCTATTAAATTAATTGTCCACTATAAATAAATGATTTTCTTACACAAAACTACCAATCATCATGAACTATTTATGTTATTAACTGCTTCTATTCAAAGTTCACTCACTTGTAGTAATTAACTATTTCAGCCTTGAAAATTACAGATCTCTTATACAAATTATTCAACTATACCTTTTTGGCTACTTGCTATTGTAATTTAAAGAGAAGTAAATGTAAAAAATTAGGCACCTTGAAAAAGTCTTGTCCAGGCACAACTGTAAGCCGGGTCAGGAGCTCCTTGGCTCTTGTCTTCTCTCCATCTCCTCCAATGACACTCACAATCTCCTGGAAGCGATCCACAGCCTCTTTGCATGCTACTAATTCTCTGCCTGTATGATGATAAAGATTAAGTTTTAAAAATGCTTTCATTTCAATATGACTCATCAAAATTCTACAAAACATGCAAACTTTCTTTGATAACAAAACACATACTGTACTTGCTTCTTTTTCTTTATACATCATATCTTACACATGCAGTAAATTTCAAAATAGAATTTCTTGTCAATATTCACCTTCAAAATATCCATCAAGGGTTTTCTTTACAGGATGTTTTCTTTCACAAGATGCTTGTTCATTTAGGAACTTGTCTTGGAATACAAAATTAGCTCCACCATTGGCAGTTGATGACACATATGCTATCATGGCTGTGACATCAAGGTTGATACGACCAGAATGTTCTTCACTGCCAGAACTGTCATGTAAACTTAAAACACTCAAACTAAGAGCACTTTGATCAATAAAACCTGAGTCTGCATTCTCAATGGGTAAAGTACTTGAGTGACTATCTAAGTTCAGTGACATGTTAGTTCTCTCCAAAGTACTATAAGTTTCTGCATTTAGGTCTTTGCTTCTGTCAGTAAAAATTATTTCTTTTTTTTCTGAAGCATCTGAATAATAGGAGGCACTACTGGAATCCTCAATCTCAGTGTCAGAGTCTTCTGTGGAGAAGTCGGGAAGTCCAAGATCTTCATCTGCTATCCTTCCTCCCTCAACTGCAACACCTTTCTCTTCAATGCTTCTGGCTAAACCTTCACTCACCCCATTGCAGAACCAGAATATGATCTAAAACCAAATCATACAATGAGTATACTAATATAATGACCATCTGTTTTCTAAATTTCCTATAAAATCTTTTAAGATTAATTTGCAGTGAGTACCATTTTTTTCACAAGCAATATTATCAAATTTATTACTATAAGTACCACTTATTAATTATTTACTAATACTTATCAAAATCTACCTAATCAGCAGAGTTGTGCAATCTTGTATTTGGCACATAGTATTGTGATTTCTTTGGGGAGTTGTGGATTATGTGCATCTCTATGTACATATCTATCTCTGATACTGTGCTCTGCCTAAGAGTGTCACCCAAAGGAAGGACCTACAATAGACGACCCTCCTCCCCCTCTTCCTCCCTAAATAAGTATTCCCTTCTTGCTTGTTCAAGCAGCTGGCCTCTCTCACACATATACTTCTCTATCCTATCCTTCCACTTTCTAAGAGGCTTTCTCTCATCACCTTCAACTTTGCTCCTATACTACATCACATCTGCAGTTTTATCAACTTCTATTGTGAATATGTAAATGTCTAAACAAGACTCTAAAACACTGAATATTTATTATTTGCCTTCCCTAAAATATGCATTACCTTTGGGGATGAGTAGAAAACTGGATGTAATTTGGTATACATTTTAAAGTCTTCTGCCACTTCATTAAGAGGCTTTGCACTGCCTTGCCGACCCAAGGCAAAAAGTAAATGAAGTGCCTTGGGATTACGCATAATTACCTGTAAAATATTTAATAATAATAATAATAATAATAATAATAATAATAATAATAATAATAATAGTAATAATAATAATAATAATAATAATAATAATAATAATAATAATAATAATAATAATAATAATAATAATAATAAATATAATAATAATAATAATAGTAATAATAACAATGATAATAAAAAGAAAAGAAGAAAAAGAAGAAAGAGAAGCAGCATTTTTCAAGAAGAGAGCTTCAGTTGATATTTCACTTTTGCTTTACTATTCGTAGAAGATATTTGATCAGCATATTATATTGAACACTACAAATACAGTGATTTATTTACCTTGATCCATTTCATTCCATTGTCAGCAACAATATCAATTATAATTTTTTCATTTTCTTCATTTCTGAAAGATTGCAAAATTCCTGTCACCTGAAACCACAACAATGTAATATCAGTACACATACTGTTCACATGTCTTTTCCTCTGGTGTTCTGGTTTCTTTAGATCAGTAGTTCTCAACCAAGGAGTAATTACCAAAAAATGGGAAATTTGAATAATTTGAGTTGGTAATGAAGGGCTGAGAACAACAACATTCAAATTATTACTAATGAATATGTATCTACGTATGTATATGTGTGGTATGAATGTGAGAGAAAACCAAAGAGAAAATAGAAATGACAATGGATGTGCCTTATAGAAGGTTATTGGTAGGCAGTAGGTGTGGCAGTGAATAAAAAAAACAGAGAAGAAAGAGAATGGAAAGGAGAGGTGTGTCACCTTTATGGAGTGTAGTAGCCTTGTGTGCCCTACCATGTCACCTAAGTGAATTGCTGTGCTATTTCTATGCTACTTTAGCTAGATATAGACAATGTTGTACAAAGACAGTACTGTGGATAGAAAATGTCATGTATGTGTAGACAGTGTTGTGTTGTGAGAAACTGCCTTAACCTGTGTTTGCTGGAGTGACTGAAGTATTGTGTCCTTGTACTATGTGAGCACTGTCTTTTTGCAGCAAAGTACAGTCTTTAGTTTTGCCTTTGTCTGTTCATCCTGTTTTGGGTCTGATTGCATTGCATTATTCACCAGCCTGCTCAACATAACCACACTAGACCCACAAACAGAGGCTGCTGGTCTTACTGAGAGTGGCACAGCGATATACATTCAGAAATAATGCAAATGTAAACAATAAAAAAAATGGTACCTTGAAATTTATATTGAAATTTCTTAAGATTAAAAAAAATTTGATTTGGCAATTTTGCCTGATATGCCTAATGCAGTACAACATGTTGTGGTGATTGACTCAACTGGGACATCACCTTTCAATATTTTAAACCAAAATAGAGCTTATTTATTCCCTCTAAAAGATGGTTTTGGGTCTAAGGTTTTTTTTCTAGGAAGATAGGAATAGTGTATAATTAAGGGTTCGGTGGTACCTCTTGATTCAAACTTAATCCATTCTTTTTGGCTGTTTGAATTGCAAAAATTCGAATTAGGAAGCAATTTTTACCATTGAAGTTAATGTAAAAACATTTATTTTGAATAAAAAATACTACACTCAACCCCAAGCTTTTGTGAGAAATTGGTCCCTTAACATCGCCACAATATCTAAAAATGAAATAGCCATTGTTAAGAAGTATTGGGAAAAAATAAAATTAGTCCTGGCCCACCAGAGTGGCAACATGATTTAACATATTGGGACCTTGTTTTCCCCTCATCTCATCATGATTCATAGATATCGTTTACATTTTGAGACTATAAAGTAAACACATATATGAAATGCATAAAAAACAGGCATAACAAAAGACTTATTTACTTCAGTGTGAAACTCCTGAGTCCCGATGAAGACTAAACAGGCCTCCCCCTGGTCCCCGCCTCCCTCTCATGCACTAAATACAGGAACAGATCACATAGTATTCCCCCCTCCCCCTCACTCTATCCCTATCCACTCCCATTCGATACACAAACAGACCAAGTGGGCCCCCTCCACTCCCTCCTCCAGCCACTCTCTCTCTTTCTAGTAGAAAACATTATCTCAGCATCATTTCCAACACGAATTATTTCAAGAAAAGTATAAATTATTGTACAAAACTGCAAATTATTGTATCATTGTAGTTTGCGCAAATGTCAATGATATTTAACAATTAATTCTTCATTGGTTGTTTAAAGTGTTAAATATATCTTCATTAGGAAATAAGTTTGCCAGTGACCAGAGTAGAAGGCTGCATTGACTGGGGTGGTAGATAGGAAGTGACCAGGGTTGTGGGCTGGAATTACTGAGGCAACAAGGGGCCGGAGTGACTTACGAGTAAAAGCAGTTCACAAGTCGCAATAGAGAGAGGTGGTCACGGCGGAGAAGTGCAAGCAAGACCGGCAACTGGCGGGAAGGCGGCGTCGGCCACCACGTGTGTTTGTGTTTGAATTGAGAGGAAGTGTTCGGATTGGAGGTCAAAATTTATTCGCCAAATGTGTTCGGATTGGGAAGTGTTTAAGTCAACGAGTGTTCGAATCAAGAGGTACCACTGTATTATACATATATAAATGATATAAACATGTTAAAAATCTGAATTCACATCCACATGTGGTGCAAGTAATTAACAACTACGTCTGCATTTCGAGAAAGTAATCTTCCAAACTCCACACTTTTATCTACCACATTTCATGAAAGTACATATTATATGGCTCTGCCTCCACCTCCATGGATCTTTATACATAATTAAGTATTCAACTCACACACACACACACAAACACACAGAACTTAAACATTGGTGAACAATTATGTCCCACATCATAAACAATTCCATCTTACATCAGGTATATTCATGGCCACATCTGCCAGTGCTCCAAGCTGTCCCAAATTTGAACACTGGACATCCTTCTCTTTTAGGCATTCTGAATTCTGCAGACCCTGAAATATCAATGCATATCAAAATACTCATCTTTAAGAAATTTATATATAAATAAGTAAATGACCAAGTAACTAGCTAAATAAATGGTAATCAATTACATGAATCAGTGTTTCACAAGCTAAGGGTAATTAGTTACAAATGGTTAATTTGAATATTCTGAGTGTGTAATGGAGGTTGTTATGAATGTGTGTGTAAGTAACTATTTACGTATTATGTATGTAAGTATGTATGCAAATATAAAATTGATTGTTGAATATGGATGTGAGAGAAAATGTAGGAGAGTGGACGCATTTCATACAGAACAAGTGGTAGTGGTAATGGGCATTACTGTGAGTCACTGAAATGGAGAGGAAACAAGAAAGAAGGGGGTAATGCATTGCTGGCCAGAGTGCAGTTCTGTTGTTCTTGTAAATTGATATATCTTTTCCATGCCACTTGAACTGTATATAGAAAATGTTCATAAAGTGCAATCTTTGGTTTCTGTTTTTGCCTGTCTATTCTCTCCTGGGCATGATTGCATAACATTATCCACCACTCTGCCTGATACAACCAAGTCTGACCCACACACGTGTTTCTGGCTGCTGTTCATCCTAAGGGTACTATGCAGCAATATATTCAGGAATAAATCATAGAAAATTGGTACCTTGGAATTTATCTATACATATTAAAATTTCTTAAAATTCTGAAGAAAATTTTATAAATTGGCATCTTTGTCTGAAATGTTCCATGTAGTGTAGGTAGCAATTACAGCACTGACTCAAGTAAATGATCACTTTTAATAACCTATGAGTACATACCACAATTTCTTTACATCAATCTATGAAGAAAGCAAATTATAACTTAACTTTATTTTTTATGTATATGATAATAAAAATGAGGAAAATTCTTGCCTTGTTCTGCTATAATAATGTATTGTTAAAATAAACTTTTATGCAATTAGAAGGCATATACTACTATACTTCTACTTGATAATGTAACATAAACTTAAAGTCAGTAAATAGATAATATAACTAAAAAATGTTGGAAATCACTGATGTATATAATCTAATAAATGAATGATACTAATAACTAATACTAATAATTATAAGTAATTGGAAAAAAAGCTAGAAAGAAAAATATTTGCCTAAATATATAAAAAACAAAAATACTCAGTATCACATTAATACAGTTTGCTCTAGTCCAATCCAATATGTAAAGTGGGGTCTTTGTGAAGTTGTAATAGATTTTACTCTATCACATATTTACCAAACCATGATGGATATCATATAAACTATGTTTCATGGGGAAATTACAAAAGAAAAATGATATAATATAATAATGATTATCATTGAAGATTAAGGTTTTGTGTTTCTAGAATAAAAATTCAAAGGGAATAGATGAACCACAAAGCTGGATGATATACTATTCAAAATAAGACTCAAAACATCCCTACATTGTGTCTATGTTCTTTTACTGGGCAGGGACAATGAATCAGCTCTATGGTTTTGCAGTAGACACTGTGCTAGGAGAATAATAGTTGGCACATATTGATAAAAGTATATCAGCCAATCTTTCCTTCTAGTATGTTAAGCTCTAAAGCCTCTATGTAACTTGAAAATCTTATGTAATGATGTGATAACTAGAGTCTCACTAATGAGTATATGTTGAATGTAAACATATAAAAGAAGGAAACAAGACTACCATGTATAATACAAACTTACTTTCTGCAAAAACTTAATTTCAGCTTGTATTCTTTTCTTCAGTTTCTGTGCACCATTTATGCCTCTTTTTTCAAACTCAGCAATTTTTTCAAGATGATTGCGAGCCTCACTGATCTTCAACACGGCTAAGTCTGCAGCCATATCTTTCTGCAAGAGAATTCATATATGTATAAGTAACTTTCAGAGTAATGTAATGAAAAATTTAAAGATTTTTTTAATGATAATTACCTTCATTTAATGTCATATTTCTGGCCGATATGTCAATTATTTTCAGCCAATCACTATGTGTATGCACATATATGGTAGCTGTTGCAGTTAACTGAATAACTGTAAAGGTATTCAATGACACAATAGCAGATGAGAGCAGCAGATATTAATTCAATCATATAAGAGGATTTCATTGAGTAGTTTCATGAGCAAATTGGTTTGGGTGAACATTTTGCATGGGGTCAAGCAGAAATCAGTTGAGTAGTATTGAGCAATTGGGGAAGATATGACATTATTAAAAACTGGCAATTGTCTATTTGATGATATACAAACTGAATAACATGTGACAGAGATATGCCTCTACACAGAAAACATCAGAGAATACTATGATTTCACAATTTAGAGTGAAATGTTATTGACATTTACAGATGTATTGACAGTAGGATTATTCGTGAAATTAGTTTGTGGCCAGCAGCACTCCAAGCTAAAACATCACACGAACTATAATAACCTGGCGGGGGTCAAATCTAGCCCTGGGGTGTTCTATGTACCCGCTCGTGTCCCGCAAATTCGGTAAATCTTCAAAAATCGCTAGCGCCATTATAATTTGATTTATAGATTTGTGCTGGTTACATATGGGGGTCAAATTACTCAGTATGGAAAGCTCTAACAGATGGAAAGGGTATGAAAAGCCAACTTGAGACTGGTGTTAAAATAAAATAATACCTAAAAATCTTGCATGTTTTACACACAAAATACTTTGTGCCTTGGGATGTAACTGTACAGAGGACCAAATAGTGTGTATTTTTACAGCTTACGGATTTCACATGGCAATGCCCCTCCCGGTTAGGTTAGGGTACAAATTCAATGCATGTAATTTTTCGTTCTTAACTCGGGCAGTAAGGCAGACATGTGAACAACCTGCCCGGTGAACGCTGCTTCTGAAAATGCCTCGCGTAAATTGAGCTTCTTAAAAACTTTATATAGTTTTGTTAGGCTATTCCCTTCCTTCTATCAATCAATGGTTACTTTATTTCTCTTGGTCTCTGTCTTTTTCCCAAGTGTGCACCAAGACTTTTCTTATATTTCACAATCTGGCCTGTTTCCTTTCTGTCACTATACCGATCTAATACTGTGGTAGTCCCTCCTTCTTCCCCTCCTAGTCTTCTACACTTCCTTCTTGGTTCGAGCACTGGACTATGGTGAACTACAGGCTATTCTTGCCTAACCACCTGTCGATTGTGGTCTCTGAACTGTTCCCAGGATCACATCAAGAGGAGGAACAATAATGACAGCCAGAAACCCATACACACATCTGCACTACACGACAAACTACCTTGGACCTCCTTACATTAACTATAACCATTAAAATAAACACTCGAGAAAAACAGAAATTTTTGTCTGTCAGGGATTGTTGTGATAAATAAACAAACCAATCACTTATGTAAAGCAAGCCAAGTACCTCTTCTTTTTCCCACTGCTGTCATCACTTTTCTTATTAATAAAGCGTTAATGACATTCTCTTACACCTTTAAAGATATTGACATCTCTATATATGCTACAAACTGCGGGGAAGTTATTACCACCGGGACTACTTCGCCAAGCTATTGGCAGTAGGCATTATCCCGTTTGTCACTTCATAGGATAAAATGAGAGCGCATACAGAACGCCGGAAAGAGAAACAAGAATAAGAGGGCATCAAAAAGAATAAAAAGTCACATCATTCACAGGAAGAGAAGAAGAAGCGCTTTATTATTCCTCATGGCGATTCCTAGCAGACGGATTTCTCGGCATCTCTGTAAGTAATTTAACCAGACACTTCTAGTTCGCCTTGATATAAGAAACAACACATTATGATTAAACACACTTGCCGTTGACCACCATTTATTACTTTTGGTTGTTGTAGAGAAGCTTCTATGGAGTTTGTATAAATGTTAGTTGGTGTCCCTCTGTGCCTCCGTGTGAGGGAACAAGGGGTTCATTCATAACATTGCTCCGGGATTACTCACCTTAGTAGTGCTTGAGAAGGTGGCGCTCTTAAATAGCCTTCCCCTCCTTACCTAAGCCACCTAGGCAGATGGTGGTATTGGGTTATTCTCAGCAAAACCACCAAGACAGAGAAGGTGGTGGTATTATATTGTTATTACACATAGTACTTACCCATGCCAAGATTGAAGGTGGTGGTGCTTAATATTCCCTCAGCTAAGCTACCAAGATATAAAGATGGTCTTACCTAAGCCTTAAGATCACAGCCTGTCTGGCCCCCTCAGATACTCGAGAAAAAAAGAAGACATAAGATGGTGATGAATTCTGCCATCAGCTGAGCTACCAAGGCAAAAAACAAATGTGTTGTTATTTTATGATGTTCTTAGCCAAGCCATCATGATAAAAAGGTGTTGGTGTTAAGTTTTGCTCTAACCTAAACTACTAAGATAGAACGTGGTGTTGAGTTCTCCCTCAACTAAGCCATCAAGACAGAAGATGGTGTTGGATATTTCCCATACCTAAACCAGCAGGATACAGTAAAAGGAGTGGTGTCAGATGGCATTCTTATATAGACCATCAAGGTGTCTTATCAATCCAGAATGAAAATTGAGGCCTTACCAGATATTTTATTTGCAATCATCTTGTCTTTGTTTGTCCATGCATCAGGTCTCAGGGTGCATGTGGAGTATGTGGACAATCACTTCACCTCAAGAACTCAGAACATTGTGAGAGAAGCGGTGTTCCATGTGTCCAGATTACTTAGTATTCAAGATGAGTCAAGGAACCGAGTATTTCGTGTCCCAAGGGAAAAGGATGCCTGTGTTTCTATTTATTTTGATGGGCCAAATAAAGGCAAATGTGGCCAGGTATCTAAAAACTACTTTGGTGTTGAGCAGTGTGGTGAGGCCAAGATACCACCAGCCCATCTTGAGGGTCTGCAGGTTTTTGGTCCCAAAGAAGTTGAGCCCCTTCTTACATCACTGCCTCAGGGACATGGATTTACAGATGGTACAAATTTTATTGTCTACTTCACCTCCAGGCAAAGCAAGTTGTGTTCCTCCTCCATAGCCTACTCCCATGTGTGTCGCATGGAAGCATCAACAATTGGTGGGGTGCACAGTGGAAGGCCAGTTGCTGGAACTATCAATGCATGCTGGAAGGAAGGGGAAACAGAGGATATCATGATAAAGAGAGTTGTCATTCATGAACTGATACATCTCCTTGGTATGAACTACAGGAGTATAAGGGAATATATTGAGTGTGAGGGCAAGGCCAACACTAAGATGTGCTGGAAGCTGAAGGTGAGAGTATTACAGACCAGCCAGAATGAAAAGCTTGTGGTGAGGTCCAGGCACTTTAGGAAGGCCTTAAGACAGCAGAAGATTTGTTTAGATGGAAGTCAGTGTCAGCCTTCTAACAACTCCCAAAGTTGTCCTCTTCATGTGTGTGGCCTATACAGTGGAATAGTTTTAGAAAACTTGACAGAGACTGTGAACATGTTTGGTGGGATTATCCTGGCAAAATCTCGCACTGGCATCCACTGGCCTGAAGAGTTGTTTGACAGTCCAATGTCAGTCATGATTCCTACATATGTGACTACTGGGCATGTGATGGTTGACCCTCTTACTGTGGCACTCTTTAGAACCTCAGGCTGGTACAAGGTCAACCACACAGCACTGCTCTGCTTGAATCACTTCCTTATTTCTGATTCACCTCCACTCAACTGTAGGAATTTGATAGAAAATAAGAGAGATTTTTTTCCTCCAAAGGAGACTTTCACAGTAGAGCAAACCACTGCTCAAAACTCACTTTTGCAGAACAGGCACACTATTATGTCTGGAAATCATGATCAAGTCAGTACTTCAGAAGATTTGATTAGAAATGGGATCCACAATTCCACCTCTGGACTCAATACATTTATCTTGGCTAAAAGACGCAATACTGACAGAGGGCCTGAAAATGTGAAGTCTGCTGCATCACTGTGTTCTCCTTTGTGGACTGCAGTCATCATGTTTCAGACAGTACTTCTTTACTTTACTCTGCAGGTAATTTTGTGGTTGTGTACATTATTGGTACAGGTACCTCTCTTTTTACAAGTTTGTTTCATGTGTTTTTTTCATTTACGTGAGGTCCAAATTCCAAACAAATTGTTTATTTACATTTTTCACTTACTCATATAGCAATATTTCATTGAGTGGTCAACAAATGTCACACACAAGTTCCTTGTGCCACCCAAACAACAACAGTTACACAGACCTCTTTTTTTACATGTATTTGTTTTACACTTTTTTTTATTATTTATGTGAGATTCAGTCCAAACAAATTTTTAATATACATTTTTTCCACCTATACACGGTACTTCATTGAGTGGCCAACTGATGTCTCTCATGAGTTCCTTTGTGCCACCCAAAGAACAACAGGTACACAAACACACACGTGCATGCATAAATATATATTTATTTTTAAGTATGTTCAATTAGGAATGTACAGTTTATTGGCTTGTTGGTAGGATGAGCTCCTCTCTTCATGGCTGACGGATGTTTACTGTTGTGGCGTGGTGAGTCAGAACTGGCATTGGTGTCATGTTTACAACAGCACACTGTTGTAAACATGATGCCCATGCCATCTCTGACCATGTCACTCAGTAAACATTTGTCATCTGTGGTGAGAGGAGCTCACCCTGTCAAGGAGGCAATAAACTGTGTTTATTCCTATTTAGATACATATAAAGTATGTGTGTGTGTGTGTGTGTGTGTGTGTGTGTGTGTGTGTGTGTATATATATATATATATATATATATATATATATATATATATATATATATATATATATATATATATATTGTTCAATTTACGTTGTTTTTATTTTCCATGACCTCTTCAAGAACGCATCTCTTGCATAAATCTTGAGGTACCTGTACTTGAGAAATTCTGTTCTTAGAATTTTGTTAGATGTGCCAGAAATGCTGATACAAATTTCATTTCTGACAAGTGATGCTAGGAATAATGTAATAATAAAAAATATAAAGAAAATCACAGACTGTGTACTGAAAGAGGGTAATAGGATGAATTTTCTAATTTGCAGAGCTGAATGCATTAGCACCAAACAGGCAGTGCAGTACTGTCAATGTGTTGCTGAAAAATTGGGATGCATTACCAATTTGAATTTTTTCAGAGTGGTCCGCATTACTGTTATATACCTTTACCAAAATTCAAAATGCATTTGATCCTGCTTACAACAGCTGACAGGCGTTTCTTCTAATTTAGTAATTTGTTTGCTATTCTATAGCCCCATTATGGTTCAGGAAAGAAAAGTGGTGTAAAATGCAAATGTCATACATTGTTGATTGTAGAGAAAGTGGAAGTGTTGTAAAATTTGATCTACTTTTCATCTAGTGTTTAATTTTCTTCTTTTAAAACACAATATAGGTTGTCTGTTTCCGTTGAAAATGTACAGCATATACAGATTGAAATCCTAAATCCAGCAACTTGAAGACCTGAGGCTTGCTGGACCCTAGAAAATTCTAGAATATAGGTGGTCCTTACTACCACAGAATACAGCCCCCTATATTCTACAAATCATCAAAATGTCACATTTTTACACAGGTCCATCTGTGGCCAACTATAAACTTTTGACATTGTAAGTGCTTAGATAGGGTTCACCCTGTTTTAGTGTCACCTCTGTCAGTACATCAGAACTCTTATCAATATCATGATAACACAGCTGTATAAACCATAACATGATCCAAACTGCTTTTATTATAAATTTAACAAAATATCAGTAATGATTAGTAAATAATGTCCTTTGATGCAATAAAGTATTTTTATCATAGGTAACTTTCTAGAGCAGCATGATCAGTTTTCCCTAACTCAAACAAAGCTTGCCTCATGCAGCTAGTATGTGTCAGGCTGTCAGCCATAATCTGTACAGTTAGTCCATTTCTGTTAAATATATGAATAGACTAAATAAAATATCTGGAATTTTACAAAATCCAGCTGTCTTCAGGTATTGAGGTTACCAGAATTGTGAGAGTCTAAATGAAAACCCATTAGGTGCCACAACAGCTTAGATCATGTGGCACCACTAGGGTTAATTAATGGGAGAACACTACATCCTCCACTGAATGACTAGGTTTGGTAAGCATTCGAACCCGGGCTGCTAGCACCGGAGGTCCAAGGGAAGCTGCCTTAACCAACTATACCATCCAGCACCTGTGATAGTCAAGTGTACATACTTAGTCCACATAATGTTTGTGTACAACCAGACTGACTGCCTGCTTGGCCGCTTTGTGAATCTTACATAGCTACTTTAGAATATCAGTGGTATAATGTGAATGGTGATGGTGTAAGAATGATTGATAGTGTAGTGTGAATGATTTAATCTGACAATATGGAAGAAGAGAAAATTATAAATGGAGTCTGAATAACAATCATATTATGATTGAATTTTTTTTTTGTCACAGTAGAATAATGTTCCATTATTACACAGGGCGGTGGCTGGGCCAGGCAGGACGTAGAGCCTTCGCTTCTTCCTCCACTCCATCACTAACTACTGCACAGACTGCTGAGGCTCCTCAGGCTCCTCAAGAAACACCTGGTGGGGTAATATATGTTGGATCTCAGGAATTTTGATAACTTTTGCTTTAATACGTCATTAAGTTTTATTTTTCCACATCAGTTCAATATTACACATGTACAAGATTTTGAAATAATTTAAATTCAATATTTTAAGAACCATAGTTGTAATTTTGAATGTCCTCTTTTTGAAAGTGATCATTATTTTCCTTGTGGAGCATTAATCTTTGCAGAGGTGAGGTGAATTGTGTGTTTTGTGCTGTATTTGTCTCTAAAAATTCAAGAGCTTGGGACAACAGACAACTATATTTTGCTCTACATAATGATAGACAACTATATTTTGCTCTACATAATGATGTTAGTTGTATAAACTCA
>CM035184.1:5899521-5922628 GCA_020233015.1 Callinectes sapidus
ACTATAAAGAAATACCATTGTAAAATAACAACAGAAAAATACTGGAAAGAGTAAAAACGTGGTAAATTAATAGATAAATCTAATATATTATTTTGAGACAATTATCTATACAGTGAGACGATGTTGACCATCTGTATTAAACTAGCCAGCAAACACTGAAAACTTGACAGTTTGAGACCTCTCCTATTCAGAATTTGGGTAACATCAACTTGCAAAAAGTTACCTGTACATAATTATGCATCCCCATTGTGTCCACAAGAGATGGATTAGAGATGTTTTAGTCATCTGGGGAGAATGGATGGGAGTAAAAGTCCTCTGGCCATTTACTCATGGAACTCTTTAAGTTATAATCATGACAATAAAATAAACATATCAAAGTACACAGGTATATTGCCATGTACAATATATATCTGCTGAAGTTTTGTATGCAGGTTTTTGATAAAGATTTCTTTTTCAGAGACAGATTATATATCGGAGCAGATGAAAAATGCCCTCAAGCACCCAGACTATTTTAAAGTTTCTGAGTTGTTCACCGTGGAAGACTTATTCAATGCTCGTGTACATTTAGGACACACTGAAGGTTCTTTGGATCAGCGTATGAGCCAATTTGTGTTTGGCTCAAGGCTTGGTCACTTGATCATTGACCTTGACCAGACAGCAGTCCTGCTTCAAGATGCTCTCAACTTTATTGCTCACATTGCCTTTCGTGGAGGCATTATTCTCTTCATTGGACGCACTCCCCAGCACCAGGTTGGTATAAATCATGTGATATTCATATTTTCTAAATATCTTCCCTTTCCAAATTTTATTAATTTACAACCTTTAACGACAGGTATTAAGACTTCTAGAAATTATGTTTTGGGCATTTTCAAGTATATACCATGGCACTATTGGTAATGTTTTTTAAGTGTATTTTTAATACTTTTATAAGATTTTTCAGATTTGCAAATTTTGCATTTATTAATCAAAACATGTTAATATTTTTTATGACTTTCAAATCCAAATTCACAGATTGAATACACAATTATGGACTGATGTTTCCTATTTTAATGTCTGACAAAGAACTGTTGGCTTGCCATTTGACTTATAATGGTCAAATAGAAGTTTTGTATTATATGTCAATTAAAAGATTGGCTTTGTTCTTGAGCATACTATACATTGGGGAAAGAAGAAAGGGAGAGGGCAGGGAAATAGTAAAAGGGTATCCAGTTGGAAATAGTAAGTAGTACTTTCTTTCATTATCTTCACTTATGATTCCTCATAATAAGGCATGCTGAGCCATTATTATAAACAGCAAGAGATCTGGTCCTCTCTTTAGGGCTTGTATGAATAAGTTTGTATGGTAGTGGTAAAAAAGAAATAAAATAATATTGGTTACTAGTACTGCATCACAGAATGGCATTACCCTCAGGAAGGAGTAAATTCAATAACCTTTATTATTTCTTTCCCTGTAGTAGGGAAGCCTGCGGGCCATACAAGGCTCCCAGGGTTATTTGATCAGGCCTGTAGTGCTGTTTAGAACTGTTACTTCTTAAAACCTTAAAGTCATGAATGAAAAATATATACACATTATGTACTGGGCTACTTATCACTTAAATTAAGTTAGTTCAATGTGGCAGCATCATAATCTTATATACACGGTAAATTAGTACTATGTATAGTAATGACAGTTCATGAGTTTGTTGAAAATGTGGAAAAATACCAATACATATTTCTTTCTATGACCCATGACCTGTGTTAGACACATTCAAGTGGCCCTTGACAGGATAAAAATTCCCCATACCTGCCTTTTGGAATGGTCACCCCAAAATCACACTCACTCCCAGTCATAGGAGGATATCTCCAAAAATATACCCCCCAAAATGAGAGTTCATTTCTATAAGGAAAAATAAGGATGTCAGTAATTAAAATTATGCTTCATTTAATATGCATTGAAGGCATAACTTTCCATTTCTTAGGCAAGGTTCCCATCCTTAGTGTAATGAGATGAGGGAAAAAAATGGAAGAGGAAGTGAGACTAAGCAGAAAGATTATAGTTAAGAAGTGGAGCGAAGGTTAGGAATTATGAGTATCATCCCCAATCTAGACCTCCAGTCCATGAACTTAAATAATTTTCTTGATGATGGCAGGTTTGGTATTATGTTTGATTTTTGTAGGAATAAAGTGGTAGGTGCTCAAAAGCTGGACATAAACTAGTGTTAAGAAAGTCACACTTTTTCAGACAAACTTCCAGGGTACACTATCAGATAACAGAAGATTAAGTAATCATAGAATTGAAACCTTAATTACCTTAAAAGTAAATTGATCAATTTCATAATTTTTAATGTAATTTCTTCCAGCTACTGATTGAGGACACAGCAAAAGAGTGTGGTGAATATGCTCACACCCGTTTCTGGCAGGGTGGTGTCCTCACTAATTCCACTGTCCAGTTTGGCTGTGTGACACGACTGCCGGACCTCATCATTGCTTTGCATACCATGAATAATGTCATCAGCCAACACACTGCCATAAGAGATGCAGCAAAGATGTTAATCCCCACCGTGGCTGTTGTCGATACAAACTGTAACCCAAACTTGGTAACTTATCCCATCCCTGGGAATGATGACAGTGCTGCCTCAGTTCATCTCTATTGTAAGTTGTTCAAGGCTGCAATACTAAGAGGTAAAGAAAAGCGTAAGGAATTACTAAAATTGTAGCAGTCTGTCAAATATTAAATTTGTGAAGACTTGGAAATAAAAATGTTAGAGGTATACTACTGACAAACCTAGGTGGTCATTATTCTTTTGTTTCAGGGCTTTGTCTTATTGTGTCAAAGTTTGTATTTGTAATTTATATTGAGAGAATGTTTAAGTCTTGTAAATAAAATTTTCTTTGTTTAGTCTCATTTTCTTAACATATTTCATTCTTAGCAGCACCTACTTTGAGAGGTGTAGTATACATTAAGGTACTATCTCAAGAGAAAGGAGTGAGTAACTGAGCTAAATTTAATGCAGACTGGTTAAACCAAAACAATATAATGAATGTCTTACCTAAACATAACAGGCATGGTGTGAAACACTCAAGATATACAGTAACTTTATTTTATGTGGTTGTGGAGCAACACTCCAGTTTATGTACATCCTACATCTTCAAAACTGCATCACTAAAGTCTGATTTTTAGTCAAGATGTGAAAACCACAAATATGACTTATTTTAGTGACACAGTAACTCATTCCTTGTAAGAAATTACTGTACCTTAAATTGTACAAACACACAAGCAACAAGATGATTCACTTAAGTTTCTTGAACAAGGATTCTGTGAGCTGAAAAGAGAGAAGAAAAATTAGAAATCCCAGGCCAATGGCTTAAGGATGATATATAATAAAATAAAATATAGTTAACAGTTGCTGAGGATATAATAAATGACACTTTACTTTGTCAGGTAGTCATGAACACATCAATTCTACTGGTAAAAGGACCACACCAGGCTAAGTTATTTAGTAGCATACCTTCATAATATCGGTGTCCATAGGTGTATCTGAACAAAATTATCCCTACAAATTCAAAGTGCATATCCACAGAAATTACTCATAACACTTTTTATATATTTGCATTAACTAATCCTAGCAATTTACTGTCAATACTATTTTCATATTTATAACTAAATATAAAGAATAATGTTGCTAAGAATATTTTCCAGATACTGAGCACTTAAATACAGTATACATAAAAAAGTTTGCCCAAATGCCAACATGCCTTAGGTCACTCATTATACATACATAATATTTTCCTGCCTTCAAAAGTAGAGAGAGAAGAACCTTGGGTTTATCAATCTACTTGCATGTTCATTATAGTTAAGATAAACATTTAACAACAAAAATTTTCACTTACACAATGGTCAACACAGTGGAGGTAATCAAAAAGTTCTTCTGAACACGTTTCTTCTGTCTTGGATCTAGAGTTCACTCTGTCATTGCAAGTTGTCAGTTTCTCATTTAAGTGTGCACAGTGACTTGAGCTCCCACACGATTCCTTCAGGACATCAAGAGGGTCCTACAGGAAAGTACATTTGCATGATTAACTAAGAAATAGATAGTTACGTAATGTGACAAACTAATTATAAGAAATCAATGTCCTATACAACAGTTAACTGTTGATTTTCAATACAATTTGTTATACTGAATGTAACACCATACTTCAATTAAATCATTATCTTTTACCTATATTGCGTACTAATCAATTAATTAAATTACTATAAAATTTGTCAAAAAATAAAAAGGACTCACAACAAGTTCTTCCTCTTCCTCCTCTTCCTCCTGGAAATAAAAGAAAAATACATATTTACTAAAGACAAGAGAAATATTAAAAAACAAATTTGGGGAATGCTGCATTAAAGTGTACTGTTAAAGAATTGATACTACATGAAGTTTGATAATCTGTTGAATTTTTAATTATGTAATATTAGCATGCTCTCTCTCTCTCTCTCTCTCTCTCTCTCTCTCTCTCTCTCTCTCTCTCTCTCTCTCACACACACACACACACATACACACGTGTGTGTGTGTGTGTGTGTGTGTATGTGTATATATATATATATATATATATATATATATATATATATATATATAGATAGATAGATAGATAGATAGATAGATAGATAGATAGATAAAAAAAGCTGCCAGTTCTTAATTACAAGTAAAAAGTATTGCTATTTTTAATGAATAAAAATAACAAATCAATGAAAAAATAAAAATGCACAATAGCACAGAATCCACATATAACTTTTCTTCAAATAAAGGGCTTACTGTCAGTGGCGGGGTTCTAAATGACAACATCAAACCACTTTATATGAGGGTAACATTGAAATGAATCTCACAATATCACTGATAACATGAAAAATAAAGTGAAAATAAATAGATTAATGATAATCTTAATAATATCAGTTAATAAGTTGCAACTGTTGCTCATAATACATAAAAACTTATAGGAGGAAAAGTCAATCTATAAGAAATGGGACCATTCTGCAAAAAATATATTCTAAGGAGGATCTAGTTTATACAGTTATTGGACTTTTGAGCTTCCTAATGCCAACCAACCCTTTTCCTAACTTGACTCCTCATTGCAATGGACTTTTGTACTGACTCGCATACCTTTCCAGTGAGCCCCACTTATGCAGAGGTTAATTAGTATCTTCATTTTTTATTACTTGCATTGGTAAAACTCTAAAATTCTGCCAGTTTTTATTTTATTCCCTTCCTACAATGTTACATGATCTGCTTTATGAGATGAATATCAGGATACCTTTACTGAATGATATCTTGATTATGATTTTGTGGAGGGAAACAAATGAGGTCTTTTCCTTCTTTTTTACCTTTACATTGCTTACTTTAACATGCAAAACATATAGATAAACAAATATCTAGTAGCTTTTAAGGTTACCACAAAACTAGACGTGCAGCTAAAGAATGCCTTGGTGATTACTGTTGAAATTACATTAGCATTTCATCTGAGAGGTAGTTTAGGTTACACTAGGTCAGGTTACTTTTAGATTCACCCATTTCTTTAATTTCACAGCAGTTCCCTTCATTGAGTAGATCATGATAAAAAAAATAAATAAATAATGGCTGCCTCATGTCACATATGGAGGTTTGCCCTGCTTTAAAGAAGTTACCTTTGACTACTTTGTGGTTATGATACAGAATAAAAAAAAAAAAAAAAAAAAAAAAAAAACGTAATAATCCACTTCCCATATCAGGTATTAGTGATGATGAGAGTTTCCATGATGTGTTGAGGATATTTTTTAAAATTGTCAATTTGCATATTTCTGAAAGCATATTTTGCACTGTGAGAAGTTAGTAAACATCAAGGTTTCATTAAAAGGCAATTCTAACCATCAAAGCGTTTTCTTATATGTAAGTTGCTAATCTGTCAATCTTAAGTAAAGTATATTAAAAAATAATTAATTTTGGACCAATTAATTAAATATTTAGTGAACATGGTCTTACCTGATAGCTAATCTACATAAAGAAAATAAGATTAAAATGAAACAGTACTATGTAATGTTACTAATATTCTGATTGAATTATAAATGGATAAGGGAAAACATTGTGTTGAATACAGCATTTGACACAGTATTACATGAAACATTGTTGAAGGATTTGATGCCTATTGAGTATCACAAATAGCACTTCATTACATAAAGAGTTATTTAGTAAACTAAAGTTTTTGTGTTCAAGAAAGAAATTCACTCTTTGAGCAGTATTTAATGGGAAAGGGGATTCCTCTACAAAGTCTCTCTCCTCAATTAGTGTTTACTATCATGATTGACCAGAGCATCACTGTAACTCAAAAGGTTCAGAACCTGAGAGTAATTCTGGACAAGAATAAAATCCTTTAACGATGTTTCATGTATCAATGTGTCAAATGCTACACTTAAATCTAACAATAGCACACCACATTTTTCCACAATCATTAATAATTCAATCGAAATATTAGTAACATTACATAGTACAGTTTCAGTTGAATCTAATTTTCTATATGCAGACTGGGTATTGATGAAGGTTCTAAGAATATCGCAACATAGTCTAAGAATATTGCTTTCATGAAGAAATATCTTAATGAAGACTCTTAACCCTGTGCTTACTGCACTGAATTAGGTCCCTCCAAAAGCCTACATTGCATATAAAATTTGTGTTTTAGCATACCTCGTTATGAATACTGAAAAGCTTGACTATTCAAGAAATTCACTGCAACCACTTAGAGTCACATGGGTTGATTGCTGACTCTTAACATGGCTTCACCAAAGGTAGATCTTGCCAAACTAATTTATTGAGTTTTTATAGACCAGTTTATGAAGCAGCGGATAACGATGACAATTATGACGTCATATACCTCGACTTCAGTAAAGCGTTCGATAGAGTACCGCACGAGAGACTATTAAGTAAAATCAAAGCTCATGGGATAGATGGTAAGGTGTATAGCTGGATTAAATCATGGCTCAGTAACAGGGAACAAAGAGTTATATTTAATGGCGAGAAATCAAATTGGGGGAAAGTAATTAGTGGGGTTCCTCAGGGGTCAGTAATAGGTCCATTGCTCTTCATAATTTACATAAATGATTTAGACACTGGGATCAGCAGTAACATTAGTAAATTTGCAGATGACACTAAGATAGGGCGACATAAGTACACCGCATGACAGCGAGATTCTACAAGGAGAGCTAAACATATTGCACGAGTGGGCTAATAAATGGCAAATGGATTTTAATACTAGCAAGTGTAGCATTCTTCACATAGGTAGACATAACCTGGATAATGGATATGAAATTAGTGGTACAGAGTTACGTAGGCTAAACTCGGAAAGGGATTTAGGGGTATTAATTAGTCAGGACCTCCGACCTAGAGAACAGTGTATCAGCGCTAGAAATAAGGCAAACAGAATATTGGGTTTCATTGCCAGGACAGTAACTAACAGAACAGCTGAGGTAATATTAAAACTCTATCTAGCATTAGTTAGGCCTCATTTAGATTATGCAGTTCAGTTTTGGTCTCCTTACCATTGGATGGATATAAATAGGTTAGAATCCATACAGAGAAGAATGACAAAGATGATACATGGGATTAGGAACTTAAATTATAAAGATAGATTAAAACGCCTTCAACTTCACTCATTGGAAAGACGCAGGGTGAGAGGAGACCTGATAGAGGTGTTTAAATGGATCAAGGGATTCAATAAGGGGGATATAAATAAGGTACTTTTAGTTAGTACTTCAAATAGAACGAGATCGAATGGTTACAAGCTAGAAAAATTCAGATTTAGGAAAGAGATAGGGAAGAACTGGTTCACAAATAGGGTGGTAGATGAGTGGAATAGGCTCAGCGGGCATGTGGTGAGTGCTAAATCTATTGAATGTTTTAAAAAGAGGTTGGATGAGTTCATGGATAGAGATGATAGATGGTAGTGGATATATTCTTTTTAGATTCACAGGAACTACCTCGAGTAGGCCAACCGGCCTCTTGTAGATTCCTTATTTTCTTATGTTCTTATTTAAGTTAAATACTGGTACTGTTATCAGACATAATTCAGATGCATGTAGACATAAAGAACCTAGATACAACACTGACATTGCATCAGACTAAACAATTATCATCAATGAGACAGTGAAAATGCATATGCACATTTACCTAGTTGTATTATATAGGGTTTGAGCAAGGCTCATAGTGTCCTGTCTCCATATCTCCAAAATTTCTTTGAATATATGTGTGTTGGTTGCTGTAACCTCTTCCTTTAATTAATTCCAAATATCCACAGTTGTAAGTGGAAAATTGTACTTTTTAATGTCCTTTAAACACTGACTCTTTATCTTCTCTGAGTGTCCTCTCATCTGTCTAGTTTATTTTTCCATCATCACCAGGTTCTGCTTGTCCAGCTTTTCAATGCCATTTACAATCTTACATAGTTATTAGATCTCCTCTCTCCCTTCTATCTTGCAGAGTTAGCAGAGAGAGTGTGTGTGTGTGTGTGTGTGTGTGTGTGTGTGTGTGTGTACTATATAAATATGTACTGCATCAGAATGTTATATAATTCTGGCAATATGTTATTGTCTATTATTAGCTTGATATTTTTTTAATGGTGCTTAATACCTAGTATAAGCAATTCTTAAAATTCAATATACATGTACCAATTTGTAATCTCTGTGTTTGACAGTGAAGGTATTGGAGAGTGTCACATGTCAGAAGAAAGCTGTTAGAAACTAGGAGTTATAATAATTAGGAATATAAAATTTAAAATAAAATGAGAAGGGAAAGGTTATTTTCATAATCCCCAACACTTATGCAGCCTTTTAACAAGATGCTTTCGATCACAAAACCATGAACTAACGCTGGAGATAAAAGCACATTGATTAAAGTCAGAATGGGTTTGACCCCATTTATTTTGGTTAAATCACAGGATTTCTCTCAGGCTATTACTTATCAACCTAAGTCCAAGAATGGTAGTGATTGAGGAGATATTTCATATACACAACAGCAAATCCGCAAACAACTAAATTAACAAGAGCAGATTAGCAGGATCAGCTGATTTTGGATACGTGATGATGCAATGGAGGGAATGAAGGGTGGCCGGTCAGCCTCATTCACTCGTGTTGTCTTCATTCCCTTCCTCTGTGTGTCTCATAGTGCTCTGACTCCCTCCTCAACACCTTATTCACTCTCCCAAGAGCACAGCTTACCTCCTCCTCCTCGGGGTCATCATTGTGCACCTTAATATCGTCGATCGCCATGACTGCGGTGTTAGTGGTGCCGAGGTGTAGCAAGTCCGGCTGGTGCTGCTGCTGCTGCTGAGCTTCCACCCACCCCTCCCTCCCCATCTATGTCGTCTACTTTCAGCACTCTCAGCGATCAATGCATGCTCTGGAAGTCAATTGAGCTGGTACTTGAAATTAATGAACATCAATGGATTTGGTGGTATAGAAGAAAATATATAAATATCGATCCCTTATATTTTACATGCAGCACACCTAAATGCCTTTTTATTTCGTAGTCACGGGAGGAGTCGACGTGACGTCATTGAAGTAATAAAGCCGACGCGCTATTGGTTAAACAGCTGCTCCGTGTCTCACCCCTCCCCAATACTTACACCGCCCATTGAAAATACCCCCTTAAATTCCGGTCCTATTTTCTACCATTGTTAAAAGAAGCTTAAATCTCATTTTAGTTGGAAAGCAGAAATGGACAAGGGCAGATTTTTAGATCAGTGTCATCCATAGATGGAACAGAAATGGTGCTAAAATTGTACATGGTTCAATACAAGGATTCTATACTATTCTTGGTCTAGTATAAGGTACAACTCTCCATTCCTAAAGAAAATATACCTGCCTTGGCAAGCATTCCTTTGCATTGATAAATCAATTATGTGTAAGTACTTCAAACAATCTGCAATGCATAGAAAAACTATAGTTGGATCAAAGTGTGACCATACTGATAAAGCCAGATGGTTAAAACAAACTGATGCCTCTCTGTCTGGTAATGAACAGTCAGTCAGGCTGCAAGAAATCAATCTGCATGTTAAATAAAATGTTCATAGAAAATTGATGTTGAGAGAGAGAGAGAGAGAGGTTAACCCTACTTAATGAGACATGTCTATATCATTAGTATAATGTAGTGAACACTGAATTCACTTAAATACATGTACTGTATGTATTTTCTAAATAGTTAACTACATATATAGTGGTGTTTTAAAGATCAGGTAGACATGATTATGGTGATGGCAGGTGTTAATACATACTGTACATGTGTTATTACATATACAGCTACAGAGCCTATCACAAGTACTTAGATCTGCATAATGGTTTCTTCTAGCTTCCCTCACTCACTGCTGTAAATATTTATCTATGTATGCTGAACTTGTCTCAACCTTTAAGGCCAATAAAAATATCAATATCAATATCACTCCTTTATCTTACAAGTCATAGTAAATACACATAAACCATCCTTCTTTCTTCATTGTTGCTATTATTGTTTTTTTTCTTGTTGTTTTGTTGTATATTTTCCTCATTGTGTGATATTTTTTTTCTAGATTTGCACTTCTTTACACATTTGAATACATGTGTATCATAAAGCAGTTTGAATACTAATGAGATTACAGCAAACTATTAATACAGGTACTGGTTCCTGGCAGATAAAGTACATGCATTGAGATTCCTTTTTAAGAATCCACAATGAAATACTTGTGTCTTAAATTCTATCTCCCTCACTCCCTTATCTTCTGAGTGTGTAATTTTAAATACTTTTTTTTCTTCTCTTTTTCTTCTACACACACCTGAATACATTTTTAAAGGCAACTAGTGATACATAAACATAGCCTTATTTAACCTATATTGTAAGTTGCAGCAGATGCAAAGCACTGTGTTTCTCAGCCCTGTTTTCTGAAATGCTTTGCTCTCTCACCATCACTGCTTTCCAAAGGCTCTTGTTGAAGATATACTTTTTTAAAGTTTTTTTTTTTTCTATGGTTCTGGAGATAGATTGGCAAAATTTCTAGTTTAGTGAAAGGAAAAATTGTCTTGAAAATATAGCTAGTTTTCTCTGTGGCCTTGAGATACTGTTGTGGTGGGAGAGCAAGGTGTTTCTGAATACTACCTACTTGTGTTAGTACAAAACTGGAGGAACACTTTAGGAGCAGAGGAAATAGTCCAATATAACATCATAAAATCACAGTACAAATTTTATAAAGTGCAAAATAAAAAAAAATCACTGAAGGAACAAATTAATTAGATAGATAAGAATAAAAAATCACTTAGGAAACAGATGAATTAGTTCAATCTAATATGATAAAATCATAGCACAAATTTTATAGGGTGCATAAGAATCACTAATGATTTTAGTGCACGAGATAAACTTTATTTTGAGAAAGTCAACTCAAAGATTGGATGAATAGTGCTATACATGTAGTTGTTATTCAGGAAAGTAAGCAATGTAAATCAATAAGTTAATGATTGCATGTATGTATCAATAATAGAATTATTCTAGGATTATTATCCTTTGAATCTTATACCACAGATGTCACAGATTCTGTTGCTTTTCCTCCATCTATCTATCATAAGTGTATGCTTCCTGGCCAACTCTGCAATTACAATTCTCTCTCCTTTGATATATAACTTCTATGGTTTGGTATGCAGTTTCATATTAAACCTTCTCCTAAAATCTATACCTAGTATTATCTGAGATGACAAGGCTTTATTTTCACTGATTACAAAATTATGAGTGTAGGCTACATCTTTCTTCCAATCTTCAGAGACAGCTTACTTCTTTCTCAAATTGACAAATTACATCTGTGCTCACCTTGCAAATGACCTTATTGGATGGAGAAATGTGTTTATTTCTGAGACTGCCAATAGCACCACGTGATATGAGAGACAGTACTCCTGCCCCCTTGTCAATCAAAGTTACTGTACGAGTACTCCTGCCTTCTATGTGAACTTCAGTGAAAACATGCCCCATGTCACTACGTATAGTGGCAAGCACTATCGATTCATAGTTATGTGGCGCTGGGAGTAAATTGTTTTTATTTTATTTTATTTTTAAAACTTTTTTGTGCTTATCCTGAGTAGTTCCTACTTTAACGCATTTTCTTTAGCCAGTACACTTGGTTTGTGGTCCGTTTTCAAGATCCTAGATCCATGAACGAGCGTTCATAACACACTAATTTGCTCCGATAGTCATCCATCTTCTGTATTGTTATTAAGACACAAAGTAAAATGAAAACCTGCATGGAACTTCTTACACATTTGCAGACCTGGATAACGTTTGAATATAGCTTTGATTCATATTATGTCTGACATATAATTTGTTAACAATTCTTTCATCCACTACCACATTGAGTGTTCTCTATCTATAAGAAAGTTCAAGACACCCTGAACATCCCACACATCCCATATAAACACAGGCTGAACAATGAACAACCAGACAGAAATAAGAAAAAATTTTCTAATATACCTCAAGTTTTTGAACAACAAAAAAAAAAAAAGCCATTAAAGCATGTCAGTATTACATTCTGTACTTTATATGAGGTTATGATTCCTAGAATAGAGCAGATTAACTGTGGAATTTGAGTCTTTCATAGAAAACAAACTATATAGAATGCTATTATCATGAGATCTGAAGATAGTGACAGCACTAGAAAGTTTTCATTGGGGGTACGTCTGAGGGAGTTTGGCTCATTATTGCAGGGGGCTCAATCCCCCCCAGGCCCTCTCTTGGTACTGCTACTGTCTGAAGAGGTTGAAGGGTAAAAAAATATTTTGTCAAATTAGCAGTTTATTAATTACTTATTACTCCAAATGATTAGCAGAAAAGACATGGGAAAAATTATGAGGTTTCCATGTTTTACTTGAATCTATAAAGAAAATTAACTTGAACTCAAGATTTCAAAAATTTAGCATGGTGATCAAAATGATCTCCAATGAATGAGGCAATGAAGTAATAGGAATGGTCGTATTCTTCTTGCATGCGCATGATGAGTGGTACCCCACCAGTAGCACATGCTGTGACCAGAGCATCTGGCAACAACTGTCCTTGGGTAAGGAAATTGTCAGCCTTTCCCTGAAGAGAAGCCAAGAATAATGATTAATACTCTTTATATAAAGTTTACATTCCACAAAACAAATACACATACTAGAAATATGTAAAAATACATGTACACAAACACACTACATAGTGTAGTGACAGCACACTCAATTCGCAACCAAGAAGGCTTGGGTTCAAATTTTGGGAACAGTAAGACAAATAGGAGAGCCTCTTTATGTGTAGCCCCTGTTCACCTAGCATCAAGTAAGTATGGGATGCAACATAAGGGGTTTTGGCTTTATTGTCCTGGTGCAAGGTGTGGGAGTGATCTCAATCCTACTCCATAGGGAAACAGCTGGCTGAGTGATCGGCAGATAAACCATGGATGAATGACACACAAAATCCTTACAAATTGTCAATATAGTTTTAGGAAGAGTAGATTTTATATCTACTACAAACTTGTGTTATCATTCCAGAATAATTGATATAGTACAGCTGATATGAGGCGCCTAGAGCCAGAGTGACGGAAGCAACACTCCGGCTGAAATTAATTTTTTTACCCCATTGTCTTCCCCCACCTTCCTACTGTGGCGGGAAGCAGAGTAGAACTCATAATGTACACCGCAATAAGGTTGAAAATTCACCCAAATGAAGATATCTGTAGACCCTTCGTGTCGCTCTCGAAGCAAGAGGATGAGCGGCTGGTGCCAGAGTGTCGTAACTCCTGCCGAGCAGCCAGCGAGCCAATGAACGCACGCCATGCGTGTCACGTGACATGACTGACAGACGTGCGCTTCCCTCACACCTCCTACCCACAGACACTCGGCCACCCTCCGCCAGCTCGCCACAACTGCATGACACTCTGCCTTTCTTTTTCTTGTACACTAATACCCATGATTTTGCCATTATGGCAGACAACAACATGCCCCCTGAGGAGCCAGAACCCTCTAGGGGAAGGAAAAGGATGCGTAATCCTGCAGAGTGGAAGAAAAACTTAGGTAAAAGACAAAGGAATATGGGAGAGGCATACGTGAGCAGGTCTACAGGCCGTCAAGTACAGGCGCGGTACTCACCTGCCGGATAATTTTCTTATTCTTTCCTGTTCTGTTATCCTAATGGACTATTTTCAGTTTGTTAGATGTTTGTTTCCATTTTCTGACATTAAAAGAATTGCTATTTTTTACCGTTGATCATTCTCTCCTTATTAGATGTTTAGATTAAGAAGTACGTGCACGAGTGTCGCTTACGTTTTTGCTTAATAGAATTAATACATCACTCAAGAAAGGCTTCAGTGGTGGTAAATCCCAATAACCTACATAATGTTGAAACAATAACATATAAGAACAAGAACAAACAATGCATGCATGCTTGATTCTCAAAATATTTGAATTTTTTTTTTTCCCACAAATAAACCGGATAAAAAACCAATCATCCTTTCAGAATGCTTATATTTCACTGAATGCCCAGATACAGGCTGTAAACTACATTAAATAACGAACATTTTAAAGCCAAGCCTTACTTCCTATCTCAATTAATTGAGGAGATATTGCATTCTGAATGTTGCAAAACTTTGATCGCTTTTTTCTCAGTTTTCTAGTTTCGGCGCTTACATTACTCTGGCTCTAGGCGCCTCATATAATACAGTGAAGACTCTATACTTGAACACCTCCTAAGTCAAACTTTTCAATATTCGAATGCAAAAGTTTGACTTGATATGTACATGAATGTCCGCACACAATTGTAAACAGTCTTCCTCTCTATTGCTACTGCCCAGCAGTTGTCTTGTCACAGTCATGAGAACAACATTCTCCTGCATTCTGTCTATGGTGTTTCATTTAGAAACTTACAAAGGCACCAGAGGTTTATTAAAAGTAAAAATATAATCTAAAAGGAAGAATATAGTGACAACTGTTGAATGCAAAAAGGAGATGAAAAAAGCAAGAATCACCGATCTTGCAGCTGAATATTGTATGACAAAATCTACAGTAGCCACTGAAGTGAAGAATAAGGTGGTCATTAAGGGAGCTGTTGTGGTGATGGTGTGAAATATAACTTGAAAGCAACCTGTAGCAGTAGACAAAATTGAAAATTGTTGACATAAAAAAATCACACTGAAATTTTTGTAAACTTGAGGTTTTGCTGAAGTTCGAATAATTTATAGGTAGCAGTAGTCAAACTTTTGATGAATGAACAGTCATTTGGAACAAATTAAGTTCAAGTATTGAGTCTCCATTGTATGTACTGGAGAGAGGGCTAAGCAAACTGAATTTGTTTAGATTTAAGAAGAGCTTTTGATAGAGTACCACAAAAATAATAATGGAAACTGCTGAAACAGCTGAAAAAAAATGTATATATGAAAATACAGTTGAGACTCAATACTTGAACATCTCAACAGTCAAACTTTTCAAAACTCAAACACAAAAGCTCAATTTAATACAAAAAAAATCTAGTACGTGAATGTCCAAACACGTGGTTGTAAACAAAGGCAGTTGGTGATTGGTGAGTGAAGGATGCTTGCTCGCATAAGAGTATTAATTAGCATCAGTACAATGATGTAAGTGGATGAAAACAGTTATAGAGACTAGTTCCTCTCCTGTATGTGAGAGGTAAGCAATACACATACACATACACACACACACACTGCTTCATGGCTCAGTGGTAAAGGAGCTGAGTCTGTGTTGGCAACCATGGCTGGCATAAGCTCAAACCCCACAAAGGGATGGCCCCCTCTGACATTTTTCCACTGACAAATGAGGCAGTTACTGACTCCCCTGACATGTTGTGTGTGGTGTGTGTGAGGTCACGGCCTTATCCAAAGATCAGTAATAATGAGCTCTGAGCTCACACTGAGAAGGCAACAGCTGATGGTTACAGGTCAGCTCATGATCAGACCTTGGTGAATACACACCTGTATGTTATTGATATCATCATTATATGAATCAGTTGAAAATCCCAGATTAAATGGACATGAACTTGATAGCATCTTACCTGATCTACTAAAATTTCCAAGGGTGGTCCATTATAATTCTTGACCAACTCGCATGCATCATATTCCTTCCAGGAGTCTTTTTTATCAGCTCCTAAGTAACCTGAGAAGGCCTTCACTCCCCATGGGCAGTTGATTGGGTTGCATATTGGGGAAAATGCTGAAACAGACTTGTACTGGCCAGGATTCTTGAGTGCACATATCAAAGCACCATGACCTCCCATGCTAAGTAAGAAAAGGAAAAAATATTAAAAATATTCTGAATGCAGACTGAAGATCAATTCCAATACATTTTAATTTCATATGATTGAATAAGAGTAATACTGATTTTTTAAGAAAAGTACACAACTGACGTTACACAATAATTAACAGTGAATAAGAAGCAAAGTATGTGAAAAAATAAATTATCTAGTCAATCACAATCAAGTGATTCATTTCATTCTATGCAAGAATGAAAACATTAAAGGAAAGGAATTGTTATAAGTGGTTGAAAAATCAAAATGGATCTGGACAGTTAATATAAAAGCTGAAAAAGATAATCTTAAACAACACTAAGTTATGCCACTAACACAGGTAACTCTCTTTTTACCTGCATTTGTTTTACATGTTTTTCTAAATTCATGTGAGGTCCAAAATCCAAACATATGTTTCATCTAGGTTTTTTTCACTTATATAAGATATTTCACTGAATGGCCCACAGATGTCTCACGTGAGTTCCTGTATGCCATCCAAACAACAACAGTTATTGTATATGCACACACATGCATACATTTTATATATATATATATATATATATCACTAAATGCGGCTATATAGGCATGTGGCACGCTACCCAGAAGCCGATCCTGCTTATTGAGTTGTTTCTGAAAGGGATAATCTAACATGGAGGAGGCCAAGGGGATGCCCACAGAACTCATGGCTGTTGCAAGTCAATGCCTCCTGTTGGGATTTACTCAGTATGGGAAAGGAGCCTGTGTGGAGATTTGGGAGGTGTGACCACCAGGAGTAACATCATAGGGTGGTTGAGGAAATGCTCCCTGGTGTATGCCCCCATGATTGATAGATATACAAACATATATACATACATACATACACACACACACACACATATATATATATATATATATATATATATATATATATATATATATATATATATATATATATATATATATATATAAATATATATATATATTCTAATAGGAATGTACACAATTCATTGGCTCCTTGACCAGGTGAGCTCTTCTCTTCACAAATGTTGTTGAATGTTTACAGAAAGCAGTTAGTTGGCAATGGTGTCTGTGTCATGCTTACAATGATGCGCGGTTGTAAACATGATGTTGACACTATCACCAACTCATCACAGCACTCAGTAAACATTAGACATCCATGGAGAAGCTCATCCTGTCAAGGAGCCAATAAATTGTACACATTCCTATTTGAATATATATAAAAGTATGTGTGTGTGCACATATAGTTCGATTTACGTGTTTTGGTTTTACGAGACCTCTTCAAGAACATAACACTCACATAAATCGAATTACCTATATATGCAGTGGAACCTCGAGTTAAAAGCAGCTCCACTTATGAGTAATTCAAGATATGAGCTGTCACTCAGATTTTTCCTTGCAGGCAAAAACTTGACTTACAACCTACAATCAAGCTCCAGGTACTTCACTGCTATTTGACGCAGCAATGCCCAGCATTAAATGCATTATTTTTTTATTTTCATCATGGAAGCAATTCTTAAGTTGTGCTAGTGTTTCATGACTTTTGTGCAGTCTAAATAGCTAAATTTCTTTTATCTGACCATTAATTCAAAGCAAGTGGCACTATGTAATAGCATATGTATGTCTAACTCAGATCATAAACATTCTAAGAAGGAAACAAATAACTTTGGAAAACTATTTTGAGAAATACCATGTAGGAAAAAACAATGAAGAAAATGAGGTTAACCAAAAGTGATTAAAAAAAAATGTAGCAATAAAGTTCAGCCACAAAGTGTAGCATAAAGGGTGTACCAAGTAAGTTCAGTGATTAGGTGAGAGTTTATGATGAACGAAAGTAACAAAAAAGGCATAGCAAACTCCTCCCATCTCAGTTTATCACCCCAACCTATACTTATCCCCTAAGAGGAGAACAATGTAAACAGATCTCTGTGGCCTCTTTTCTCTCTCTCCTCTTCTTTCCTACTTAAGACTGCACTTCTATAAAGAATGTCTATATTGTTTAGTATAGGGTTATCAATGAGCTCTTTTGTAATTAGGAGATTGGTGTGGAGAGGAACTATATACATGTAGAACAGACTCCCTAATTTCACGATTAAATGTGTTTTATAGAACCAGTTTATTCATATATATTTTCTTTTATTACTGTATATGCCAGGCTATAAGGCGACCTGGAGTATAAGACGGCTCCCAGTTTTTGAGGGAAAAATTTTGGTTTTGAGCAATTACCGGTATATAAGACGACCCCCTTAATGGTGGAGAGAGCTCCACATGGTTGGCTAATGGTAATGGTGATCAACTGCTTGGTGGTTTCGTTTCCTCACTTGAGTACGCTGTTACTATGGCAAAATTTACTGTCTTTGTTCTTAACAACTTCAGGTGTTTCTGAACTCCAAAAGGACAGGAATGTAGCCATGGTTTCTGTTAGTCTAATTAGCAACTGATTACTATCATGGTGTGATTGGAATCAGGCATTTTAGGTGTGGGGTGAGGGTGTCACTAGATTCCCCCACTGTTGCCACTTCATAAATCACGGGCTTGCCTTTTACTCTATCCTCGCTTCATCTCCTTTACTCCTGTTTCTGTCTGTCTTTATGTTTCTATATACATACATACATACATATATATATATATATATATATATATATATATATATATATATATATACAGGGTGCAGCAGCATAACTTCCTTTTTTCAAAAGGCAATAAAACAAGATTTATAAATTATATAAGTTTTATTTTTGTTTCATAATGATAGTACATATTTAAATTTTTGTTTTACACAGTTTTGAAGATCATATGAGGTAGGTGACGTCCCCCATTGTCCATACACTGTATAAACCGATTTCTGGCGTTTCGAAAACGTTCCTGAAGACGCAATCGTTTATTTCAGTGATGAAGCACATTTTCATTTGACTGGATGCGTCAACAAACAAAACATGCGTTACTGGGCTGACACCAATTCCCGAGAATTGCATCAAAGGCCTTTGCATTCACCTAAAGTCACAGTGTGGTGTGCAATTTCCTCCACTGGAATTGTTGGTCCTTGGTTTTTTTAAGAAAATGAGGTCACAGTGACAGTGAATTCAGACCGGTATGTGAACATGTTGGAGGAATTTTTTCTTCCACGAATTGATGAATTGGACCTCGGGGATATTTGGTTTCAACAGGACGGAGCAACGGCTCACACTTCAAAGGCATCGATGGCTGTTTTGAGGGAACACTTTCCAGAATGCCTCATTTCAATAAGGGGCGAGTTGGAGTGGCCAGCCCATTCCCCCGATTTGAGCCCTTGCGATTTTTATTTGTGGGGATATCTGAAATCCCGTGTTTATGTCAACCGTCTGAGGAGCCTACAAGACTTGAAGGCCAACATCCAAGAAGAAATTGCCAATATACCTGCTGATACGCTGGTGCGGGTCATGGCAAACGCCAGAAATCGGTTTATACAGTGTATGGACAATGGGGAACGTCACCTACCTCATATGATTTTCAAAACTGTGTAAAACAAAAATTTAAATATGTACTATCATTATGAAACAAAAATAAAACTTATATAATTTATAAATCTTGTTTTATTGCCTTTTGAAAAAAGGAAGTTATGCTGCCGCACCCTGCATATATATATATATACATATATTGCAGTCAAACTGTGAAATCAGTCATTTCGTGAAATGACTGAATTTCTTTAGTCATTTCATGAAATGACTGATTTTTGTGTCAGCCATTTCACGTAATGACTAAAGAATTCTAGTCATTTCACGAAATGACTGATTTCACAGTTTGACTGTAACATATATATATATATATATATATATATACACTCACACATACACACACACAAACACACACACACACACACAAACACACACACACACACACACACACAAAACTCTTCTATAGACACATTAGAGGCAAGATGACGAATAGAGAAGTAATAGAAGAGCTTGAAAAGGATGAGATAACATATAAAACTGCACAAGAATTAGTGAAATTATGAATTAAAGTTTTAAGACAGTAAGTATTCTGTGTGGAAGAAGAATTCACTGAGGCTAGCATTGAGGTGGGAGTATCAGGATTAAAGGAAGTACAGGTTGAGAGAAAAGAAATGAAAAGAATATTGGAAAAACTGGATGTTAGAAAAGCAATGGGGCCAGATGGGGTATCAAATTGGACATTGAAAGAATGTAGAGGAACTTGTGGAGCCTGTCTCAGACATTATTAGTACCTCACTAATGGAAGGGACAGTGCCAAAGGAGTGGAAAAGAGCCAGTATAGTTCCAAAATACAAAGGAGGAAAAAAGACAGAGCCTCTCAACTATACGCCAGCGTCACTAACGAGAGTTGTTGGAAAAATTTGTGAGATGGTGATCAAAGAAAAGTGGGTGCAATATTTGAAGGAAAATGAAGATGTGTCAAATTGCCAGGATGGATTCAGAAAAGCAAAATCATGTAGTACAAATTGACTGAGCTTTTACACAAGAGTGATTGATACTATAGATTACAGAGATGGATAGGTTAATACAGTGTATTTGGACATAAAAAGGCTTTTGATAGAGTACCTCATAAGAGACTGCTGTGGAAGGTGGAACACGTGGGAGGATTGAGAGGATTTGTATTGAAGTGGATGAAGGACTACTTGCATGGCAGAGAGATGAGAACAGTTATCTGGGATGTCGGTTCTAGTTGGGAGAGAGTGTTAAGTGGAGTACCACAGGGTTCAGTGGTGGCACCTATCATGTTTCAGATATATATAAATGACATGCAGGAAGGATTAAAGAGCTACATAAATCTGTTTGCCGATGATGCTAAGTTGTTGAAGGTGGTACGTGATTCAGAATGGATGGAATTACAGAAAGATTTAGATAAGATGTATGAAGGGAGTGGCAAATGGAAACTGGAGTTTAATGCTCAGAAGTGCCATGTGTTGGAGATGGGGAAGAGTAAGAGGAGACTCTCATGAACCTATAAAATGGGAGAAGCAGTTATTGCAAAGCCAAGGGAAAAAAAAGGATCTGGGAGTGTTGATCCAGGATAATTTGCAACCAGAAAACCACATAAAACAGATATTTGATTCAACATACAGGATGTTGTCCAACATTAGAATAGCTTTCCACTACATGGACAAGGAAATGATGAATAAAATAGTGACCTGCATGGTGTGGCCAAGGCTAGAATATGCAGCTGTAGTGTGGTCTCTACATATGAAGAAAGATATTAGGAAATTGGAGAGGATCCTGAGGACGGCAACAAAAAAGATCCCAAAGTTGAGAGACTTAAATATGAGAATAGATTGAAGGAAATGGGGTTATTAACGCTGCAAGATAAAAGAGAAAGGGGGGATCTTAAACAATGTTTAAAATACTTAAAGGAAAAGAAATGATGGACAGAACAGACCTAGTGACGATAGTAACAAATGAAACAAGATTTACAAGAGCACATTCAAGAAAGGTTGGAAAAAGTCGATGCTTGGGGGGGATGTCAAAAAGTTCAGCTTTCCTCACAGACCAGTGGGTGTGTGGAATGAATTGGTTGAAGAGATTGTTGAGGCTGACAGTATGCATACATTCAAGAATAAGTTGGATTAATTTAGATATGGAGACAGAATACGAGCACTACTCGAACCCTGTAGATACAACTAGGTAAATGCTAGGTAAATACATGCACACCGCGTAGTGTAGAGGTTAGCACGCTTAGCTCACAACCAAGAGGGCCCGGGTTCGAGTCCTGGGCGCGGCGAGGCAAATAGGCAAGCCTCTTAATATGTATCTAGCCCCTGTTCACCTAGCAGCAAGTAGGTACGGGATGTAACTCGAGGGGTTGTGGCCTCGCTGTCTCGGTGTGTGGTGTGTGATGTGGTCTCAGCCCTACCCGAAGATTGGTCTACATGACCTCTGAGCTCGCTCTGTAGGGAAAGGCTGGCTGGGTGACCAGCAGGCGACCGAGGTGAATAACACACACATACTAGTAAGACTTTGACAATAATAAATTGCATGTTTTTTTAAGATCTATGTTATCTATGAGGCACCTGTGGCATGAGTATGATGTATGTATAGGCATGGTGTATGGATAGACATGAATGGAGGATCTTCAGCCATGACCACACTCTAATGGATTTCTGAAAAAAACTGGCTGTCAAAGTGGAAAGAACAAAACAAAAATGTTCTGATGTGATTACCTGTGCCCCATGATAGCTGCTTTGTCACTTGCCACTTTGAAGTTCTCTGCAATGATGGCAGGCAATTCCTGGGTGATGTAGGAGTACATTCGGTAATTCTTTTTCCATTTTTCTTCTGTGGCATCCACATAGAATCCTGCACCTGTACCAAAGTCCCAGCTTTCTTCCTCTCCATCAATGTTGCATCCTCCTGTTGTTTAGAAGCATTAATTCATAATCATATGCTATTATTGATTCTTAAATAAAATATGTTCAAGATAATATTCTTGACAAACCCAAATAATACCATTAATTAAAAAGCAATGCTATGGGAAGAAAAACAACCAGTGTTTATATTATGAGTATCAGCTTAGGAAAGAAAAGATTGATGAAGGTACAAATTCTCTAAAGATATTTGGAATTGAGAATGAATTATAATCACGAGATAAAAACATCACATGGTGTAGACAGATTATAAAAATTACGAGTAAGGATGAAAATAAAGTGGCTTCAAATGGCACAGATAAGATCTGTACAAAGAGAGAATATTCTGAGAGAACTTCTGCAATGACTCACTTACATGAAGTTTCCCAAAGAAATGTGAGGCATCTGATGATACAATTGGTAGCAGAGAGAGAGAGAGAGAGAGAGAGAGAGAGAGAGAGAGAGAGAGAGAGAGAGAGAGAGTGAAGAGGAG
>CM035184.1:5922886-5952807 GCA_020233015.1 Callinectes sapidus
ATATATATATATATATATATATATATATATATATATATATATATATATATATATATATATGCACACACACACACACACACAGTAAACTATAAGTATAATGAATTATACGAGGCAGGGGTCATTCGTTAAAGTCGTAACTTCATTAAACCAGATGGTTGTTAAAAGCGATGGAAATAACAAACCAAGTTTGTTATATCTGGTAGTTTACTTGTTTATCTGTATATGTAAATATATATGAAAACTATTGCATGGATAAGTCATACATATGTAATTACTATACTAATAATAAAGTTTAGTGGACTACACAACATAGTATTGATACAAACCTTGCTTGACTGAACACAATGGGATGGCCAAATCAACCATTGGATTTAAAGAACTTCAGTTTGTTAAACCAAATTGAGTTTGTAAAGTAAAGATGAATTATATGAAACAAAAAAATTTGAATAGATGAGCAAATTATATAAAATACTAGATAAATGCAAAAAAATGAAATACAGTAAATAAAACAGTAACACAATGAAAGAAGGTCACTGTCTCAACCTGAATCTTTAGTAAGTAGCTGACTTACGGGGGCTAGTGTCAGGTGCCACCAGCAGGAAGCCATATTTAGCGGCATGCTGCTGGGCGCCAGCTTTGGTCACAAAGTTCTGCTCAGTACAAGTGAGTCCTGACAACCAATACACCACTGGTACAGGATCTGAGTAAAAAGTGCACATAAAGTAAAAATTTCATCTGACAATGCAATCATCAATGTAATATCAGTTAGTTGATTAAATAATGTTGAAAACGAATTATGAAACGTCTCAAAATCACAGATTCTTTACAAACCTGGTGCAGAGAAATAACACATACCAGAAGTGTGATAGACAGAAAGATGACAATTGTGCTTCAAAATGTGAAGGTTGTTACCAGTTAACTTAAATAACTAATTTGCCCAGCTTATTGGTACATTCCATTGCTATTCATATTGTGTTAGCTTTTCAGTACAAATTAAGAGCAAATTTCAATATGATGTTCTTTTTCACATGAAGTGGAAAATCAACAATAGCTAACTTTACTGCAGATTACATTTTCAAACAAAAGCTGCATTTATATTTCAATGTATGACGAAAAGTAGAAATAAAAAAGTAACTGAATTCAAGACACATTTACCTGCTTCAGCCTCAGATGGGATGAAAACTCCAAACTTCATGCGACAGCCAAGTTCTTTGCTGAGAAAAAAAAAATCATGTTTGTAATCCAAAAGCAAATCAAACTAAAACTTCAGCAATGTATTCAAACAAGCCAGATAAATATGCAATTCTTCAACATTGTTCTTTGCCTAACAACCTCGGGAAACTTAAAAGAAGTTTGCAGGTAAAGCATATCTCAGTATTAAATCTTAGCCCATCATAAATGTCATACAGAGAGAGAGAGAGAGAGAGAGAGAGAGAGAGAGAGAGAGAGAGAGAGAGAGAGAGAGAGAAGATACAACCATTAAATCTTAGTATAGTAGGTCCTCTTTAAATGGTACATATGCTTTCCTGAAAACCTTATTGCAAATCAAAATTACCATATACCAAACCATTATAACAAGTAATAATATGGAATATGTTCCAGCATGTCCAAATTAAAATTACATGAAAATAGTCATATAAAAAATGTAAAGTGCTGCATTTTGAGGCCATTATGGGTGCATCACTGTGCATCATGATAATAATATCCACAAAAAAAATGTCATAAAGATTCCACTTGTGTTCATTAGGGAACCGCAGAAAGAAACTGATTGTTGTGGTGGCTGCGCGGTGTGGTGGTGCTACGGTATGGTGTAAAATTTGATTGTTCTTCGCTCTGATGTCTATGAAGTGTGTTGAAATAGAAAATCAGTGAATAAGACAGATTAGTGACTGAGAAATAGCATAATAGCATGTGGAAGATGTGTTTTTGTAATGCTTAATTTTGTTTTTACAAGGGAAATATATGGAAGTATGAGATAGAAAAGGAAGAACAACAATTATATTTATAGTTGCAATGTTTGAACAACAGTTTTATCGCTCGTGCATGCAGAATGATTCCTATAAAAGTCTCACTGGGAGACATTTGCTGCAACACTGTATGTGAATTTTTCTTACTGTAAATAGAATCAAGGGTAGTAATTACCAAACACTGTAACTGTGAATTAAGAGAAATAGGTCACGAAAAAAATGCAACACAGATCTAGAAAAGTCAAGAATCTTATGCATCAACGTGTGCTTCGTCTTTTTCAGGATTCTTATTGCCTCTCCCACACAACTCACCTGTCATGAGAGTACACTTTCTGCCACCCTCCAAAACATTTGTTTGAGCTCTCTTGAGTAATAGATCCCATTGTACTGAACAGTGCTGCAATAAGAAAACAAGTGTTATAAGCAAGCCTGGTAAACAATAAATAAATAAGAATAATAAAGTATACCTGAGTGGTTAATACCTTTTATTGGTCCTTGTCAGTAGTGCATGACAGGACTACATATTGTGTCAGTATACTCGTAACACTTTACGTTTATGTAGATTTTTTTGCATTGTCTGATATTATTGATTCATATCAGTGCCTTTGAAAATCAAAAGTGTACCAAAAACAGTTAGATGATGTTTAGATTAGGTTAGATTTGACTAGATTAGGTTAAATTTAGGGTTAGGTTAGACTAGATTAAGTTTGCTTTGGTTTACTTGGTCCAGGAACACTGAAATAGCCCAAATTTTGTATTTCCTGAGAAGGAAAATGCCCATATTTTGCAAACAAAATACCTGCTGTAAAATTTTACCACACACACACACACACACACACACACATATATATATATATATATATATATATATATATATATATATATATATATATATATATATATATATATATATATATATATATGAGAGAGAGAGAGGGAGATGCTATTCTGGAAAGAAAAACAAAATCTGCATCCTTGCTGATTCACCATTCCCAAATAAAACATAATAGTAATTTTTTTTTTCACTATATTGAAATGAATCAACAATGGTTGTCATATTTAAATGTGTTGTTTCACAGGTTGCATCCCTTAGACATGCTCTTTTCAAATCTAGGTTTCACTAGCTGAAGGTTCATAAAATTAAATCATTAAATAAATTTGAAACTTTTATGAGACTGATGGTGGGTTGCTGAAAACACGGAAACCAATCATCAATACGAATCTGCAGAACACGATATGGAAACAGCTAATTTCAAGTTCATTTATATAATCAGAGAGAAGACAAGCTATATAAATAATACCTTTATTTCCTGCCCATCATACGAGACATTACCCTTCCCAGTTACCACATTACTACAAACTACACTCCACTATTCTCAAGAAAGTCAGTGGAAGTAACTGCGTGTGGTTGAGGTCGATCGCCAAATAAAAAAAGTCGATTATCTCAATGAAGTAGTGGGGCAATATCACCTCAAGCAAGCTGCTATGTGTATCCCCTATATCACCTAATCTCTTCTCTGGGCAGGACGGCAAAACTCACGCTGCTGTGTCGCCTTGCAAAATGAAGGAAGCCGGCGCGTTGCCAGTGAAGGTAAGTGATAAGACAGGCAAGAATAATTTCCATAGCAACAAACTTATTACATTGATATAAAAAACAGCGGCCCCATCCACATATAGCCTATACCACCTCAAAGTCATCCTTGACTTCTTACTGAAAAATCATTACCAGAGTTACGCGGTATTCCAAGAAGCAATTTGAAGGCTCTTGACGTGCACTGCCGCAATACAATGGAGGGGTGAATCATAGAAGTTGTAGGAATACTTTAGTACGGCATATCATTACGACAATATCCGTCTTATATTGTTATCAGGATGGGATGTAACATTTGAAAAAATATATATATCTAGATTTTTTTGTGTATACTGATGATACTGATCAATGACTGCCACTTCAACTAACATCATCATCTATATATCATCATTTTTTCTACTCGGCTAATGCCTCCAGTTAATGAAAATTATGTGTTGCATTTGCATACTAAATCTTCCATTACTTTTGTTATATCTGTGGTAAATCAGGAGACAATGCCAATCAATGATATTATAAGATCTTTGATAGAGGAGGCGTGGCCTTGGGAGTTTGGACAGTCAACATCACAAGACGGCGCCAGTAGACGTAAACATTGCACGGCGCTGCGTACACAGAGGTAGCTCGGCCGCTCTTACACTAATTTATGTGTGTATCAAGCAAAAACATTTATTTTCACCAGTGTCATCAGCCTTCACTCTGTTAACTGATTAGGGCGACATGCGAAAAAGAGTTTCTTGTCGAGAAAAACCTTGGTGATTAAAGTTGATCAAGTCTGGCTACTGGAAGTAGGAAAATCCACATTCTCTCATTGTGTAACACGTCACGTGTGTAGTGCTTTGCTTGTGGAAGTGTCTCGGGAGAACGTTATTGGTGAAAATGTAAGATCAATGTATAGTTTAACCGATATTCTTAGGGTTCCTCTCCAGTCTCTCTAAGAAAAAAAAAGAAAAAAAATTATACTATATATAACTATAACTATTGTTAAAGTAACAATTTTCGGTAAATTTTTACTTTTACACCAGTCTCAATTTCAGACGAAACTATTTTTCCCGGTAAATATCCCACTGAGGTCCATACTGTCTTTTTCACTCAAGAATTCCAGAATGCAATGGTTATTAGTGTTTTTCATGTGATTTCAATAATGATTTCTGTCGGAAATCATTCGTTTTGGTACTATCACCTCATAAAGGGAGGGACTGAAAACCAATGATTTTCGGCAGAAATAATTATTGAAATCACATGAAAAACACTAATAACCATTGCAATCCTCACCTTATTCATCAGAGTCAGAATCGTAGTCCTCAGCCATGGGGATAGGAGGTGCAGCTGCACGAGAACTAGAACTACTAGTTTCTGGCCTTGGGCTGGATGAAGCCTGAGAGGTTTGGAGTGGTGGATACAGCTTGGCTGCCTCCTTAAAGAAGCAGTGAATTTCTTGTTCCCCAGCTTGCCTTAAGAACAGGTATCGGGCGAGATACTGGCGCAAGTAGCAGGAACGGATGCCAGGTCGCTTCACCCACTCCTTCACATCACGCCACAATCTCTCGATGTTTTGAGTGTGCACTGCAGGATGGTCTGGGTCCACGAAATGTTCACTGTGGTTCACACTATAGTGAGTGTAGCCCTCTTCCGAGAGGCTCACGTAGGCAGACCAACAATCACTAATTATAACAGACCCTGGCTTAATGTATTTCTTGATAATCGGCACTAGAGTTTTCTTGTCTCTCTTTTGCACCTCGTTAGTTAGTGGGTTGAGCAAAGGAACCACAAAGTTTTTCTTAGAAACGCGCTCAATCCCACCGAAGAGCCAGGTTTGAACCAAGTCCCTGCCTTTGTTGTATTTTTTGCGAACCACAAGTGTTTCGTCAATTTCTACGATGCAGCCGTTACCACCAATCGCCTCTTGGTTATTAAACCAATGTTCACACACCTCGGAACAGTAGGAACGCCAGTCAACACTCGTCTCCAAGGTTATCTGCACGTTTCGTAGCACAGTGTAGTGTGTGAAAATTTTCTGCACCCAATAGTACACAAATATCACGATTTGCCACGGCTGTAATCTCACTCGCTCCAAGAACGTGCCGTGATAGTCAGAAATCATGTAGTTGCACAGCCTCCGTTTCTTTGTCTTGGGAATCACGTAACTGTTGGTGCAACGCCACAAATGTTTGTCTTCCCGAAAAATGCAGTCTCTCTTGCAGGTGGGACACTGTACAGATGTCGGTAAGACACCGTGCGAGCGTAAAAAAGCGATGCTTGCCTCGTTATTTTCAAAACAGGTTTGAAAAATTCTTCCAATAACGCGAGGACAACCTTCACAGAGGGGAGACATACCGCATATGAAGCGGGAGGGCTCCAGTGTCCTAGATGCGATGTCATTGGCAACCCGATAAATACCTTTTTTTTTTATTGGGGGGAATGGCCTCCTAACCTTAAAACTAACAATTTGCAACAAAAACAACAGACATTAATTCAAAACACATCGAAATCTACCAGGGAAAGATAGTTTCGTCCTCGTCAATGAGAGACAACAAACACCGATGAGACTCGCCAATGGAGCAAGTTTTGGCCTTGCCCATACCCCCTAAATTTGTAAATTTTTACTTTAACACCAGTCTCAAGTTGGCTTTTCCTACCCTTCCCATCTGTTAGAGCTTTCCATACTGAGTAATTTGACCCCCATATGTAACTGGCACAAATCAATTATAATGGTGCTAGCGAATTTTGAAGATTTACCGAAATTGCGGGATGCGGGTGGGACGCGACTAGCCACCCAACAACACTGCCCTGTGTCGTATCTTGAGGGTAACTGATCGTCTGTGACCAGCAGCGCTCTGAGCTAAAACAGACTGAAATCTACCAGGGAAAGAAGGTTTTGTCCTCGCCAATGAGAGACAACAACAAACACCGATGAGACTTGCCAATGGAGCAAGTTTTGGCCTCGCCACAGCATCTCAAAATGAAGTAAATAACCTCACTTTTACGATGAAACTACCGTTTGTGGCCAGCAGTACTCTAAGCTAAAACATTACACGAACTAAAATAACCCACAAATTCTGTAAATTAAAAAAAAATAACTGGCGCCATTATAATTAATTTGCGCCAGTTATATATGGGATTCAAATTACTCAGTTTGGAAAGCTCTAACAGATGGGAAGGGTAGGTTCTTGGGGGAACTTGTGAGAAATTGATGCTTTTGGGTGGGGAGCATGAAAATGAGTAATGTGCTTTGATGAAGAAGTAAAAAAATCAAGAAAATCAGGTAAAAAATCTCTGAAGATACTTTGATGCTGGTGGTAGCTGTAATGAGAGTTGATTTGTTATTGTTGAGCAGCATTGCTAAGGATAGGTTGGGGTTTGGCTAGTATCCCTTTGAGGGGGGGAGTTTGATAGCTAGAAAGTTATAATGTTGGATTTAGTTAATGACAAATATGAAATAGAGGTTATAATGTTGGGTTTGGTTTGTGATCTTTGGGAGGGTCCAGAGGTAGCAGATTGTTGGCAAAGCTACTCAACAGTAACAAAGTAATGTTCTCCATTACCATTGCTGCCACCATCAAGGTATTTTTAAAGATTTTTTATGTAATTTTGTTGGTATCTGGCATTTATTGGAAGGCATGCTACTTGGTATGATGTAACCTTAGCCAAAAACCCCAATTACCCAGAGATTATTGGGAATGAGAGGTAGGCATAAATTGGAGCTGGAAAAGTCACAGCTTGAAAAATGTAGTTTCAACAGAGAAGACGTATATCATGAATTAATTCACTAGATTTCTCACCAGAAAAAAACTAGTCACATCAGAAATTTGAAGGTTGGATGAAAGTCCAAACTTACCTATAATTGCTGTTGTAAATGTATATTTTGTTAGTTAGGACTGTTTTTTAACTTCAAATTATGTCAGCCTCTCATTCCTAATGATCTGGGAGACCTCTGGAAAATTGTATTTTTGGGTGGGGGACCATTATAATATCAAGTAATGTGTCTTGTAAAAGAGGTTGGAAATCAACAATCAAAATATCTTGATGGTGGTGGTGGCTGGAGTGAGAGTTGCTTTGTTATTATTGAGCAGCATTGCCAGTGACTTGCTACATTTCCAGTTGTATCCACTTAATTTAGCAAAAATCCCAATGGCTCACTAACCAAACCCAATTAGATTTTTTCAAGTATTAAATTCAAATTTTGTATTTGAGTATTGAAAAGTTCAACTATTGAGCTGTTCGAGTCTTGAGTCTCCTCTGTATATTGTTAGATTTATATTATTTTTATTGTCTGTGACATCTTCAAGAATGAAATTTTCGAATAAATCAAGAGGTACCAGTACTATAATTGTTCCTAGAATCTTAACTGCTTATTTACCTTGTTCCTCACTGTATCATTTACCTCTTTGGTTACCATTCCTTCCTTTCTTTTTTGTGTGTAATATAAATTATGCATTGTTTCAGACTGCTGTACGAGTGAGATTCTTCCTGTTGAGAGAGAGAGAGAGAGGTAGGCAGCTATCAAGAAAGGTAGAAAGTATGTAGTAGCATAGCTCGTGATAACTGGACCATGGCTGGCTCAGCATCATCCCCCACTTCCTTAGTTGAGCTTACCATTTCCTGCAGGTGAGAATAAGAATACTATTAAATTTCATTGATTGAGATCAAATTGAATTTTTGACTACTATAAAGATCTCTATTGTTGACACACTTAGAATTTATTACAATACTGTATTATTCTTTGTATGGAAGTGCTGTTTTCGTGCTAATAAACTACGGATATTTAACATTAAACCAGAAAACAAAAAGAGTAATTCAGTAAACTTTCGATATATCATTCTAATTGGGTAGATCACTGACAGTAAAGGGAAAGATTAAAAAAGATTGGTGGTTGGATTCCCCCTCACACACTAAACATTGTTTGGCATGTGTGAGAGAGAAGTTTGGTATGTATATAAAAATGCAGCTGCATTATGGTGTATTGTCCTCCCCTCTCACCCCCTCTACTGCTCATTGTTGTTTTGTTGCTAATACAGCAAGCTTTGTCTCTAAGATAATAGCTTTTCTACCTGTTTGGGGCTTGTCAGAACACCTAATTGAACATCTACCATGCTGCTATCATCACTAATGAGCTTAAAAACTAAAGTCACCATAGCATTTGCTGTATGGTACAAGTTCAATTAAGTGTTCTGAAAAACGCAAAGAAGAACATTTTGTTCATAATGTCCAATTTTCCATTTGCAAATTGGTAATAAGGGCCTAATAATTTTATTTGTATCTTCAAAAATTCATAAATAGAGTGTTTATAAATCAAGGGACTGGTGTGTATATGTGTGTGTGTGTGTGTGTATATATATATATATATATATATATATATATATATATATATACTTTTCATCAATACTTTTCAGATGACAAACCGTTCTTATTTGCATTGCCATCTTTATCATGTTAGTGATTTTTTATCATCTTCATTTGCAGGACTTTTCTGAACTTCTCACTAGGTAAATGAGTGTATGTAAAATGAAATATTCATGGGAAGATGTTAATATGTCTGACTTTATGTATATATGCAGTGTTAATGAATAGAAGCTGTAGTAATCATAATAAAGATAAAGGGTCTGGTTATTTCAGATTATATTACTGTTCGTATTATATAAAGTATGTAATGTTTGATTAGATTACTGAAGAAGAATTCTAAACATCCAGAGATATGATCCAAATTTAAATGTTTGTCTGTTTCCAGGAATCTGCGTGATGCAGATGTCTTCTCAAAGTCAGATCCACTCTGTGTAGTGTTTCATCAGCCTTTTGGATCCAAAGAGTGGACAGAGCTTAAGAGAACTGAATGTATAGATAATACACTCAACCCTGACTTTGCCACAAAGGTTACACTCACTTATTACTTTGAAGAACAACAAAATCTTAAGTTCAAGTTGTTTGATATTGACTCTCCTTCGCCATGTCTTGATAACCATGATTATCTTGGAGAGTGTGAATGTACCTTGGCACAAATTGTCAGTTCTAGGACTCTACAAAAGCCTCTGGTGGATCACAGCCATAGTGGAGATAATGGTTACATTATCATCACAGCAGAAGAACTTAGTTCATGTAAAGAGGAACTTGTTGTCCAGTTTGTTGGGAGGAATCTTGAAAATCGAGGATGGTTCTGTTCCACTGTCAGCCCGTTTCTTGAGTTTTACAAAGCTAATGAAGATGGAACATTTACTCTTGTACATCGCACTGAGCATGTACGTGGAGCAGAAGACCCTGTGTGGAAGGAGTTCTCCGTACCCATACGGTCATTCTGTAGCGGAGATTACGATCGCAACATTAAGGTTGTTTGCAATAGCTTCAAAGTAAATGGGAGTCACAAGCACATAGGCACCTTTTATACTACTGTAAAAAAGATCATTGAAGGCCCTGGTGGAGAAACCCCTCTTTGGCTGATCAATGAGCAAAGAAAGGTATGTGTATTTATTTTCTATACATACTCGTGTGTTATTAATGAGAATGCAAAAAACTTAAATAATGTAAATGTTGATTTTTATTATAGATAAGGAATTTAGATTTAATTACTTTTACAATCTTGATTATATTAGTCAATACTCTTTTGGAACTTAGAAGATGTACTTTGTTTCTTTCTAACTAAAATGTTTCCTGTGTGGCCTGAACAGATGCAGAAGGGCAGCAGCTACAAGAACTCTGGGGAGGTGTTTGTGAACAAGGGTTACATCCGAAAGGTATTCTCCTTTCTTGATTACCTCAAAGGTGGCTTGGAGATAAATGCCTTTATTGCTATTGATTTCACAGGTATGTTTTATTTTTTTATCTATATTGTTGTATTTACCTAGTTGTAACATACAGGAAAGAAGCTATGCTCATGCTGTCCCGCCAGGTAGTATGATGTAGCCATCTGGATAGACTCATTCACAAGTCACGATAGCTCCAATTGAGATGTGCGTTTGCCATTTAATGTGTCTTTTTGTGTTCCTGCAATAGCTTCGAAACATGGTAGCAAAACGAGTGATAGCTGGGGGATCTGTTTGTATATATATATATATATATATATATATATATATATATATATATATATATATATATATATATATATAATATATATATATATATATATATATATATATACACACACACACACACACACACACACACACACACAATGAGTCCTCCTTATACGGTAATTCTTTATCCGGTAAATTCACAGTTACGTTATTTGGTAATTACTACCCTCAATTCAATTTTATGGTAAGAAAAATTCACAGATTCAGTATCCATCCACTCATGTTTTGTTTACACTGTACCGTAGGGCCACACGCTGTGTGGCCACCACAACAATCAGTCTCTTCCAGCGTTTCCCATTGAACACAAGTTAAATCCTTATGGTGTGTTTTTTGTGGATATTATTATCACTACACCCTTATCTTTGTCTGTTCACTCAGCAGAAGATGAGTAAGGGCTGAGGTCCTTACTGCCCCTTAGACTCGGGAGGGACATCATCTGATAGAATATGTGGCGGGTGAGAGGTAAATAAAAACATTATCTGTTTATTTAATTTGCTGAGTACTTTACTATTTTTATGTGACTATTTTCATGTATTTTCATGTCTTTAGGGGTGACTTTTTATGTGCCGGAACACATATCATATTATTACATGTTATAATGAGTTCGGGATACAATAATTTCAATTTGCGGTAAGGTTTTCAAGAATGCCTATGTACCGTATAACGAGGACTTACTGTATATAGTTTGATTTACATTGTTTTTCATTTTTGCGACCTTTTCAGGAATTCATCTCTCATGAAAATTGAGAAGTACCTGTAGATGTATGTATGTGTGTGTGTGTGTGTATATATATATACCAAAAATTTGAATTAGGGAGCAATTTTTACCATTGAAATTAATGTAAAAACATTTAATCCATTCCAGTTTATTTTAAATAAAAAATACTGCACTCAAGCCCCAGCTATTGTGAGAAATTGGTCCCTTAACATCGCTGCAATAGCTAAAAACGCAATAGCCATTGTTAGGAAGTAATGGGAAAAACTAAAATTTGTCCTGGCTCATCAGAGTGGCACCTTGTTTTCCCCTCATCTCATCATAATTCATAGATATTGTTCACATTTTGAGAGCATAAAGTAAACACAGACATGAAATGCCTAAAAAAAACCCAGGCATAACAAAAGACTCATTTACTTCGTTGTGAAACTCCCGAGTCCAGATGAAGATTAAACAGGCCTCCCCCGGGTCCCCGCCTCCCTCTCATGCACCAAATTCGGGAACAGATTGCATAGTATTCCCCCCCTCCCCCTCACTCTGTCCCTATCCACTCCCATTCGATACACAAACAGATTGAGTAGGACACCCGCCCCCCCCACTCCCTCCCTCCTCCAGCCACTCACCATCCTCTCTCCCTCCTCTCTCTCTCTCTCTCTCTCTCTCTCTCTCTCTCTCTCTCTCTCTCTCTCTCTCTCTCTCTCTCTCTCTCATCAAGTAGAATATATTCTCGCAGCATCATTTCCAACAGGAATGATTTCAAGAAAAGTATAAATTACTGTACAAAACTGCAAATTATTATATTATTGTAGTTTGTGCAAATGATTATGATATTTAACAATTTATTCTTCATTGGTTGTTTAAAGCGTTAAATATATCCTCATTAGTAAATAAGTTTGCCCGTGACCAGAGTAGAAGGCCTCATTGACTAGGGTGGTAGGTAGGAAGTGACCAGGGTTAGGGGCTGGAGTAAGTGAGGCAACTAGGGGCCGGAGTGACTTGAAAGCCATTCACGAGTCGCAAGAGAGAGAGGTGTTCACAGTGGAGAAGTTGGCCGACTGGCAGGAAGTGGTGTCGGCCGCCACATATTTGTGTTCGAATTGTGAGGCTGCGTTTGAATTGGAGGTGAAAATTTGTTCGCCAAATGTGTTCATATTGGGAAGTGTTCCAGTTAAAGGGTGTTCAAATCAAGAGGTACCACTGTACCCCAAATGTACTTCAACCTAACCTAATGTCCCCTCCTAAACGGATCTCCTAATGGTACAACATGGATAAATATCTTCAAAAAATATGAAAAACACCTTAAAAACAAAAACAACCTTAAAGAAAATAAAAGCAACCTTAAAACCCTGCAAAGCACCTTTTTTAATGTTTTTTGAAGTTAAACTGTTTGGAATGAATTTGTTTTGTGCTCGCATCTGTGTTTTTCTTCGTTTTTTTTTTGTGTGTGTGTGTGTGTGTTTTTTCCTTAATGTTTGTTTTTGAGGGGCGATGTGTGTGTGCGTAGGTGTGTATTAAGGTTTTCTTTTGTGGGTGTTTTTTAATGTTTTTTGAAGTTTAATTGTGTTTGGAATTAATTTTTTTGAGGGATGACGTGTGTGTGTGTGTTTGTGTGTGTTAATTTATCTTCTTGTGAGTGTGTTTTTTTATGTTTTTTTGAAGAATGACGTGTGTGTGTGTGTGTTTGGGTTTTCTTCTTTTTTAATTTATGTTTTTTTTTTGAGGGGTGATGCGTGTTTGTGTGTGTACGTGTAGGTTTTTATTTTTTTAAGTATGTTTTTAATGTTGTTTTGAAGTTTAATGCTGTTTGGGAGGAGCTTTTTGTGTTCTTGTCTTTTATTTTTGTTTTTTTTGTTTTTGAGGGGTGTTGTGTGTGTTTGTGTGTAAGGGTGTGTGTGCTTGTTTATGTTTTGTTTTTTAATGTTTCCATTGTTTTATTTATGTTTAATGCCTGAAAAGCTTATGAAAAAGATTTTTAAAAACCCTCATAAACATGGAGAACCTTAAAAAACATCAAAAACATGAAAACTGCCTTTGCAAACCCTTTAAAACATCATCAAAAACATAAAAATACCTTAATAAAACCTCAAATAACATGAAAACTTTTAAAAACCAATACAAACATGAAAAATATCCTTAAAAACAAAGAAAAACGTCTCTAAAGCCCTCCAAAATCACCCCTAACCTAATGTAACCTAACCTAACATTAACTATCCTTTGCAGGATGGCATGCAAAAACATCTTCTAAAAACCCTAAAGCCACCTTCGGAAACCTTAAGAACTGCCAAAAAAACACCCTTAACCTAACCTAACCTAACAAAATCTGACGTCCCATTACAAGTGTCCCACTGGTCCAACCTGGTGGTTTTCACAGCTAGCAAAAAACATGAAAAACTTTAAAAAACAACCTTAAACACCCTGAAAACACCCTTAAAACCCCTAAAACAACCTTAAAAAATACCCCAAAAAACCATCCCTAACCTAATGAAACCTAATGTCCCTTTATAGGTCTCCCAGTGTTACTACTTTGCAGTGCTCAGAGCAAGCAAAAAAATGAAAGCCTTAAGAAACAACCTTAAACACCCTAAAAAACACCCTTGAAACCCCTAAAAACAACCTTAAAAAATACCCTCCAAAATACCCCTAACCTACTTCAACCTAAACTAACGCCCCCCACTATACAGGTCTCCTAAAGGTACAACATGCAAAAACATCTTCAAAAAACATGAAAAGTGCCTTAAAAACACAAAAACAACCTTAAAGAAAATAAGAACAACCTTAAAACCCGCATAGCATCTTTTCAAATGTTTTTTTAAGTTTATTGTTTTTTTGGAATGAGTTTTTTTGTGCTTGCATCTGTTTTTTTTTTTTTTTCTGTGCGTGTGTGTTTTTCTTAATGTTTGTTTTTGAGGGGTGCTGTGTGTGTGTGTGTGTGTGTGGGTGGGTGGGTGTGTGTTGAGGTTTTCTTTTTTGTGTGTGTTTTGAATGTTTTTTGAAGTTTAATTGTGTTTGGAATGAATTTTTTTAGGGATGACGTGTGTGTGTGTTTGTATATGTTAAGGTTTTTCTTCTTGTGTGTGTGTTTTTTAATGTTTTTTTTGAGGGGAGACATGTGTGTGTGTGTGTGTTTGGGTTTTCTTCTTTTTTTGTTTGTGCTTTTTTTGTTGAGGGGTGATGCGTGTTTGTGTGTGTCTTTATTTTTTGTGGGTGTTTTTAATGTTTTTAAAAGTTTAATGGTGTTTGGAATGAGTTTTCTGTGTTCATCACCTCATCAAAACCCTTAAAACATCATTAAAAGTATGAAAACACTTTGATAAAACTTCAAATAACATGAAAACTCTTAAAAACCAATACAAACATGAAAAATAACTTTGAAAACAAAAAGAAACATTCTTAAAACCCCTCAAAATCACCCCTAACCTATTGTAACCTATCCTCCCCCACAAAAAAAAAAAATCCCCTAACCTAACCTAAACCTTAAAAACGACAAAAACACGAAAACCGCCTATACAAACCCCTTAAAAGATCATCAAAAACATGAAATCACATTAGTAAAACCTCTTAAAACATAAAAAACTCTTATAAACCAATGTAAACATGAAAAACTTATGTAAAAACAAATAAAAAACCGTAACCCTCCAAAAAAAATCACCCCTAACCTAATGTAACCCAACCTAATGTTAACCATCCTTTCCAGGTAGGACATTGAAAAACGTCTTTTAAAAACCCTAAAACCACCTTAAAAAAACTTTAAAACTGCCAAAAAAACACCCCTAACCTAACCTAACCTAACAAAATCTAAAGTACCATTACAAGTGTCCCTGTGGTCCAACTTGGTGGTTTTCACAGCAAGCAAAAACATTAAAAACAATAAAAAAAACAATCTTAAACACCCTAAAAACACCCTTAAAACTCCTATAAACAACCTTAAAAATTTCCCCCAAAACACCCCTAACCTAACAAAACTTAATGTCCCTTTACAAGTCTCCCACTGTTAAAAGTTGGTAGTGTTCAGAGAGAGCAAAAAACATGAAAGCCTTAAGAAACAACCTTAAGGGGGAGATCCGCCTTAATATTTTTTGATGCCGATAAAAAATATCGATTTTCTGTTTTACAGTCAGGCAATATCTACTATCCCTCTAATATCGAATGGTGAAGTTCTTTTTTCTCTACCGCAATTTTAAAGGGCCTAACGAGCAGCCCTTTAAATGTATACTAAATGTCCGTAACGTGCGAGTGAAGGAGGAGTGTGCATGTTCCTTTTGTTTTATGCTTGATATAACTATTTTTTGAAGAAATAATGATGTGAAAACACATTTTCATACTTCTGTCATCCTGAACCATCCTTCTCAACTCTTACCAGTTACCATCTCTCAGCAGAGAGAGAGAAGACAGGCCAGGGACAAGACGCCGCCGCTCCTCCTGCTTATCTTTTACTATTCCGTGCCTTATTTCAAGATCTGCTTCCGTATTCTGAACATAGACATGCCTAAGTTGAAAGGGAGAACACTACAGAGTAGAAGAGCCTGGGCATTGGGCAGGGTGAGGAAGGAAAACATCGCTGGTGAACATGAGAGAGGATGCTTGCCGCATCATGATACCCTTGCCTTTGAGCATGTAATACCTAATAAATTTTTATTAGGGGGGACCAGGTGCCAGATTATTAGGTATAAACACCGTATGAATCCACATGCATAAACAAATATACCTGGAATCTCTTATTATAGTTTCACTTCACTTGGAACTTGAAAAATCGGAAGGCAAACTTTGACCGCTGTTTTCTCGAAACCATGGATTTTTGCACTCAAATGCTATCTCCTCCGTTAGTTTTTGTCTAATTTGGCTGAAATTTTGGGACAAAAGCAATGAATAGTTGTATGAAATTAGTACGAGACCAAAAATCGAAAATATGTAAACACAAAATTTTCAATGATTTTTTTACGTCTAGACTAGTGAAAAGTTAAAAAAAATAAAAAAAGAAGAAAAAAGACGATTTTCAAAAATTTGGTCTCGTACTTTTGTTAACATAGATGATGTAATATTACTGTAAAAATCACATTAAAATCGGTGAAGAAATGATGATTCCTTTAGACTTCAAAACTTTTCAAAAAAACAAAAAAAAATTCATATAAATTTTTTTTTCACTCATATCAACACCAAATTTGAATATGATGATAAGCATAATGCTGTGCATGTACTGTGTGAATTAGAAGAAACTCACGTAATTTCTTAAATATAGGCGGATCTCCCCCTTAAACACCCTAAAATCACCCTTAAAAACCCTAAAAACAACCTTAAAATACACCCCCCCAAATATCCCCTAATGTAACTTAAATCTTAAACACTTCAAAAGCGTGAAAACTGCCTTTGCAAACCCCTTAAATCATTATAAAAAAACGTGAAAACATCTTGATAAAACCTCAATTGACATGAAAACACTTAAAGATCAATATGAACATGAAAACCCTTTAGAAATAAAAAAACCTTAAACCCCCCAAATCACCCTAAACTTAATGAAACCTAACCTAATGTTAACCATCCTTTGCAGGTATGATATGCAAAAACATCTTTTAAAAACACTTAAACCACCTTTTAAAACCTTTAAAACTGCCAAAAAAAACCCTAACCATACCTAATGTAACGAAATCTAATGTCCCATTACAAGACTTAGTGTACCAGTGGTCCGAACTGGTGGTGTTCACAGCGAGCAAAAAAACATGAAAAAATCTTAAGAAAGAACCTTAAACACCCTAAAAACACCCTTAAAACCCCCACAAACAACCTAAAAAAGTACCCCCAAAAAACCACCCCTAACCTAATGAAACCTAACATCCCTTTACAGGTCTCCCAGTGTTACGACTTGGCAGTGTTCAGATCAATAAAAAAAAATGAAAGCCTTAAGAAATAACTTAAAGACCTTAAAAACACCCTTAAAACCCATAAAAACAACCTTGAAAAATTTCCCCCCAAAATACAGTGGTATCTCTTGATTTGAACTTCATTCGTTCTTTTTGGCTGTTCGAATTGCGAGAATTTGAATTAGGAAGCAATTTTTACCATAGAAATTAATGAAAAAACATTCAATCTGTTCCAGTTTATTTTAGATAAAAAATACTACACTCAACTCCCAGCTATTGCAAGAAATTGGTGCCCCTAACGTCGCCGCAATAGCTAAAAATGCAATAACCATTGTTAAGAAGTAATGGGAAAAAAAATTGGTCCTGGCCCATTCAGAGTGGCACCTTGTTTTCCCCTCATCTCATCATAATTCATAGATATTGTTCACATTTTGAGAGTATAAAGTAAACACAGACATGAAATCCATATTAAAAAAACAAAAAACAGGCATAGCAAGAGACTTACTTACTTCAGTGTGAAACTCGTACGTCCTGATGAAGATTAAACAGGCTTCCCATGGGTCCCTGCCTCCCTCTCATGCACCAAATTCGGGAACAGATTGCATAGTATTCCCCCCTCCCCCTCACTCTGTCCCTATCCACTCCCATTCGATACACAAACATCTAGACAGGTGTCTAGACAGTGTAGTTCTCTTACATTGGGATGACGAGAACTACACTGTCTAGACGCCTGACATGCCACCTGCAAAATGGGTCTATTAGAGACCACTACCACGTAAAACACCAAACCAAACTGACCTGGCAACAAATTGAAGAAAATACTACAATTATAGACAGAGAAACAGACCCAAGATGGCTGATGTTCCTGGAAGTCATCTATATAGAAGACATGAAACCTACCATCAACCAGCAAACGAGGGACATGCAAATTCTCCCGACAAGGAGACTGAAAACGCAGAAAACTCAGACAAGCCTCAGCCAATAACAGCACGCCGCACTGCCGCCCGCGCTACCAGCCAATCATTGCGCTCCCTCACCTTACCTATTCCACGGGAGGTGTATAATATAGACCGCCTCTACCAATGCGAGTCATTTCACCCTTACCCTTCGCCTGAAGATGTTCTGTAGATTGGAATGCAACGTTGCAAATGACTTAAATTTTTGGACAGCTCTTCCCCACTGAGAAACGTCTCCTTTCCTCTTCTTCTGGGGCTCAGCACTCCACATATCCATGGCAGTGTCGGCTTGAGGCACCACAGGGGCAGGTGAGTCACCACGTTCATCACTGGATGAAGACATCTTGGAGAAATCACAAGCTGAGCAGCTTGTGTGGTGAAGGTTTAAAACCAAAGTGACAGCCACATGCTGAGCCCAGTGAAGCAGAAGAATGTCAACAATAACACACGATGCCGGGCTGTGATTAGCCAAGCGTGGGGGCTCGGCAAAATCCTCCGCTCTCATTGGGTCCCGCATCTCCTAGCCCGTGTGTCGCTCCTCCCTCTTTCGCGTTTGACAGATAGAGTTAGTCTGACAAAATCGACGCCCCAAATCAGTCGACCTTGGACCTTAATTTAACCACCAGGATGGTCTGATTTTCTCTACCTGACCCTTCCACATGAATTTTACACCTTTGAGCAACACATTTCCACCTCTAACTCAAAAACTCCAGATTTGTGGGTTATCCCACTTTTGCGTATGGGGCCTCATATATATATTGTTATGCTGGCCCCCCCGTCCACACACAGCTTCCATGGCGACGACAGGTACACCCTTACCAAGTACCAACAGCGTCACCCTCAGGACAGCATACAGGACGGGGTCGGCAGCACACACACAGGGACACTTCTCGGCGAAGATTCGTGGCTAGCAAGGGAAGCGAGGTACAGACCCACAGACCCCAGACTTACTCAGAGAGGCAGGAATACAGTTAAAGGCAAGGCACAACTTCCTTACTTTACTGGCACACAAGAGTTAATACAGGATGACACACAGTACTTTTACCCCAACACAAACAGGGCAGGATCACGTCCTCAGGGGAGAGCGGGGCAGGCAGGCGTCCTCTCACACTCCTAACTGGGCTGCAACTTCTTCTTCTCTTGTCTCTCCCCTCACTGGCACTCCTGTCGCCGCCCGCCGGACCCGGCGGGCCGAAACTATTTGCTGACATCAGCCCCCCTTTCCCTTGTCCCCTCTAGCCGCGTCCTAGTCGCGTCCCTTCTACTGGACAATCAGGCATAAGATATCCACCTGGCTGCAAACTCAGGCCCTCACTACCACTTCTGCACCAATGTCATCATTGCCAATCTGGTAGCATTGCCAACGCTATCTTCACACTAAGCGCCGCCGCAACATATATATATATATATATATATATATATATATATATATATATATATATATATATATATATATATATATATATATATATATATAGTTCGACTTCCTTTTTTTTGTTTTAGGTGACCTCTTTAAGAAGCTGAATTAAGAGAGACTTTTGGGCTACTACATCTGTTGATGCAGGCAACAGTAGTGGTATTATGAAACCTATGATGGATGTGAGTTTGATTATAGTACTTGCAAAGAGATATTTATCTCAATAATATGGCTTTCAATTCGAAACAATTAATATGATCAAGTTCCTTATGTGCCCTATGACCTCCTGTTGTCAAGTTACCAACTATCATCCCCCCGCAGATAGGCAGGAATCAATGTATGTCTCAAATCAAGGGTGACAAGAGAGCAATGACTGAAGGAAATCAACATGATTAATTCACCAATTTATTAACTTGCTGGAATATGCATCTAAAAGATTTTTGGAATTGTCACCCAAGCTTTGATAGAGTTCTTGTTTTCTGAGTGTCTCAAGGTATTTATACCTAAGAGGTGCTAAGCTCACTGCTGCTGTGTCTGGTCCCTATCTCTTGGTGCCTCACGATGCACTACCAAGCCAAAACTCAGTTGCTGGTTGGCTGGATTGTACTCTTTGTCATCTGCTGATGCAGGCTTCTTGCATCTTTCTGGTCTGGAAGATGTCCTGTTTTGTGTATATGATCCACCAGGGTGCTGGAGGTGCAATGGTGTCTCATGTCAGCTTGGTGTTCCTTTAATCTAGTTTCTAGTCCTCTGCTTGTTTTGCCATATTAGCTCACATTGCAACTGTTGCATGTAATTAGGTAAATACACACGAGAGCAGATAATAAATCACTGAGCATGATTAGTAATTCTTTATAATTTCATACTTTACAGCTTCAAATGGCGATCCAAAGTCACCACAATCTCTTCACTTTCTACACGGACAAACTCCCAATCAATACGTCCGTGCCATCACCTCCGTAGTAGAGATTATAGAAGACTATGACACAGACAAGTTCTTCCCTGTCCTTGGCTTTGGAGCAAGAATGCCGCCTGACTTCTCCCAAGTGTCACATGAGTTCTTTGTCAACGGGGACCCTTCCAATCCTTTTTGTCATCGAGTCCAGGGTAAGTTTCTTGTATTAGAGTTTTTTGTTTTGGTTTTACTTTCACCTTGAAAATTCATGTAATAAGAAGAGAGAATTAATTATATTTATTGGATCTTTGTCAGTTCCTTCAGGAGATGTTTTATGACTTAACAAGTTACCATTCTTAAAGTAAGACATTCAATGAAGCATTAGGATGGAAAATTGTGAAACTGATATGCAAATAATGTGAAGAGAGCCTGTTAGATGTACAATACAGGTGCCTCTTTTTTTATGCGTGTTTGTTTTACACGTTCTTGAATTTACACAAGGTCCAAATTCAAACAAATTTTCTATTTACTTTTTTTTCACTTGTACACAATACTTCATTGAGTGGTCAACAGATATCTCTTGTGAGTTCCTTTGTGCCACCAAAACAACATCAGTTACACAAACACACATGTGCATACAATATATATATATATATATATATATATATATATATATATATATATATATATATATATATATATATATACTCATACCAGCTCCTTCATTTATGAATGAATTATGTTTTTAGACAACCATTTGTAAATCAAAAATTTGTGAAAAGAGAGGTACCTGTACACAGATGCGTATTGCACAGCTGCCACCAGTATACTGATTCCCCCAACATGTTACCAGCCCTTTCATAGACAATTGGAAGAGCCGAAAGGAAAAATAAACTTAATTTTACTTTAACAGTTTAGGTAACAAGGTAACAGAGCTTTGCTTGATTTATGGTAGTGCACCTTCACCACTTAACTCTACACTAACTAAACATATTTACAACTGTGCTATGTGGGGCCTAGAGACAGAGGCTGTTTTACTCAACTGGTAAGAAGAAGCCTGGTGCATAGTGGTGTCTCTCATCATCATTTATTGTCCCTCTGCAAGCTCAATATCTTCCAGGTAGAGTCACCTGAGCCAGAAGAAGATGAAAATGAAAACAGTCCTGTGCTGGTTCTTCTATATCACCAGAGGATACTAGTTTCATGTTAGATACAATTTTATTAAAGGTTAGACATGGTTTTTCTACTTCATGAGGAGCCTCTGGATCCCCTTACCTTCTTCATGTTGATCTACACCTGAAAGAGGCCACTTCACTATTCTGCCCATTTTTCATAGGCACCATGACATCACACATCTTTATACATATAGTCCTTACCCATATCACTAATGCTGATATTTCCTACTCTAAAGATAACAATATGTACATTTAATAGTTGTACAAGAGTGAAGAGTACAAAGATTTAGTTTATAGATCTTTAAAAGGGATCTCAATCCATCTTACATTACCCACTGGCAGATGCAAGGAAGATATCTGGATGATTAAAAATGTATAAATGGAATACATACAACCTCATTGGCATCATAGAAGATTCACCTGTGTATGATCTAATTAGCTGATCAGGTCAGATATGATGCAGCAGAGATAAGTTCATTTCTGCTATCATCTAGTACTGAGAATCCTGGGTATACTGCACCTATGACTATGATTGTAATTCTATCACTGGGAATGTTTGTCACTATGATTGCCTTAGCTTTCCTCTTTACTGGATATGTATTGTGTGTGTGTGTGTGTGTGTGTATATATATATATATATATATATATATATATATATATATATATATATATATATATTATGTAAGAGGAGGAAGACATCCAAGGGCAACAAAAACAATGAAAATAAAAATGTTCTCTATTATTGCCAATCCCCTGAAAGGATAAAAGAATTAGCCGAATGTCAGGGACAAACGTCTTGAAACTTTCCTCTTAGATAGAGTCAAATCATAGGAAGTTGGAAATACAGAGGCAGGCAGGGACTTCCAGAGTTTACTAGAGAAAAGAATGAATGATTGAGATTACTGGTTAAGTCTTGCATTTGAGACTTGGACAGAATAGGGGTGAGAGGAAGAAGAAATTTTTGTGCAGTAAGGCTACAGGAGGACAGGAGACATGCAGTCAACAAGATCAATAGAGCAGTCAACATGAAAATAGAGATAGATGATAACAAGAGATGTAACATTCCGGTGAAGAGAGCCATAGCCATGGTCAGAAGTTTGTTAATGTGCCCCACTTTTATGGTGTGTAACACATTCCATCAATTTAAAGTCCTGATCTGTTTATAGGTTTTCTTACAGAATCTGACAAGCATGTTCTAAGGATATCAGAATAACTGTAAACAGAAGATATTAGCATGTCAGGTTACATTACTTATGACTGGTTGTTCATAGATGATTATAGCATCTCTCTCTCTCTCTCTCTCTCTCTCTCTCTCTCTCTCTCTCTCTCTCTCTCTCTCTCTCTCTCTCTCTCTCTCTCTCTCTCTCTCTCTCTCTCTCCTTGTTACCATTACCATGGTTATTATTTTGAAATAAAAAAAATTAATTTAGGAAGCTCTTCCTTTTGACAATTTTTGGAAATTCCCTCTCTTTTATCTAGATCCTACTGTAATCTTTACACATTGTAGAAATGTTTTTATTTAGAAGTTAAAAGCATTGGAATTTAGTTGCTTGCTATTTGTTAGTTAAGGTAACACACGCAAGTCTTAAATTAAAAAATTAATCTATCTTCAACTGAATGACTTTCTTTAAGCAAACTGTCTTTCAGTCATTGCAAGCATAACCATCAAAATTAAAAAAGCCCATGTACAAATTTGCATTACTAATCAACTTCATGATGCAGTAGAAAGCTGCTAGTACATGTTTGTAAATGTGTACATAGTCAAATAATTACTAAGCTATTTACACTGATATATTTTCCCATAAGAATGCTTACTATTTAACCATACGAGCACAGTGATTCCATTTAAGAATTGATTGTGATAGCAATTTATAAGACTTTTGTGCCTAATGGTTTATATGGTAATTATTTTTGGATTGTAAGCAATGTTGAATTTGAATTTTTTTTGTTCAGAATCTTTATATTTTTAGCCCTGCTTGGCTGCCACTCCAAGATCACATCAGATAAATAATGCTACCTTATTTCTGTATTTTGGAAAAGGCAACTATGGCTTGGTCCAGTCCCAGACATATCTGTTATTCACTGTGTGCTATTAATATCAAATTCATACAAAATTTATTACAAGTTTCTTTTAGTCTGGTTAAAGTGACTAATTTTTTTTCAGTTCATTTGTATGTAATTTTCTTCCCCAATGTACAAAATTTTTTGTGTGTACACAGGAGTTCTCGAGGCCTACTATAACTGCCTGAATCGTGTGCAGCTCTATGGACCCACCAACTTTGCTCCAATTGTGAACCATGTAGCACGCTTTGCTGCTTCAAACAAGGATGGGGATAAGTATTTCATTCTTCTGATATTGACGGATGGGATCATTACAGATATGCCCCAGACCAAAGAGGTAAGTCTGTCCGCAGGCGTGTGAGTCAGTTAGTGATCAAGCATTTATTCCAAGTCTCTTGGGAAAGTATCAAGGAAAGGATTTAGTATAGAGGAAGAGAATATGAGATAATTTGAAGACAATAATGGACCTTCTTTTATTTTCCCATAAAACATTTAATAGACTTGGATGTCTTGAGTAAGTCATCTTATTAGTAAAACCCACTTTATCACTGTAGAGGTTATGGTAGTCATCAGAGAAGATAAAATGCATCATGCACCCTAAATACTTAATTAAATTGAAGAAATCAGTAAGGTCACAACCGAAATGAGCTGCATGGTAAAGGACTGCTTTGGGCTCATCTATAGATATTAATGTTTACAAGTGTAGTTTTAAATAATCAACTGATTTCTCATTTTACTGATCATTATTTCAAGATTTTTCAGTTGATTTTCCAATTTTTATTTCAGGCTATAGTAAATGCATCTTCCTTGCCTCTGTCAATCATCATTGTTGGAGTTGGTAATGCAGATTTTGACAACATGGAAGAGTTAGATGGAGATGTGGTGCGTCTTTCCAGCAATGGTCGGTATGCTTCCCGAGATATTGTTCAGTTTGTTCCATTTAGGGATTTCTTGAAGGGGATGGGGGATCCTCACAGGACTAGGCTTAGACTGGCACGAGAGGTTCTAGCAGAGATACCAGACCAGGTTGTCTCATATATGAAATCCAAAAACATCGCACCGCAGCCGCCAAAGATTAATGAGGCCCATTTGCCATCAAATCACACTACCATTGATGCCTAACACATTAGGTTGTTTGTATTTTTATGAATGTTTCATTTTTATAAGCTATTTACCAGGTATCCTTTATGAAACTCATCAATTTTTGCATTAATGTAATCTAGTGCATGGTGATACCCTGTACACTATTGTACACCAGTCACTGTTAGAGATACTTTCTGAAAGTAAATCTAGTTTACAGAGGACAGGAAGTACATGGCAATCTTACCATGCACTTAGGATTTTATAGATTTTATGAAGTGTTCAGGAAACCATCATATTCATTACTGATATGGTGTATTGATTATTTTGCATGCCTGTCAGTGCCTAAGAAACTAATTACTGAAATTTTTTTTCGATTGTTCAAGCTTAAGCAGCATTATTTTCATACTCTAGTATTTCATTATAACGTATTCCATCAGGAAAAAAAAGCTTTGACCAAGAATCTCAGTTACTTGTCAATTACAGTTGGTAGATGATAATCAAGTAAAACTTGTAATATGTACTCAGTAACCCCTGAATAAGTCATACCAATTCGAGGAAAGCCAAATTGAGTTATCCAAAAAACATGGTCTTTTTTTTTATACATTTTCTATCCGTTATCACTAATATTTGAAGTGGTTTGTGTAAAGTATTATGTAGATAGATACTACATACATAGCACACATGCACACACATACATATGGTGTACACATACACTTACACACGTGCAGCATGATTTACACCTTCTGTGTCATTGACAGCATCTCCAGCTTCATAATTGACGTGAAAGACACAGTCTTGCCCTTAGAAGCCATAGTAGAATTACAGAGGCAATGATAAAGGGTATAGTGCAAGGAAAAGTTGAGGGAGACACTGCCATGCATTTGCTAAGTAAGCTGCATAAATGGCTCAAGCAACTCAATGTAAGAGCTCTCAGGGATATTTTTAGCCAGTATATAAAGGCAAGGGGCTTAAAAAGTATACTGGTGCACTTGAGATAGAAAAAATAAAACAAGAGAAAAATCCTGAAAGTGTCCAACTTATCCGATATCTAGTTTATATGGGTCCCACTTAAGGGCGATTTACTTTATGTATTACCACGTGAATGAGCAATTTCAATTACTACCAGTAATATTAAAAATAGTGATAACACTATCATCATAAAACGATTTCCTCTATCCTATTAAAAAGCCTGCCAATACTTTTATTCTGTTCCTTATTTGTTACCTGTTTTTTTTTCTACTAGTAACAATGTGCATTATAATCACAAAATTACAGGAGTGGTTAGATCTGTTCCTGCTTTTCTTAATGTGAAAGAGTGATTTTTGTGTATTTAACTGGCTGTATATTGCTTTTCTTTATTACTAATGAGAAAGCAAATACAGTGGAGACTCAATACTCAAACTTAATCCTCTCCAAAAGCTGTTTGAGTAAAATAAAGTTTGACTACTGATACTTGTGAATCAGATTATTCATTCTGATGATAGCAAACCTGAAATTTACCAAAAATTCAATGTAATTTTTTTATATCAACAATCATATCCACCAACTCTGATACCTTACAACTTGCCTCCCAGTCATTACAATGGGTCAGACAAAGCTCACCATGGAAAAAAAGATCAGGCCCTTGCCCTGTTAGAGCAAGGAATGTCAGTCATTCATTTAGCCGTGGACATGAAGGTTACAATGATGGCGATCTACAATCTAATAAAAGCAGTTGCCATGGCCCTACTTGGCACATTATCTCAGCAGGAAGGCTTTGGGGGACAAAAGAAGTCATCATCAAGGACTGACAAGCTCCTGAATTGTGAGATGATAGCATATCCCTACCTGAATGTTGTTGTCTCGAAAGAAAAATAACCCAGACCCTTCTTTATGCTGGGGTAAGGTGCTGGGTAGGGCCACAGCAGCTGCTTTTATTAAGTTGTAGATCACCATCTTTGTAACCTTCAGGTTCATGGCCACACAAATGACTGACATTTCCTGGACTAAAAGGATAAGGGCCTGGGTCTTTTCTTCATTAGTGAGCTTTGTCTGACCCATTGTTATCACTGAGAGGCAAGTTGTAGGGTGTCAAAATGGGACACTGAGTAGCAGGGTAAAAGTGATCTTTCCTCAGAAAGCTACAAGGACTCACTGAATGGTAGTGTGTAGCTAGATGTGGTCTAGCCTACCAAGCCACCACTACCTCTGTCCCTTTCTCCTATGGCTGGAATGATGGTGCTTTCTATACGAAAAGTTTTTTGCGTCTCATTTGTATAGATTTTTTTGGCAGGCACTGTATAACTTTTTCCTTTTCTTTAGGTACGGGTAGTACATACAATAGGTAGGTCCTTTTAGATTGATCAAACTTAACTACTTAATACAAGACCTGCAGTTAACTTCATGTAAATATAGAATAGCAGTATTACCCATTTGCATTGAATGAGCTTGAGGATATGGTTGTTAGTGTTTCTGAGGAACATTCTATGGACTAAATTATAGTACAGGATTATACAGTGCACTACAACAGTACTGTATTGCAGTACAGTGCCATATAGGTCATGATTAATTCATAACACAGAGCAATGCAGTGTTGTGCACTGTATTGTAGTATTAACAGCATGATGCTCTCATTTTACCAAACATGATTGATTATTCTCAGATTGTTCACTTAATTTTTTATGATACCTACATAAACTATTTATATTGATTTAACCTGAGCCAATTTTTATGTGAAACAGCATACATTATTTTCATTATTGATTGATAATGATGAATGCTTTTAGGTTTGTAACCAAATGTGACCTATTCAAGTCCAGTCTGTGTGGATCCCCTTTTCCCTTTTAGCTCCCTAATGCATGTTCTTTTAATGCAAGTGTAACATTTTGCTTGCTTATATTGTTATTGTGTATCGTGTGATGGGATTTTGGCAATATAACTCACAGAATTACTTTTCAGTATGGCAACTTAACACATTTATGAGGTTAGTGTGTTTGGCTCACTGTTAAGATGCCTCTGGTGTGAATCTAGGACTGGAGAGGAGGCAAATTTTGGTTTTGACTCATTTTCTCACTAAAATATCTGTTAACCTTGTATTGAATAGCTACTGGAAATTAACTGAGTAGGAGTGGAATACCAGCTGTCCTCCCTTTCTTGTGTGTGTATATCATTTGTGATTTGATGCTGTGTGTAATAATTACTTATTTTCATGGAGGCAAAAAGGAAAACTAAAATAAAAATTAGTCCAACTAGGTATGCTCTCACAAAAGCATACTCCTTTCCCATTTTTTAATTTTTTTATTAGAAATGTTAATATTGTAAATTGATCAAAATTGATTTTATGAAAGCATGAGAAACTTACTTGCTGAACACCAGTTTTTGTATATTTATATCTAAATGTGAATTTAGTTATTATTTCTTTATGTATGATGAAATTCAAGAACTTATAGGTTAAAGAATTGGTTGCTGATCTGTTTACCATCTACTGTTATGAAATGTATGGACTTTGTACAGTAGTGATTTTAGAAATTAACATTATCTATGACTTTGCCCAAAGGTACCAAAATCTTATGTGACCATCTTTTATATCTCATACTGCAGTGCCTTTCAAGTAATTTGTTTGTCAAGTATTGAGTATCCATCAGTGATGAGGTACTCTCAGCATCAGCATTTGCTACAGAGTGGTGTTTGTGTTGATAGAACTATTTCTGATAACAGATATGTGACCATTACAATGTACATATGTAATGTATCTCTTGTGACTGTTGATCTGTAGTTCAGATATTTAGGATATTGAAACATTTATTGTAATTTTCATGGCTGTGTAGTTTGACACTAACAGCAAAAAAAGAAAAAAAGTGATTACCTGGGAAAAATGATTTCTTTTAGTTGCTTTATATGTGAATGAAAACTGATAAAAGTAGTATCATATGTGAATGAAAACTGATAAAAAGCCTATATGGCGGTGCTCACATCTACTAAGTAGGTCTTTTGTTCCTAATTTATTGGTCAGAATCCAAAATTGAATTGTTGAACCACTTCAATGAATTTCCCAGGATATGTGCAAATTTTTTCCCCAATATACCTATTCAAAATGTTATGTAGTCTTGAACATTTAAGGCTAAGCAAATCACAGAAACATTGAGACATCGAGTTGAAAAGATAACCTACCTCTACTCTTGCCTTTTAAATTTAATCTTAAGTTTTAATAAAAGAGTGTCATAGTCATACAATTGATGTGGTTGTCCTTAGTCTGGAACAATATCCCATAAGAACCAGAGCTACCTATGTGGGCATTGTTTATTATTGTGTTCATCATTCCATTTCCTTTGTTTGCATGAGAGAAAGCCTTATTACTTATGAAAATGAACAAAGCTGTACTATTAATAATCATAATAAAAATGTTTCACTGATCTAAGTCAAAGATAAGGGATGTTCCAAGTTCATAACACGTGTATTCACCAGCATTTTTATGTGATATGCTGGACTTGTGTTATACAGCCTGTCCACTATTTCTACCTCATGTGTAGAGAAACCTGTTAACTTTAGCGCTCTTCTATATTTAGGTAATACTCTGTTGCTGTACTTATATTGAACACATAATATATTTTGTGAATGAAACACATTTACCATCTTTTATAGATGTCTTTGTAGCTTGGGATATCACATACAAATGATGCCAGTGACATCAGTATGAACTATATTTATGAACAAATGTGATTTTTTTTGTGAGTTGGCATTTAACTTTATTTGGTCATCTCTAGATTTTCAAACAAATACAACCTTGATCAGAAGTGTACTAATCCAGATGAAAACAAGTCTGGGCCATTTAAAAATCCAAGTGATAGATCAACTCACTAGTATGTGGAAACAACAATCATAATCAACTGTATCCATATATCATGATGTTAGGATATTGACCAAATTCAAAAATCATTCATATAAGATATTCAGAAGTTGATACAGAATGTCAATAGTTTCATAATAATATATGTTCTATGCATCTATATACTGTGCCCCTACCTGGTACTGTACCCTAATATAAGGAAGGCTCTGGTGTGATCTGCCATCATCTAACACTGCAGGAACTTGTCAGTCTGTGATGATGCCTTCCTTGACTCCCCAGACCCTTCCTTATGCTGAGGTACAGTGCCAGGTAGGGCTGTG
>CM035184.1:5962208-5975444 GCA_020233015.1 Callinectes sapidus
ATGTATGTGTTATTATATTGTATGAGGTTGTGCCCCTAATGTTTATTTTAATGGACTTTGTGCCTGCGGTCTCTGTGTCCTGCTCGGGATGTTGCCACGCCCCCTCTGTCTGTCATGCGTCATTTTCCAGTTGGCATCACCCCTTGTCTGAGTAAGGAGGCTCCCTTGTTCGATTGCTGGCTCCCACCCTTTTTCCCTGTACTCTGCTCAGCTCTGTTACTGTTTTGTACAATATACTACAGTGAGTTTATTTGGGTGTGTTTTTTGCCCTCTACACCTTCCAGCAGAGACAGAATCAGGGGACTTCTGTGATGACCAACACATTCTTGGTTGCACCATTGGTCCCGCCCCATGTGCCTACTATCCAGCGCCTTACAGTGATTTCATGCTACTGAGTGCCTCACAGCAACTATTCCTACTATCCAGTGACTATTCATGCTGCACTAGTGCCTCAGAGTGACTGTTTGCAACTCAAGTGCCTCAGCAATCCCGGCCACTACACCTCAGTGCTGTGTTTGGTATTCTGTGTGTGTGTTCCTGAGTGGCTTTCTCTTGCTCAGCCACCCTGTCAGCCACTGCCTGTAGTTTGTCTACCTGCAGTGCAAGGCTTTGTTTGCAATTTGGATTTTCCTGTAGTGTGGGCCTTGTACATTGTATTTCCTGCAGCCCTGTTCTGCTGTGATCCTGCCATCTCATGACTCCGTGTGTGGTTTCTACTGCCATCTTCTCCCACCTGTGACCCGCCTTCTCTTATGCCTCAGCATAAGTATAGTGGTGTATTTTTTTTTGCAATGAGTTGTATTTTGGGGTGCAGTGAGTATTTTCTGCTTTTCCTGTCGTCACAACAGTTGTGGCACATTTTTTCTACGCTTCTTATTGACTGTTTTGCTGCTTGATGGATGTGTTACCTGGTCTCTGGTTGGCTTTTGCCTTTGTTCTTTTAATGTAGGCTTCTCATTCATTCTGGCACATCTTTCTTGTTGTCAGATTGGCTGCCTTTAAGTTTGGCACCATCACACATTATTCCTGTGTTTTTTTTATTTACTCAGCTGTGTTGAGTGTGAGCACACAACTACCATGCTAACCTGCAGTCTTACTCAATAATACACACCTTTACATATTCCTTATAGATTGTGCAAAAGCAATTATTTTCCTTTCAACAGTTTCTCTTGTGTCTTATGTCTCTGTGTATGGCTACTGTGCATGTCATCTGTGCCTCTTGCCCCAATGGCCCCTGACAGTCACCAGCAGACCTTAGTTGCAGTGTTGGCCTCTTTGCACCTGTAATTGTTGCTATGCACAACACCCCAGCAGTAAACCCTACCCAGGTGTACACAGTTTTCAGTTATCTTGTTTTATATTATATTATATATTTGCCTCATGTTTGTTTTCATGTACCTCTCTCTTTTGTGTGTGTAACTTTTTTTTACATGAGTTTGTTTTACATATTTTTTTTATTTACACAAGGTCCAAAATCCTAACAAATGTTCAATTTGTTTTTTTTGTTTTTTTTCCATTTATACACAGTATTTCATTGAGTGGCAACTGGATTTATTGTGCAAGTTCCTGTATGCTACCCAAACAACAGCAGTCACACATATGCATGCACACACACACACACACACACATTTATATATATTCGTATAGGAATGTACACAATTTATTGGTTCCTTGGTAGGGTGAGCTCCTCTCTCAATGGATATCGAATGTTTACCGAGTTGTGGCGACTGGCGAGTCGACGGCGGTATCAATGTTATGTTTACAACAGTGACAGTTGTAAGTCTGTCTAAGAGTGTTCATTGGCTAACAGGGCTGATACGTCACTACTGTGACATCATGAGGAAAGGGAGCCAATCATAAGGTGGCATTACTCCTGGGCTGAGAAAATTATATGACATTGTTTACAAACTTTGATACAGTGTCACATGCCCACAAGTACTACTTACCACAGTCAACACTCCTCACAGTGCTTTCAGCATGGCTAGTGAACCCCATAATATAACAAAGAGAAATGATTTGCCCGATACCAAGACCTTAATCTTAGTGAAGGTGTAGTGTCAGGTTGATTGTTTCAGGCAGAGAGCATGTATATAGTTCATGTTGAGGAAAGTTCAATAGCATTTCACTATCACTTGGTGCCATGGAGTCAAGATGATCCTCATGGTATAGTCATATATGAATGCAAAGATGATACCCATTATAGCAGGCAGTAGAGGAGCAGAAATACAAATTCACTTTGGAGACTCATTACTCAAGCTTAATTCCAAATGGGTGTTCAAGTATTAAAAATGTTTGACTGCCGATACCTATAAATAAAGTACATAATTCTTTCTGAACTTAGTTAAACCCTAAGTTTATAAATATTTCAATGTATTTTTTTCTTTTTTTATTTCTTTGGGTGTAAGCAAATATCTTGTATTTTGGGCTTGATCTCACATAAAAACTAAATTAGTGTTTTTCTTTTACACTGTTCTGAACTTGATTAAAGTTTAATAACCATACTGAAGTCATCAGCATTTGTGTACCAGCAGGACATCGTCTGCACATCTTCCTTACTTAATAAACCGTTTATACTAGTATTTTGGAGTTTTGATACTTCTGCACAATTTACTCTTATTTATGATTATTTTCTTACCCATCTCATGCTCATGTATCCTGTTGGCCCCTTACCCGAAAGAAAAAGTTTTCCGCTTATCTTCTTGTTCTAGTTTTCTAGCCTTTTCCATCAAAGTTTCTCATATTTTCCCTCTGAGATTTTGTGAGATGATGATGTAGTGCTATTTCCTTACATTCCTCTAAACCTTTCTATTTCGATATTTTCCTGAGCATTTAATCTTTTCAGCTAAAGATTCAAAACAAACTAGTAATGGTCTAGGTTTGTGGGCATCTTCAGTGGGTTTTCCCAGGTGAGTAAGATTTATTAAACTATGACTCTTTGATTCCACCTCAAGCACATCTTCAATCATCCTCTTTACGAAACTCTTATTGCTTTCTTTTTCTTTACAAATTCATTGTTAATGCTTTCAAATGCTCCATATATGATAATGTTATTCTTACTTTCTTCATCTTTCATTTTTTTATTTTTTCCTTCTTGTTCCCAGATCTCTTTTCTGAGTTTGTCATTGTTCTCATTTATCTACTTTTATTTTCAACTTTCTAATTCCTGTTGATTGGAGTCTTGAACATCTGGTCCTGCCATAACAGCTTCTGCATACTCACCATGTCTATCAGCAGCAATGTCTTCTTATTTACTTATCCTGGACTCAAAGTTCATAAGTCATTAATATGTTGAGCAATGTCATTCCTCTCTGTAGTCTACAAGGTGGGCCACCACAGTCCCATCTAACCTACATAGCTCTGATGCTGCTCTGGCCTTCAGAGATCACCTCAGCCATATTATTTATTCTTACATCTATACATTATAATTTGCCAAGTGATTCTTTCTCTAATGACACAATACTCAGTTCAAGTTTCTTTTTCTTGTCTGAAATTTTGGATACATGCCCAGTAATTTACCAGCCACCTATGGAAATTATTGGTTTTGTACATCTTTCTAGGTGTTTCTTTTTCTAGTGTTTCAAGTTTTGGGGTATAAGGGAGCTATGTGTGGACATATGTACTGGTTGTGTGCAAGGATATTATTAGAGAATCCTTAGTTGTGTGTGTTATGATACTATGAGAGGATTTTCTAGAGTGTATTTACAGTTTTAACAAGATTTCTATGTTATTAACAGGAGAAACACTCCTTCGAACCTGGCTGGTCATCTCTCTTATTCCTGAATGCCCCTGGCTGTACAACCTAGGACATGTTTCTTGAGAAAGCCTTTCTCAAAGTTCTTGCTCAAAGTAACCAACAACCTAGCCAAGTATGTAAGACAAGTGATTGCAGCTAACATTGTTGAGAAAAATTGCATGAAAAATTTCCTTTAACCTCTCGCTTCTAATGTAGAATGATAAAACCAAAGTAATGGTTTGGAAACTGCTATGATGGCCAGCACAGGTGTCAGATTTTAAGCACAACTAATGAGTTATTAAAAGATTTAGATTAGCTTATCTAGGGATGTTGTGTTATTTTCTGTAATATCTGTGACAAGTCAACATACATACATTGTGTCAAACTATAATGCTTACAGGCATAGATATCCTTGTGATGTAAATAAAATACAATTCCACAAAATTTATATTTCTTGGATGGAATCACTTAGTTTATATACTTTATTTTATGGAGGGAGTATATTTTATTTAGTCTATTTTTCATATGAAGGATTGCCTGTTTTTTTTTTTTCTGCAGTAACTGTACACCACTCACATAAGAAACAGGAATGTTATCTAGGTAGTTAGATTTAGGAGAGTTGTCTTGTTCTCTAGAAGAAGAGTATGCAAGAGTGTCATGACTCATGAAGGCCAAACCAGTCTCAGAAACTATTCAATAGGTCCGCCTGTGGATGTAGAGAGGTGCTGGTGAATGGAGAATAGTGCTGCAGGACTGGTGGCAGGATGGGTTGCCATTTGGTATTTTTCAATACCAAATTAGGGTAAATTTGGTATTGAAAAATTCATTTGGTATTGAAGCACCGTGACTGGTATTGGACTTAAATTTGGTAGTGATCTGACAAAAACAACAGCAACATAATAATAATAATAATAAATAAATAAATAACAAAGGACACACACACAAACCTCCGGTTCCCACGCGTCCGTTTCGAGACCTGTACGAGTGTCGTACAAGTACGCACTATGTAGCAACAGGCCATGTCTCCCACAGTCAGATGGCTGTGAAGGTATCAGCATGTCGAAGTGGAAGTGTTCCTATGAATCAGGTTGCACTTACCACGCCGAGTGGGGAAAATAATTTCCATGGGTATCAAAAGCAAACGATGTCACTCAACAGGCATATTGCAAATTGTACCACAAAAACTTACAGCCAATAAAAGGAACACTTTATAATCATGCAGAGTCCAAGGAACATACACAGCATGCCTCCTCAGTTAGCTTTGCAAGTACGTCTATGTTTCAGAGCTGTAAGAAAACATCATCAGATCCTGATAAACTGAAAAGAGCTGAACTGCAGCTTGAGGTAGGGATTACATGTCACTGCCCAGTTATTGCTGTAGACCATTTAATGGAGATTATAAAGCCCTACGGGGTGGAGAGCCCTCTTGAGAACTTGAAACTGCATCGTACAAAATGTTCCAGTCTAATTACCCAAGTAATTTCTCCTGCTCTTGAGAAGGACTTGTTATTAAAGATTGAGACAGCTAAACATTTGAAGCGGTGAAAAAGCTTCTAGACAAGAACAAGATTGATATCAAGAAGTGCATTGGTTTTTCGAGTGACGGAGCAAGCGACATGACTGGCAATAAGAATTCTTTATGGTCAAGATTAAAAGCTGAGTCACCTAGTTGTGGAAAAATGCCATGTACATGTCACAGTTTGGCATTATGCGTGCAAAAAGGGTTCGAAAAACTACCCTCAAACTTAGGATTAATTTTGAAAGAGGTACCCGAGTGGTTCAGGAAAAGTGCTCTGAGAAGGGAAACCTATAGAATACTCTTTGAAACCATGAATATAAATGAAGAGCGGTCAGATATTCCTAGTCAGAAACTCGCTGGCTTGTGCGTGGCAAAGTAATTTACAAATTATCAGTAAACTGGGAAGAGCTTAAAGCATATTTCAACATTGCCAAAATCGAAGGTACCCAAGATGTTCGCAACAAAGCAACATTGTTGTGGGACATGTTTAACGAGAACTGCCTGTATTATGTGTTTGTATCTCCCATAATGACTGAATTTGAAAGACTTAATACACTGTTTCAGTCAACAAACGCCAAGCCCTCCACATTCTTTCATGAGCTGAACATTCACTTCACCTCTTTGACTAGTCGAGTGTACAATGAAAAAAACATGCATTTGCCTTTGGAAAAGATTGATTTTGGAGTAAAGTTCTTATCAGAGTGTCAGCGTCTGCTGGGTAAAGAAAAAAAAAACTCATATCACATGATGTGAGTAATGCATCATAGTGTTACGAACCCATGTATGGGGGGGTGGCCGTGGCCGTGGATATGTGTGTATGTATGTGCGTGGTGGGCGTGAGAGTAGAAAAAGAAGCAACGGGTCTGGGACGGGAAGGAGAGAGAGAGAGGCGTATCGGAGCGAGGCAGATGGAATGTTGATGATTCAGCAAATCGTCTTGGCCACAGGCAGTGAGGGGAGAGAGCAGAGAGAAGAGAGTTGGGGCCCGGTGAGGACAGAGGGAAGAGCTGCCTCGTTTCCCCTCGTTCCTAGACAGATATGTGCGTTGGCAGTGTGTGCGCCTGGACTGTGTGTGCCTAGTTGACATCGTGGAAGCCTGCTGGGAGGCCGTGAATGAGGTGTGAGGTGTGAGGAGGCACGAGCTGCTGCCTTGCTGTGCCGTCTTGCTGAGCGCGCCTTTGTCATTGTGTGAGGCGTGTCACGGTCCCCCGTGTTACCTGTAGTGCTTGCTAAGTAAACTAGCCAAAGTGAACTCTTGTGTATTTGCTTTGTCCCCCATTTTGAGCTGCTATAGGTGCACTTCGCTACACTTGGCCATCCGAACCGTATGGAAGTTATGCAACCCCCCTATGCCCTGTTGCCCTGCTTGTGCACCTAGGAGGCCTGTGTCAGGATTAAAAGAATACAGGGTTGACCCGTTTCGGAGTAAAAATGAGCAGGCTTGGCGCATGACATCACGCGGCTTCTTCAGGTCGGGGTCAAGAGGAACTCATGAGATCAGTCTGTCCTTGACCTCAGCGGAGTACATGTCAGCGCAGACGTTGGCCGCACCTCCCAGCATGCGACAATGGCTTATATATATATATATATATATATATATATATATATATATATATATATATATATATATATATATATATATATATATATATATATATCAACTCCTGTGGCACCCTGAGGGATGCATAGGGCCTCAATGAATTCAGCCACCACCATCTATCCTGTGCCAACTCCTCCAAATCCTCCCAACACTCTTCACCAGCTTCTCGTCTCATTGTGCGCATCCACGTCTCCTTCGGCCTTCCTCTCCCTCTTCTACCCTGCACTTGCCAACCGGGTGTTCCCCCTACAATCACTCCCTCCCTTCTGAAGACGTGTCCTAGCCATTTCCATCGAGACAATTTAACATATTCATCTACCGGTTGCACACCCGTAATTTCTCTCACTCTATCATTTGAAACCCTATCCCACCACTTAACTCTTAAAATCCTTCACAAAGCCTTATTTTTGAAAACCACGAATTTCTTATCCGATGTTACTGTACTATACCACGATTCATGCCCATAAATCAAAATAGTTCTAACCATAGTATTATAAATTTTTATTTTAGTATGTACTGAAAAGTTATTATTATTCCACACAGTTTTTAACATGCCCATCACTTGATTCGCCTTCCTTAACCTTTCCTCAAACACCACTTTTAACGATCCATCCATAGACAAAAGCGTACCAAGATATTTAAACTTCTCTACTTGTTTCACAACTCTTCCCCCAATCACGCAAGCTCTTGGGTTGACAATATTCATATTGTTACGTTTACCCCCCCTTTCTCTTCTTCTTCTTCACACCCTCTCTCTGCCCTCAGCAGCACGTCTCAGGCCACAGGGTTCACACAGGCCTCCCAGGTGCACAAGCAGGGAAACAGGGCATAGGGGGGTTGTGTAACTTCCACACGGTCCGGATGGGCAAGTGTAGCGAAGTGTACCTATAGTAGCTCAAAATGGGGGACAAAGCAAACACACTGAGTCCATTTTGGCTAGTTTACTCAGCAAGCACTACAAGTAACATGGGGGACCGTGACACGCCTCACACAATGACAAAGGCGCGCTCAGCAAGACGACACAGCAAGGCGGCAGCTCGGGCCTCCTCACACCTCACACCTCTTTCACGGCCTCCCAGCAGGCTTCCGCAATGTCAACTAGGCACACACAGTCCAGGCGAACACACTGCCAACCCACAGGCACTATTACATGGCAGTCAGAATATATCTGTCCAGGAACGAGGGAAACCAGGCAGCTCTTCCCTCTGTCCTCCTCACTGGGCCCCAACTCTCTCCTCTCTGCTCTCTCCCCTCACTGCCTGTGGCCGGGACGATTTGCTGAACCGTCAACATTCCTCTGCCTCGCTCCGATGTGCCTCTCTCTCTCCTTCCCGTCCCAGACCCATTGCTTCTTTTTCTACTCTCAAACCCACCATGCACATACATGCACACATACCCACGGCCACGGCCACCCCCCCATACATGGGTTCGTAACACTACCCCCCCTCTTGCAAAAAGGCCGACGCGGCCGTCCTCAACTCCCTACAAAAGAAAATAAACTAAACAGAATAAAATAAAAATAAATCACTTCTACTTCTTAACCTACACAAGAACTAAATTTCTACATAGTCCCTTAACCACTGCGGTGGCCTCCGGGCCCTGGTAGGCCTATTATTCTCAAACACCTGTCCTTGGGCCTCACCATCGCTGTCACCACTGTCACTTCTGTCACCTCTGTCACTGCTCCCTTCACCCTGGCTATCGCTGTCTAGAGCGGGGTCATCACCACTCTCACTCCCAGGTGAGGGAGGAGTTTGGACAACGCCATCCTGGCCCTCCCAGGAAAAAGTGGCTTCTCCAGCATACCTCCACAGACGGTCCACATGCGATCAACGTGGACAATGCGCGGCCCCTTACGTGTACCATCGCCCAGCTTGCAGATGATGTCTGAGAGCCGCTCAAGGGCAGTATACGGGCTCTCCCAGTTGCTCTGCAGCCTCGGGGCGAGGCCTCGTCTCTCGCAGGGATTGTACAAGGCAGTCGCGGTCACCCACCGCATCTGCACATCCCCGGCGCGCGGCTGGTACCAGCGCTGCTGCAACGCTGCCACAACCTCAGGCGACGTCTGTGGCAGCTCCCCCCCAGGTGGTCGTCCAGTAGCCGCTGATAGGCAGTGGCATCCTCGGGGCTTACACGGCAGTGGCCCCGCGATATCCACCGCCATCCTCTCCCACGGGGCGCCGAACTGGTACCACCTCAGTGCTGCTCTGGTGCGTCGCTCCGATTCCTTCTCGACGACGCCAACGTGGTACAACTTGCAACACCACTCCTCCACTCCCTGTCCCATGCCAACCCAGCACAGGCGACGCAGAGTCTTCCTGCGCTCCAGGTGCCCACCAGAGACGCCAGCATGCGCCTCCCCCAGAAACTCAACCTGCAGGGAGAAAGGGTTTACCAGCAGCCACGTCTGCTGTGTCGCTGCCTCCTCCACGCGCCTCTGCCACACACCGTCTTGTATGTGCAGCGTCTGCAAGAATTCCTCCTTTCACGGCTGCTCCTCCCTGCACGACTCCTCGCCTTCCTCCGTCCACCCAAGCACTGTGTGGACATGCTGCCCGCCGTCTCGCTGCTGGCCAGCCTCGCTCTGTCCGCTTCCACTTCCCCCGGGGCCCACCTTCCTCGTTCCACCGTTCACCTCACCGCCGCAGCTGCCCACCGCTTCTTGGCCTCCACAGGCTTTCCCAGTGGCGTCCGCCGCCTCTCCCCTCACGACTCGGCAGTGCCGCTCCAGTCTCTCGTCCTTGACATCCGAACTCGTCACGAGGCTCTCCACCTGTTTAGCAGGACCCTCAAGGACCAGTGGTACGATTTCTCCACGTACCTGCCGCTGCATCCTTCCGAGGTCATCACACACTGCATTCCCAAACAGGGAGTCTAGCCCCAACAGACAGGGTTCTTCCATGTCGGCAAAAGAGACTCTCAGCTCACAGTGGCCAGTCACGCCACACAACTGCTGGTCTGACACCGGGGATGGGGCTGCCACAACTTCTTCCCTCACTTGTGCGTTCCCTGCCGCCAGGTTCATTTGTGCTGCCTGCTCGTCCATTTTCACCTCCTGCAGTCCGATTTTCCTCAAATTCTGGCAAATTATCGTCGTCTGCCGGTCTATTTTCTCCGTCTGCTGGTCTATTTTCTCCGTCAGCCTATCTATTTTCTCCGCCCGCTGGTCCATTTTCTCCGTCTGCTGCACACATACCCACGGCCACGGCCACCCCCCCATACATGGGTTCGTAACAATATTAATAATTTCCGTTCTTGCACAATTAATAATCAAGCCAACTTTCCCCCCCTCTCTCAATATACAATCTCATCTCATCTCATCTGTTCCCTCGCTAATAAGCACAATATCATCTGCATAATCCAAATCTGCTAATTTACGTCCATCTCCCCACACAATTCCAGCATTAGTTTTCTCTGCAACCCTCCTCATCACATAATCAATAACAAGGACAAACAACAAAGGGGAAAGAATCCCTCCCTGAATCACACCCGACTTAACTTCAAAAGCCTCACTCAAGGACCCATCACTCATAACCTTACAAAACGTACCCTCATGCAAATCTTTAACCAACTTCACCAACCACTCTGGAACACCATAATACCTCAACACTTTCTCCATCGCCTCTCTAGAAACACTGTCAAAAGCCTTCTCAAAATCAACAAAACACAAGCTTAAACTAGCCTTCATTTCATTTGCCTGTTGCATCAAATGCCTAACAACAAAGATCTGATCATTACATCCCCGACCTTTTCTGAAACCGGCTTGCTCCTCCCTCAAAACACCATCTAACACCGGCTCAATCCTATTCAACAGAACTTTACAAAATATTTTCAAAGCTATAGGAGACAAAGTAATACCCCTCCAATTCCCACAATCACTTAAATCTCCTTTCTTTGGAATCTTGACAATCACACCATTTTTCCATTCCGACGGTATCATCCCACTTTCTTTAATTTTATTAAGTAACTTAACCAAAATTAGCGGCAACCTATCTTCATCCGCTTTAAACATCTCCGGAAAAACTCCATCTTCCCCTGGTGCCTTATTATTCTTCAACTGCCCTATTGCCTTCTCTACTTCTTCTAACGTAATCTCTCCTCCTCCTATATTCAAATCTCTCTCAGCTTCTGGTATGTCATCTGCCGGTGGTATTGGCCTATTTAAAACTGTTTCAAAATGCTCCTTCCACCTATTTTTTATGTCATTGTCCTTAGTGAGTAAATTTCCATTTCGGTCTTTAACTGGAATTTCTTTACGCTTATTATAACACCCATTCAACTCTTTAATTGCCTTGTAGGCTATCCTCTGACTTTGTCCATCGTTTTTATTAAGTAAAACTTCAGTCTCCGCCACCTTCTCATTTATCTGTCTTCTTTTATCTCTTTTGGCCAATCTTCTAACCTCAGAGTGCAGACTCCAGAATTCTGCCCTTGCTAACTCAACCTCACGATCATCAACTCGGCCAGCTTCACTCCTAAGTTTCGCCTCTCTCCTCTTTTTAATCGTATCCCAAGTTTCATCAGACATCCATTTCTTTCGCCTTGCCCTACACCTTCTCCTGATTGTGCAATCTGCCGATTCTTTCAAAACCGTTTTCACATCTCTCCACATCTCATCAACATTCTGCTCTTCATCTCGCACTTCCAAGGCCAGAAACCTATTCCTACACTCCAACCTAAAATCATCCCTCTCCTCACCATCGTTTCTAAATAGATCAATATCGTACGTATTTGGTTGAGCCTCCTCTCTCTTCTGAGCTTTCAGTTTAGGTTTTAATTTTGCTACCACTAGCTGATGATCGCTACCAATATCACCACCTCTTCTCACACAAACATCTAGCAAAGAACTTCGATGTCTCCTACTGACAGCGACATGATCAATTTGATTTTTGTATTTCCCACACGGCGACACCCATGTTGTTTTATGTATGCTACGATGCTGATATAGTGTACCCCCAATGATCAAATCGTTTGCCAGACAAAAACTTCCAAATCTCACTCCATTATCACTCATTTCTTTTACAGCACCCATTTTACCCATACACACCTCAAACCCTTCATTAGAACTTCCCAGACTGCATTGAAATCACCGACACACAACAAAATGCCTAGTGACTCTGCTTACTACATCTTGCAGTTTACCATAAAACTCATCTTTTTTATCATCGGGCGCACCATTTGTAGGTGCATAGCAAACAAACATACTGATGTTACCGTGATTAGACTTAAATCTTGCATAAAGTAACCGCTCGTGTATAGGTTCCCATTCTGTCACTTCGTCCCAGTAACAGTCCAACTCCCTGATAATGCATCCCATCTTCCCTACCAGAAACTAACAAGCTCAACCCACTATCCAAGTTCATTTTATATATTCCAGTTAACCTGTCTCCGTCAACGCACACATATCCAGCTTATACTTTTCAAATTCAGCAACAGGTTCTTCAATTTTACCGTCCTGATTTAATGTCCTTACATTCCAGTTTCCAATTTTGATACCTCTTTTTGCACAAATAAAAGAATTCGGCGACCGGGAGATTCTTAGCAACCCTTGCCTATCTAAAGGCTGCCCGGGACTAGGGACCGTGATATTGCGTGAATCCATTTTGGTTTCTTCGGCTGAAATTAAAGAACACTTCGCCACAGCGTTACAGTTGGCAGTAGGCAGCTAACTTGGCCATATGCCCACACCCACAGAACTCAGCCAAGCTAAAGTCAAGCGCATGTCGGCTGCAATTCTCGACCATTTCACTCTTAAAGAATTCATCTGCCCGAAAAGCGCATCCACCTCCCTGCCTCCGAAGGCTTCGATCTGTGTAGGTAGAGGGCGATCATATCCTCACTAGCCATATACTACCAAGAATATGTAGACTACACTCACCACATGGATATGGAGAGAGAGCCAATATAACAGTATTACACACACACACACACACACACACACCTCAAAATACCCGAAAAAATCACTTCACAATGATAGATATAAAGAGAGCTAGTATTACAGTATCACACACACACACACACACACACACACACACACACACGGTAGACACACAGTAACTCCTGCTATATAAGTCAGCAAGGCTAGGGGGGCAAGGGGGCGCCTGCCCTATGACGTCACAGCTGATGACGTCACAGCTCAATATTTACGTAGCGCAAACCATTTTGAAAATGACCCCTTGATAAAACGATGACAGATCAATCTATTGCATCTGTTTCGACGCGATAAATAGGATAACTAATTCCCAAAGTACAAACACTCTCCTAGCAACACCAATTCTGAAGAAATTCTACGGAAAAAAACGGTTTTTTTGAAAATATGACACTTTTGAACACTCGTTAAATACCCACTAACTGCCACTTCAACGGAACCAAAACCTATTTCAA
>CM035184.1:5983230-6020091 GCA_020233015.1 Callinectes sapidus
GCTGGCTCAGCAGCATCCCCCACTTCCTTAGTTGAGCTTACCATTTCCTGCAGGTGAGAATGAGAATACTATTAAATTTCATTGATTGAGACTAAATTTATTTTTTAATTACTATAAAGTTGTCCATTGTTGACTCCCTTAAGAATACCTCTCGTTTTACACTGTTTGTTTTATGTGTTTTTGAATATTTGTGGGGTTCAAAATACCCCCCAAAATGTATTATTTACGTTATTTTTCACTTGTATGTGATATTTCGTTGAGTGGCCAACAGATGTCTCACGTGGATTTCTTTATACAACCCAAACAACAACAGTTACACAATCACATGTGCCTACAATATATATATATATATATGTATATATATATATATATATATATATATATATATATATATATATATATATATATATATATATATATATATATATATATACATATATTTATATAATCAGCCCTCAATTAATCGGACTTTCAATTTTTCGGTCAATGTCCATGGTCTGGAGTATTGTCCGATGCAGACTGTGTTTGTCCGGAGAGTGACAACTTTGACCGGTAGGTAGCTCTCGCGGCAGAAGACACAGGCAATGCTATTAACCCATAAACTGTGGCTATGGGATTAAGAGGGGCTGCCGTGGTGCGGCAATATCAGGAAATAATTGACTTTACTTAAATGATATCTACACTACAGAGATGTGTCGCAAATATTTCAATTCACAATTCTGTAACTCAAGATGTACTGTAGCTACCATATTGCTAAGCATTTTTCACCACAAAAATGGATTTCTGGCAGTATCTGGGGCCATTATGGAGAGAGGTGGCAGTGGGAATACACACGATGACTCGTTGCCATGACGACGACCATATGGCAATTTTGTCAATGTCACATGTGAATACACACAACCATGTTCAGTCTGTGCATGTTTCTGTGTGTGTGTGTGTGTGTGTGTGAATCTATAACTCCTCTCTCTCTCTCTCTCTCTCTCTCTCTCTCTCTCTCTCTCTCTCTCTCTCTCTCTCGTCTCTCTCTCTCTCTCTCTCTCTCTCTCTCTCTCTCTCTCTCTCTCTCTCTCTCTCTCTCTCTCTCTCTCTCTCTCTCTCTCTCAAATAATGTTTTGGTAGGCAGATGTGTATTGGTAAACAATACACATCTGCCTATACAGATAATTTATCATCTATATGCATTAAGCAGTAGGATGTTAAAACTTAGTATTACTAATAAGACCAAAAGTCTAGCAGATGAGAAAACAGTGTTTGACAGTTTGTAGCGAGATATGCGACCCTTGCCGCATGCACCTCACTCTCACTCTAGAGCGAGACAAACTATTCTTATCTGCATTGCCATCTTTATCATATTAGTGATTTTTTATCATCATTTGCAGGAATTTTCTAAACTTTTCACTAGGTAAATGAGTGTACGTAGAATGAAATATTCATTGGAAAGTGTTATGTCTGATTGTATGTATATATGCAGTGTTAATGAATAGAAACTGTAGTAATCATAATAAAGATGAAGTGTCATATTATTATTTCAGATTGTATTACTGTTCATATTGTATAAAATATGTAATTGATTAAATTACCGAAGAAGAATTTTAAACATCCAGAGATATGATTCAAATTTAAATATGTTTGTCTGTTTCCAGGAATCTGCGTGACACAGATGTCTTCTCAAAGTCAGATCCACTCTGTGTAGTGTTTTATCAGCCTTTTGGATCCAGAGAGTGGACAGAGCTTAAGAGAACTGAATGTATAGATAATACGCTCAACCCTGACTTTGCAACTAAGGTCCCACTCACTTATCACTTTGAAGAACAACAAAATCTTAAGTTCAAGTTGTTTGATGTTGACTCTCATTCACCATCCCTTGATAACCATGATTATCTTGGAGAGTGTGAATGTACCTTGGCACAAATTGTCAGTTCTAGGACTCTACAAAAGCCTCTGGTGGATCACAGCCATAGTGGAGATAATGGTTACATTATCATCACAGCAGAAGAACTTAGTTCATGTAAAGAGGAACTTGTTGTCCAGTTTGTTGGGAGGAATCTTGAAAATCGAGGATGGTTCTGTTCCACTGTCAGCCCGTTTCTTGAGTTTTACAAAGCTAATGAAGATGGAACATTTACTCTTGTACATCGCACTGAGCATGTACGTGGAGCAGAAGACCCTGTGTGGAAGGAGTTCTCCGTACCCATACGGTCATTCTGTAGCGGAGATTACGATCGCAACATTAAGGTTGTTTGCAATAGCTTCAAAGTAAATGGGAGTCACAAGCACATAGGCACCTTTTATACTACTGTAAAAAAGATCATTGAAGGCCCTGGTGGAGAAACCCCTCTTTGGCTGATCAATGAGCAAAGAAAGGTATGTGTATTTATTTTCTATACATACTCGTGTGTTATTGATGAGAATGCAAAAAACTTAAATAATGTAAATGTTGATTTTTATTATAGATAAGGAATTTAGATTTAATTACTTTTACAATCTTGATTATATTAGTCAATACTCTTTTGGAACTTAGAAGATGTACTTTGTTTCTTTCTAACTAAAATGTTTCATGTGTGGCCTGAACAGATGCAGAAGGGCAGCAGCTACAAGAACTCTGGGGAGGTGTCTGTGAACAAAGGTTACATCCGAAAGGTATTCTCTTTTCTTGATTACCTCAAAGGTGGCATGGAGATAAATGGCTTTATTGCCATTGATTTCACAGGTATGTTTTATTTGTCAGTTTTTCAGTATGTACTCAAATCACATATTTGACTTTGGTTACTCTTACCTTTCTTTTAAATCTCATGACTATTTCATGAAAAAAAAAATAGAACAGAGTCGGATGTGGTGGGTGAACACTGACCTATCAGTAGGAAAAAACTGCATAAAAATTGTATTTTGTATTTGAGAGTGCACACTGTGACTCAAACAAACATCACAACATTGCTCACCAATGGTATACTCATAGATCCTCAACTCAGAAAATAAGTGTCATTTTTGGCACTTAAAATTTGGGGGGACTCAAGTCAGTGTTTCCCTACTGTGGGGAAACACTGACCAGAGTTACATGTATGCATAAATTTAGCAGTTGAAAATTGCATACCAATATCAACTGCATCTTCTGTATGAGTGATATATATATATATATATATATATATATATATATATATATATATATATATATATATATATATATATATAATGACATTACAATAGTAAGGCAGGAAATAGAAATTTCTTCAGTGAGATTGATAAATATTTAGTATAGTCTAATTACTTGTACATTGCAAAGATATTTATCAAAATTTCAAAATCTTTAAAAAAATATGTTTTTTAGTAATAAAGGAATCATGATTATTATTAGAAAACTAAGAAAAGCACAGTATTTTTAAACTTTATGAATTGGATTCCAAATAATAATAGTTGCTAGCACAACATGCAAATGTTGAAGTTTTAGGATTGAATATAAATTTGCATGAGCACTATGCATTTGGGTATTATGTACTGTTATTCAGTTTTTAATTGATAATTTAGTGATGGATGATAATGATGGTGATGTACTCCTAATATTTGTAAGATTAATTGCATCACTAAGTTATCAAATAAGATGTGTGTGAAACCAGTCTCTCGTCAGTCCTTTAGAGGAGGTTTAAGAAAAAGAGAAAACCATCATACTGTTAAGTACTCTCTTATCTTACAATTTCATTTCAACATGCTATTTAACCAGTGTCACAAAGATAGTCAACAGGAGCTTTACAGTAATTCCTAAAACTCATCAAACCATACTACATAGGAAAAGAAACATCAATACATAATCTAACTTTCCCAATAATTAGTACCTTTATTCAAAAAAGAAATCAGCACATAAGCAGAAAGTAAAATACCAATAACATGTACTGCACTAGACCATAGTACAAATGTGAAAGTGTATGCATGGGCAGCTTAAAAGTACCTCATAATACCCATCAAAAGACAAACAATGATTCTCTCATATTTGTCTGAATAGCAGTGTATAAAATTGGAATAAGAATAAGGGCACAATCTAACTAGATAAGACAGCTTTCACAAAGAGGCCTTGGTTCTTTATAGTTCTCTGGTAGTATTTTGCAAAAGTATATTTGCTGGACCATTCCACAGTGAAGATGATGAAGAGAGGCAGGGTCAAGCTGGCTTTGCCAGATGAAGTAGATCTGGTGGAATGGGAAGTGAAATTAGAAAAGACTATACCAGCAGCTTGCTTTATGTCTTTCATCCAGCACCCTAAAACATCCTGCGATGCTAATCTTATAGGAGGGATGGTGGTTAGAAAAAAGACAGTGCTTGATGGCCTAGAAACTGAATTAAGAGAGACTTTGTGCTACTACATCTGTCAAAGCAGGTAACAACAGTGGTGTTATTAAACATGTGATGGATGTGCATTTGATTATAGTACTTGCAAAGAGATATTTATCTCAATAATGTGGCTTTCAATTCGAAACAATTAATATGATCAAGTTCCTTATGTGCCCTATGACCTCCTGTTGTCAAGTTACCAACTATCATCCCCCCTCAGATAGGCAGGAATCAATGTATGTCTCAAATCAAGGGTGACAAGAGAGCAATGACTGAAGGAAATCAACATGATTAATTCACCAATTTATTAACTTGCTGGAATATGCATCTAAAAGATTTTTGGAATTGTCACCAAAGCTTTGATAGAGTTCTTGTTTTCTGAGTGTCTCAAGGTATTTATACCTAAGAGGTGCTAAGCTCACTGCTGCTGTGTCTGGTCCCTATCTCTTGGTGCCTCACGATGCACTACCAAGCCAAAACTCAGTTGCTGGTTGGCTGGATTGTACTCTTTGTCATCTGCTGATGCAGGCTTCTTGCATCTTTCTGGTCTGGAAGATGTCCTGTTTTGTGTATATGATCCACCAGGGTGCTGGAGGTGCAATGGTGTCTCATGTCAGCTTGGTGTTCCTTTAATCTAGTTTCTAGTCCTCTGCTTGTTTTGCCATATTAGCTCACATTGCAACTGTTGCATGTAATTAGGTAAATACACACGAGAGCAGAATATAAAGCACATAGCATGATTAGTAATTCTTTATAATTTCATACTTTACAGCTTCAAATGGTGATCCAAAGTCACCACAATCTCTTCACTTTCTAAACGCTCAAACTCCCAATCAATACGTCCGTGCCATCACCTCAGTTGGGGAGATTATAGAAGACTATGACACAGACAAGTTCTTCCCTGTCCTTGGCTTTGGAGCAAGAATGCCGCCTGACTACACTCAAGTGTCACACGAGTTCTTTGTCAACGGGGACCCTTCCAATCCTTTTTGTCATCGAGTCCAGGGTAAGTTTCTTGTATTGTTTTTTTTTTGTTTTTGTTTTAATTTCACATTGAAACTTCATGTACAGTAAAAGCCCTCGTATCTGGCATCAATGGGACCTACAGCATACCAGATATTTGAAAATTCCGGATACTTGAAGGGATAATAAAATGAGTCTATAATCACTCACTTTATTCACTAACTAACTAACTGTATTTTGTTACATTACTGTACTCCCGGAGTCAACAACAAAGAAACTTTCTAGTCATCATTGGTCTCACTGGTCGGTTGTACACTTTTCTTAGCCATGTGTCCAACTTTAAAGAACTCTCTTATATCTCTCTGCTTGCAACTTTTGCCTTTGTGTAATAAAAATTCATTTTGAATGCAGTGAATAGCCATAACATCACAATGGTCATGTAAGTACACTGTTCAGCAAACTTAACAAAAACCGCTAAACCTTTTGCTGCATCCATCCACGAAACTTTGGGCTCATGGTCATCTTCCTCGCTATCTGCCTCAGTTATTTTTTTGTGTCTTTCTTCAAGTACCGCATCGATAAGGTATTCATCAGATAGAGTGAATGTTACTGCTTCGTCTTTGTCACCATTCACCCACTCTTCTACCTTCTCATCAGTTACGTTAAGTTTAGCACGCCCACCCATCTCCACCAACTCGCTCACTGCTGATTTATGCCTGGGACCTCCAAAACCTTCAAAGTCATCATCATTGCTTCCCTCATCCTCAGACATTATCAGTGGATACAATTTTCGCCAACATCGCATCAAAGTTTGTTGCTTAATATCCTGCCAAGCTAGTGAAGCCATAAAGATAACGTCTTTGACACTGAACTGTTTCTGGAAATCAGGGATTGTACCATCATCAAAATTTACAAGTTTACGCATGAAACTTCTACAATAATTGAGGCGCCCCGTGCTGAAGTGAGGTAACTGCCACTCGTAAAAACTCGAGAAAACAGTGTTTGAAGTTTTGCGCTCTCGCCGGCCCCTCACCCCAAGCACTTCCCGAGCAGGAGTGAGGTACGTGCGGCGAGGGTCGCATACCTTGTTACGAACTGTCAAATGCTGTTTTCTTGTCTGCTAGACTTTATGGTCATATTATTAATATTAAGTTTTAACATTCTATTGCCCCACAGGATGCTCTGCCACCTCCTTCCCTGTATAGGCAGATGTGTTTTGTTTACCCAAGTTAGGCTTTTCTTTAGCCACAGTTTTCTTCCGTTTCCGCACATCTATGGGTCGTTTCTGGGAACTAGAAGGTGAAGCAAACTCTGGTCTCTCATGTCCTACACCGTCAGCCATGATGCAATACAAAAACACTTAAAATCCACGCAAAAAGTAGACCAACACAGAGTAAGTGTTGAAGGTGGAATACTGAGGCTGGGCTGGCCAGTGATTGGCTGGTGGGCGATGACGCAGCACCTCAGACACGGCCGCTGATTGGGCCACACCCTTCCCCCGGGCACTTACCTCGGTCCCGCTTGGAGATTACAGTCACGTGTAAAATGGCAAAAATCTGCTGGATACTTTTAGGAATATAACCCTTAAGGACATTTCAAAGTTGATTTGAGGTAAACGACATATACCATGTGTAACAGCATGAATTTGCCTATACGATGCACGTGAAAACTCAGTTTTGATCCGACTGTCACTTACCTCGCTTCAGCACGGGGTGCCTCAATTCACTTTAAAGTTCTGGATGACACCCTGATCCATGGGCTGGATTAAACTCGTAACATTAGGGGGCAAATAAACAACAAAGATGTTACCCAATACAAGCTCCTCTGCTGGTGGATGAGCTCTGCAGTTATCAAGTAGCAACACAACTTTGCTATCCTCTGGGAGTCCTTTCTTTTTCAAATTCTCCTTAACAGATGGAACGAACACATGCTTAAACCAGTCCATGAAAATTTCAGAGTTCATCCAAGCACTACTTTATGCATGATAATCTACAGGCAAGTACGTGGCGTTCTTAAAACAGCATGGCTTTTTGTACTTTTCTACAACACACAATCTAATCCTATGAGTCCCAGCCAAAGTAGCACAACATAGCACGGTCAGCCAATCCTTGCTCTGTTTGAAACCTTTAATGGTCCCCTCTGCCTTGCTTGCTTGTGTAGTCCTGGGAAGACATCGATAAAAGAGGCCAGTCTTGTCCGCGTTGTTAATCGTATCTGGTGTCAGACCATGCTCTTCTACCACCTTGGCAAACCTATAGAAAAATAAATAGAAAAGATACGGATAGGCTACCATTTAACTGTATTTATCCTAATCTTAGCGTATTTCACATAAACTAGATAAGAATAGGCTATCATTTAACCTTATTTATCCTAACCTCAGTGTATTTCACATAGACTAACATTTAAACTTATTTATCCTTACCTGTTGATAAACTCGTCAGCCAAAGGTAGATCTGCTGATTTTGATTCTCCAGCTATGTCAAGTTTATGTATTCCATGGCAATTCTTAAATCTGTGTAGCCAGCCATCAGAGAACTGGCAGGTTTCCGCTAACGACATCTCGCTAGCGAGGTCGCGTCCTTTTTCTTGCAGAATTGGGCTTGTTATAGATACACCTTCCATTCTTTTCAGGCAAAACCACTCATACAACACTTTATCTAAGGTGTCCACACGTTTAAACTGTAGGGTGTGACGTTTTTCAGCAACTTTTGGGGTGTCTGTGTCCTTCACAAAATCACGTAACTTCTTGGATTGGGCCTTGATGTCATAGATTGTTGACTGACCTATGCCATATTCATCCATGATTAACTTTCTGTTTTCTCCGTTCTATAAATGTCTGCATATGTCCACCTTCTGCTTAAGTGTAAGCACCACACATTTTCGCTTATCAACTTTGGGCATGATGAAATTTCACTGGCTAGCACGTGGATGAAAGTAGAGGAGAACCAGTCGAACAAACAAACACAAGCGTGGCGGGAGTGACTACTGGCTAGCGGGCTGCGGCATCCCAGTCCCACAAAGCGTGATGCTGTCTGGCTAGCGGCCACGGGAGCAACTACAGCCTCACGCGGGAATTTTGTATAAATTTAAATTGATTTTATATATATTTATATATATTTTTATGTTTTAATGCTTGGAAAAAATATGCCAGATACTTGAAGTTGCTGGTTACTTGGATGCCGGATACAAGGGCTTTTACTGTAATACAAAAGAGAAAAATAGATTTATTGAATCTGTCTATAACATTAGGAGATATTTTCATGACTTAACAAGCTACCATTTTTTTAAGTGAGACATTCAGTAAAGCAATAGGATAGGAAAAATTAGTATAGGAAAAAAGTGAAACTGATAATAAGAAATTACACATGGGATAAGCAAATAATGTGAAAAGAGTCTTTTAAATAAATGCAAGGAAGATATCCGGATGACTAAAAATGTATAAATGGAATACATACAACTTCATTGGCATCATAGAAGATTCACCTGTGTATGATCTAATTAGCTGATCAGGTCAAATATGATGCAGCAGAGATAAATCCATTTCTGCTATCATCTAGTACTGAGAATCCTGGGTATACTGCACCTGTGACTATGATTGTAATTCTATCACTGGGAATGTTTGTCACTATGATTGCCTTAGCTTTTCTCTTTTTTTTTTTTATATGTAAGAAGGATCTAGCCAAGGGCAAAATAAAAGTTTGATTAAAAAAGGCCCATTCAGGTGCCAGTTCTTTCAATATGTTTTATAGGAAGGAATTTTTGTTTTCTTTTTCCTTTTTTTCATTATTTTAAATTTTTTTTAATTTATTTAATTTTTTCTATGAAGAATGCAAGTAAAATTAGTACATGTAGTTTTATGTGAAAATAAAAGTTGTCTTTAGAGGGCAGGCTGTGACTGCTCCCTAAACATTCAGTGAGGTCACAACTGGCTTTAATTAAAGTTCACAGCATCCCCTGAACCAGTGCTATTAGACCTCACTGAGAGTAATCATCGTTTTGGCAGGTGTATACTGCCTCCTCCTTTAATGGATATGTACTGTACATGTATGGCATTGCCATGGCCAGAAGTTTGTTAACGTGTCCTACTTTTATGGTGTGTAATACATTCTATCAATTTAAAGTCCTGATCTGTTTATAGGTTTACTTACAGAATCTGACAAGCATGTTCTAAGGATATCAGAATAACTGTAAACAGAAAGTGCAAAGCACAGAACATATTAGCATGTCAGGTTACATTACTTATGACGGGCTGTTCATAGATGATTATAGCATTTTCTCTCTCTCTCTCTCTCTCTCTCTCTCTCTCTCTCTCTCTCTCTCTCTCTCTCTCTCTCTCTCTCTCTCTCTCTCTCTCTCTCTCTCTCTCTCTCTCTCTCTCTCTCTCTCTCCTTGTTACCATTACCATGGTTATTATTTTGAAATTAAAATTTTAATTTAGGAAGCTCTTCCTGAATTTATATTCACTTGCTATTCATTATTTTGACAATTTTTGGAAATTCCCTCTCTTTTATCTAGATCCTACTGTAATCTTTACACATTGTAGAAATGTTTTTATTTAGAAGTTAAAAGCATTGGAATTTAGTTGCTTGCTATTTGTTAGTTAAGGTAACACACGCAAGTCTTAAATTAAAAAATTAATCTATCTTCAACTGAATGACTTTCTTTAAGCAAACTGTCTTTCAGTCATTGCAAGCATAACCATCAAAATTAAAAAAGCCCATGTACAAATTTGCATTACTAATCAACTTCATGATGCAGTAGAAAGCTGCTAGTACATGTTTGTAAATGTGTACATAGTCAAATAATTGCTAAGCTATTTACACTGATATATTTTCCCATAAGAATGCTTACTATCTAACCATACGAGCACAGTGATTCCATTTAAGAATTGATTGTGATAGCAATTTATAAGACTTTTGTGCCTAATGATGGTTTATATGGTAATTATTTTTGGATTGTAAGCAATGTTGAATTTGAATTTTTTTTGTTCAGAATCTTTATATTTTTAGCCCTGCTTGGCTGCCACTCCAAGATCACATCAGATAAATAATGCTACCTTATTTCTGTATTTTGGAAAAGGCAACTATGGCTTGGTCCAGTCCCAGACATATCTGTTATTCACTGTGTGCTATTAATATCAAATTCATACAAAATTTATTACAAGTTTCTTTTAGTCTGGTTAAAGTGACTAATTTTTTTTCAGTTCATTTGTATGTAATTTTCTTCCCCAATGTACAAAATTTTTTGTGTGTACACAGGAGTTCTCGAGGCCTACTATAACTGCCTGAATCGTGTGCAGCTCTATGGACCCACCAACTTTGCTCCAATTGTGAACCATGTAGCACGCTTTGCTGCTTCAAACAAGGATGGGGATAAGTATTTCATTCTTCTGATATTGACGGATGGGATCATTACAGATATGCCCCAGACCAAAGAGGTAAGTCTGTCCGCAGGCGTGTGAGTCAGTTAGTGATCAAGCATTTATTCCAAGTCTCTTGGGAAAGTATCAAGGAAAGGATTTAGTATAGAGGAAGAGAATATGAGATAATTTGAAGATAATAATGGACCTTCTTTTATTTTCCCATAAAACATTTAATAGACTTGGATGTCTTGAGTAAGTCATCTTATTAGTAAAACCCATTTTATCACTGTAGAGGTTATGGTAGTCATCAGAGAAGATAAAATGCATCATGCACCCTAAATACTTAATTAAATTGAAGAAATCAGTAAGGTCACAACCGAAATGAGCTGCATGGTAAAGGACTGCTTTGGGCTCATCTATAGATATTAATGTTTACAAGTGTAGTTTTAAATAATCAACTGATTTCTCATTTTACTGATCATTATTTCAAGATTTTTCAATTGATTTTCCAATTTTTATTTCAGGCTATAGTAAATGCATCTTCCTTGCCTCTGTCAATCATCATTGTTGGAGTTGGTAATGCAGATTTTAACAACATGGAAGAGTTAGATGGAGATGTGGTGCGTCTTTCCAGCAATGGTCGGTATGCTTCCCGAGATATTGTTCAGTTTGTTCCATTTAGGGACTTCTTGAAGGGGATGGGGGATCCTCACACGGCTAGACTTAGACTGGCACGAGAAGTTCTAGCAGAGATACCAGACCAGGTTGTCTCATATATGAAATCCAAAAACATCACACCGCAGCCGCCAAAGATTAATGAGGCCCATTTGCCATCAAATCACACTACCGTTGATGCCTAACACATTAGGTTGTTTGTATTTTTATGAATGTTTCATTTTTATAAGCTATTTACCAGGTATCCTTTATGAAACTCATCAATTTTTGCATTAATGTAATCTAGTGCATGGTAATACCCTGTACACTATTGTACACCAGTCACTGTTAGAGATACTTTCTGAAAGTAAATCTAGTTTACAGAGGACAGGAAGTACATGGCAATCTTACCATGCACTTAGGATTCTATAGATTTTATGAAGTTTTCAGAAAACCATCATATTCATTACTGATATGGTGTATTGATTATTTTGCATGCCTGTCAGTATCTAAGAAACTAATTACTGACATTTTTTTAGGTTATTCAAGCTTAAATGGCATTACTTCCATGCTTTAGTATTTTGTTATACATAATGTATTCCATTAGGAAAAGCAAAGCTGTGACTGAGAATATTGATTAGTTGGCATCTACAGTGGATAGATGGCAGTCAACTTACTAATTCATTGCATGCTGGATGATGTTGCAAAAAAAAGGAAAGTGAGTCATGCTGACTCATGGAAATATGCAAGAAAGCCAAAATTATGAAGATATGAAACAAAAGAGTATTTATAGAAAATAATTGAATTAAATTAAAAGAAAATTTTGGAAGGATCTCATTAAACTAATGATGAATATGCAAATTGTTTACCATCTGAATAAATGCAATATTTTGTAAATATATGATATGTGCTTGATGTGTGAAGAAAGCAGTAAAAGAAATTGGCAACAACATCAAGCTGATTTCTTTTAAAGAAATCTGAATAAGCATATGAAAGGTTAGGAGGTGGTGACAGATTGTGAAATACTTCAATGGTGCTTTTTAAGATTCCAAGTTCAGATTGCTGAATGACCAACATTGTAGGTTAGTGATCATATTTTTTTATCACTGCATGTTATTCTTATTTAAGGAAAATTGTTGTTATATGTACAATAATCTCTGAATAAGTCAGACCAGTTGGAGGAAAGTCAATTGAGTTATCTGAAAACCTGAGTTTTTTTCATACATTTTGTATCTCTTGATCTCTTCTCTGCCATTGACAGCATCTTCAGCTTCATAATTGACATGGAAGACACAGTCTTGCCCTTAGAAGCCATTGTAGAATTACAAAGGTAATAATAAGGGCTATAGTGCAAGCAAAAGTTGAGGGAGACTCTGCCATGCATTTGCTAAGTAAGCTGCATAAATGCCTCAAACAACTCAATGTAAGAGCTCTCAGGGATATTTTTAGCCAGTATATAAAAGCAAGGGGCTTGAAAAGTATACTGGTGCACTTGAGATAGAAAAAATAAAACAAGAGAAAAATCCTGAAAGTGTCCAACTTATCTGATATCTGATTTATTTGGGTCCAACTAAAGTGGGGTTTACTTTATGTATTAATATGTATTGATTAAGCTGTAACATCTTGTATCTTTATATTTAAAGTGGATGCTGATAATAGGGTGAATTTATTTGTGTCAGGAAAATTGATGTGCTCCTCTGATGACCCTCACCAATCTTGAAATATGAAATTACTTACATAGTAACTTATCTCAAAATATACTCCTTGCAATTGTTATGCTGTTGTGCTGTTACAAGAGTTGATATCGTGAATTATATATGCTTATCTTGATTGGTGTAATCAGCACATAACTTGGATGAATTGAAATGTATCCAAGTTAGTTTTTACTAAACCCTTGTCTGATTTATTTGAATATGAAGCAAGTTTACTGCATCATAAGTCAAATTTAAACTTATGTTGGAGTCATAAGGAATGTTGGGCTCAGAAATTTACTTACCACTACTGGCTCAGGGATTGATTTGTGGTGAAAGATAAGAGTCAAGAGATTTTGCTTCCCACAACATATTAAATCCTAACTTCAATAAGCTCTTGCATGTTTATTTCCTTTTGATGTTGATGTTCTGATAATCTTTACATTAGTACTATGTACTACATATGGATATCAAACCTTCCAGTCAGAAATGCAAACTATTGTTCTGCATTCTCCTTTGATTCATAAATACTATTGTTTTTCTTGTTTTCATCCTCCATATAATATAAATTTTCTTGATGTGAGTGCTTTAGTGTAAAATTGCATGCATGACAGTGGGTTCTTCATTTATGTGAAGGATGTATTCCATGTTAATACATGTAATGTGAAGTAAGTTATTCAAATTGCAATCAAAATTGAAAATACAAATTAAGTTGATAAATCCATTCAAGCTTAATATATGCTTTGCATTGTGGTGTTGCCTGTTTACTGTTTCATGCATATTTATATTTAAATATTTTTTGTAAATGTTGGAATACCTCTCTTTCTAAACTATATGTATTTCCAACACATGTAGATCAGGAAACACCTCTTCTTCACTGGTGTTTATTGTGTGCCTGCTTCATGTATGTCCAGTAAATTTGTCTTTCTGTGAAGCGATTAAAAGTAGTCTAGTGGTGTACTTTCCTGAAGATTGGAAACAGTTCATGAATTACCTTAGACCATAATATGTATATAAAATTTTTCATACATATATTTACAGCTTCTTGGTAGTACTCCTTTGGAGATTGATTTTATAAGGGAGTTAATTGAATCACAAATAGTAATACTATTTAAAATAGTGATAGTACCATGGTCATTAAAAAAACTTCCTCCATCCTATAAGAAAGCCTGTCAATACTTTTATTGTTTCTTATTTGTTAACTGAACACAACTGAACTGAACACAAATTTCTAGAAGTGATTAGATGCTGTTCTTGATTTTCTTAATGTGAATAGGTGATTTTTGTGTATTTAGTTGTATGTTGTTTTCTTCTTTGCCAATGAGAGAAAAGTAAATATATTAAGTAAAAACTAACATTTTTAGATAATAAGATATTTGTAGATGATAACTTCCAGTGAAACACATCATTATGAATATTTTTATGATGAATAAAAAAGTTGATTTTGTGGTACCAATTGCAATGTCTGTCAAGAATTTACATTTTGAGAGACAAGGCTAATAAGTAGTCTGTAAAGTAACATAAAGACTGCTGCTTTTTATTCTGTGGCAATTTTAAATTAGAAACAAATGAATAAGAGGAAACAATGGCTAATTACTTGGGATTTGAAGTGGAGTGCATTTAAAAAATTAATCTTGCATGAATTCAGGTTTGAGATGGATATGAAGTGTGAAATGGAATAATGTAATGTCTACTACAATGGCCATTTTTGAGTTATTTACTCAAGTGTATTTCCCATTCCCTCTTCAACCACACTTTCAGCCGCCCACTACCATTGAAGGCACCAACTCTGCTTGATGACCATCAGGTCTATTCTCCTTTGAATGATTCTCTGAGAAAGTCCTTATGGCTTAGCAGAGTTTTCAATATGTCCTGAACCTTGGAAATTAACATGAGGAGCCAGTATTCCATTGACATTTGGATTGATATTCTTTGTCTATTCATGCAAAAACATCTCTATTGTCTGATGCTTTTGAGTGAGTCCAGTTTAGTGGTAAAAAGCTCCTAAGAGCCAGGCCACCATGTGCTGAGGTGATGGGCAGGCACAGTATTTGGCACATCCCATCAAGCACCAGGCAGTCCATGAGCGTGCCGGAGACATAAACATTCAGCCAATGAGAGTCATTTGGTTTGTTTATCTTCACACAGGAAAGCCAGCCCTCCCACTCACTATTTTTTTAAGCTACATTTAAAAAATAATCAGTTGAAACCTGAACAGTGTTTTTGTCAGTTTTAAGTAAGTGGTGCTTGATACCTTATTCCACTCATAGCCTCATATATCATCATAAGCAACATAAGTTTACCATTGTTTAAAAAAATGTAGTCAGGAGCCATATTTTTTTCTTTTTCTTCCACACACATTACATCAAGACTATTACTAAAATGTGCAGTAATATAGAGCAAAGTACAGTGAAGCACATATTAAGGGCTCACTACATTTATTCACCAAATGCCCCTAAATTACAGAGAACTATAAATAAGTTACCAAAGTGATTATGTAACAGTATTACAATATTATTTGTAAAAGTTTGGTCATGAATCAGCCATTTGATTCTACTTTAGGTTTAGGGAATTATTGGTGACCCAGAGACATACAATACTATCCATGAAAGTATTATTTTCTTGACTAGTGATAGACTATTGTACTCATTATATATATGTATATATTATTTCTACCTTAGCATCATGAGTTTGTTTAATGTGGTTTGTTTTATAGATGGATTTGCTATGTTGAGGGTATAGCAGCTCCATTTTCAGGTCTTGATAGCACCTGAGGGAATATGTTGATTAGAAAGGTTTTTAGATTGTAGTGTTAAGCCCAAAAGTTTATGATCAGTTAAATATGTGAAATACCCATTTAAAAAGAAAGGAATGATCAGAAATGTTTTGTAACCTTTGAGGTGCTTTACTTGGTGCTCTGATCTTTGAGGTACATTACTTGGTGCTGAGTCAGTAGTAATAATACACGTTGGCTTTTCTTTGCTCTATCAACTGTTTCATATGGTTAAATTAATTTTGATATCTTCTGATATTTCTGTGATAAGGGAGACTTGTTTGTTTGCATTACCTCTCAAGATTTTCCATGAAAAGTTTGAAGACTAGATGTATTTTCAAGCTAAGGACTTAAAAGGATTTCCTGTGTGTGTATGTGTGTGTGCATTTGTGCTCACCTCAAGTAAAGTTATATTAATGTATGCTCCCTTTATTTTTATAGGGCTCTTTAAACTACGTACAGTTGGGCTGCCTATAACACGTGTTTTTACAATGCGGTTTCCATCTAACACAGTGTCCACTCAGAACACTGATTTGATCTAGCGCAGTGGAGTTTTGTTATTTAGCGGTGTCAGTGTGGTAGCAGGTTGAGGGATGGGTGGGTGTGGCAGGGTGGGAGGGCCACTGGTTGTGTGCCAATGTTGGGTGAGCTGCATGGTGGCACTACATAATTTCATAATCAGCTTAATCATTTTCATTTGAAGTGATGAAACTGCATTTGAATGAATTGATTTGACACGATAGTCAACTTCTATAATTTTATCCCAAAATGTCATACTAGAGGTTTACCTTGTAAAAATATCAACCCTCTAAACTATTGCTTAGCTTGGCCCAATGTTGGCCTGAGTCTTAAAGCACTGGGTTGTAAATTGAATTTTATCTACAGTAAAATAAATAAAACTGGAGTGTCATCCCCTGCACAACATGGTGAAGGAAGAGGCCATCTTCCCAAAACAGGAATCCTATCTGGTCTTAAGTATTTTAAATTATTTTAGGTATCATGCTTTTAGCTTTTGTATCAGTAAAATATTGCATAGGAATGAATTACACCAGTCTTTTGATTTACGAATGCTCTATTTTCAAATTTTTGAAGATAAAAATAAGATAATTAGGTCCTTATTATCAATTTATGAATAGAAAATTTGAAGTTGCAAACAAAATACTCTTTTAGTATTTGTCAGAGCACTTAATTGAACTTGTACCATGCAGCAACTGTCAAGGTGATGCTAATATTTTAAGCTCATTACTGATCACAATGGTACAAAATGATAGGCAAGCATAGTACAATTTCAATTAAGAGTTCTGACAAGTTCCAAAAAGCTAGAAAAGCTAATATCTTGGAGACAAAGCTTGCTGTGTTGGCAATAGAACAATAATGAGCAGTAGAAGGGGAGGGAGCAGAGGATGATACACCACAACACAGCTGTGTCTCACTTATGGCTGATGGTTTCTGTGACTTTGAGAATGGTATCCAGAAAGTTGTTGATAATGACCCTACCTAATGATGAAAGAAGCTTTAAGTTCGAACATGCCATTCAAAATGCAATCACTGCCTACAAACTGTTGTAGCAAGAAAGTGTCACAAGCTTAGCAATCGAGAATGATACTGTTTTTCAAGCTGCCCATCATTGGTAACATGATGCCACAGACTATAATGACAACAATGATAACTGGACCGTTTGGAAATATATACTTTACAATAATGCAGGGACATAATTTTTGGTTGTAGAAACTTAGAGAAACAGTATTCTGGTGTTACTGGTGCAAATATATTTAAAGGTTGTTATTTTACTTCTACCTTATAAGTTGACCCATTGTTTTGACCATAAAAGAATGACTTTAAAGACTCAACTCATAGGCCACAATATACGGTGACCATTGCTTGCATTGAGAATGTCTATTGAGTGTATCTAGAGATCGTCACAAATGTGTAGCCTGTATATGCTAGGAAAAACTTCACCCTCCTCAGCGCTGCCACAGCCACTCACAAGATCACTGCTATGGAGGGGAAAAAAAAAACCATGCACTAGCAACACTGCCACCCCAGGAGTCTGATAGTAACCCTGATGATCATAAACCTACCAAAGCACATGCTTCAGTTTATTTTTTTTCTAAGTTTCTTCCAATATGTATTGAAATTTAGGTTTGTGATATTTTTTGCTTTCTGGGTAATTTAGGAAAAATAGGGAGAAAAGTGACAAAAAGCAAAGTTTGGGGAAGTAGCCAGAACCAATTGGAATGATTTGTATTGAAAGTTTGCCTCCTATGATGTGGCTTTCACTTGGAGTGGTGCTTGCCCACAACCAATTAACCAGTTATTATAGGTGGTCCCACTGTACTATCATAAACAAATGAGATTATTGAAAAGCTTTTTTACATAAAATGTCATGGTGAAGAATACATTAACGTCATTATTTTGTTTCTTTAAAACGAAGTTGGCACCTTTGTTTTTCTTTTTGTTATTTTAGTAGAGGATACCAATGTCAATGAGAGAGAGCAGATTTTTCTCACTTTGTAATCATTGGGAGGCAAGTATGGATCTCTGATAAATATATATGTGTGGGGAGTGTGGTTATCATTGACATCAACTCTCATCTGATGATTTTGCCCAGAATAAGGTTTGGTGGTGTTACAGTCCAGTAAATTCCTAGCAAGTACAATGCCCAAATTGTCCGAATAAAATGGTGAGACCACAAGTCCACAATGGTTGGTCATAGCTATTCATTTGGCCACTTCATACAATGGAAGCTTTCCTTCCTGCACATACCATATACAATGACATTAATAAATTAAATGAGAGAGAGAGAGTTTAAATTAGGTTGTTAATAACAAGTGTATTCTTCAATCATACTATGTACTGTGTAGTGAGATTAGACCATGCAATACATAGTTAAATCACCAATGAGAACACATAAATGCAGGAGCCTCTGGAAATCTTCACTTTTGAAATACTATGGTGAAGTTTTCTGGAGGTATTCATTATAGTAATATTTGAAATATCTGAATTACAACCTGTACATGATACTCATTATGTCTTGTATCATGTTAACTGTATTGATAATATGATAGACTAACAGTGATGATTTGAATATATGTTGAAAAACGTTTTAACATTACATATTGGTCTCTATAACTTATGTATAAACATCTTTCCTGATGTATGGGTAGTATGTACCCTAGGTCAATTTAGATTAATCAAACGAATTCTCAATGTTGTAATACAAGACCTGCAGTTAAGTTCATGCAAATATAAAGTAGCAGTATTACCCATTTGCATCGAATGAATTTTTGGATATGGTTGTTACAATGTTTCTGAGAAACAATCTATGGACTAAATTATAGTAGGATTATACAGTGCACTATAACAGTATTGTATTGCAATACATTGCCATATAGGTCATGATTAATTCATAACAGAACAGAGCAGTGCAGTGTATTGTAGTATTAGCAGCATGATGCTCTCATTTTACCAAACATGATTGATTATTCTCAGATTGTTTACTTAATTTTTTATGATACCTACATAAACTATTTATATTGATTTAACCTGAGCCAATTTTTATGTGAAACAGCATACATTATTTTCATTATTCATTGATAATGATGAATGCTTTTAGGTTTGTAACCAAATGTGACCTATTCAAGTCCAGTCTGTGTGGATCCCCTTTTCCCTTTTAGCTCCCTAATGCATGTTCTTTTAATGCAAGTGTAACATTTTGCTTGCTTATATCGTTATTGTGTATCGTGTGATGGGATTTTGGCAATATAACTCACAGAATTACTTTTCAGTATGGCAACTTAACACATTTATGAGGTTAGTGTGTTTGGCTCACTGTTAAGATGCCTCTGGTGTGAATCTAGGACTGGAGAGGAGGCAAATTTTGGTTTTGACTCATTTTCTCACTAAAATATCTGTTAACCTTGTATTGAATAGCTACTGGAAATTAACTGAGTAGGAGTGGAATACCAGCTGTCCTCCCTTTCTTGTGTGTGTATATCATTTGTGATTTGGTGCTGTGTGTGTAATAATTACTTATTTTCATGGAGGCAAAAAGGAAAACTAAAATAAAAATTAGTCCAACTAGGTATGCTCTCACAAAAGCATACTCCTTTCCCATTTTTTTAAATTTTTTATTAGAAATGTTAATATTGTAAATTGATCAAAATTGATTTTATGAAAGCATGAGAAACTTACTTGCTGAACACCAGTTTTTGTATATTTATATTTAAATGTGAATTTAGTTATTATTTCTTTATGTATGATGAAATTCAAGAACTTATAGGCTAAAGAATTGGTTGCTGATCTGTTTACCATCTACTGTTATGAAATGTATGGACTTTGTACAGTAGTGATTTTAGAAATTAACATTATCTATGACTTTGCCCAAAGGTACCAAAATCTTATGTGACCATCTTTTATATCTCATACTGCAGTGCCTTCAAGTAATTTGTTTGTCAAGTATTGAGTATCCATCAGTGATGAGGTACTCTCAGCATCAGCATTTGCTACAGAGTGGTGTTTGTGTTGATAGAACTATTTCTGATAACAGATATGTGACCATTACAATGTACATATGTAATGTATCTCTTGTGACTGTTGATCTGTAGTTCAGATATTTAGGATATTGAAACATTTATTGTAATTTTCATGGCTGTGTAGTTTGACACTAACAGCAAAAAAAGAAAAATGGTGTACCTGGGAAAAATAATTTCTTTTAGTTGTTTTATATATGAATATATGTAACTTGGGCAAAAAGTATGTGAATGAAAATTGTTAAAATCCCTATATGACAGTGCTCACAACTACTAAGTAGGTGTGTTGTTCCTAACCTATCAGTCAAAGCCCAAAGTTGAATTGTTGAACCATTTCAAAAGATCACCCAGGATATGTGCATATTTTTCCCCCAATATACCTATTCAGAATTTTATGTAGTCTTGAACATTTAAGGCTAAGCAAATCGAAGAGACATGGAGACATTGAGTTGAAAAATAGCCTACCTCTACTCTTGCCTTTTAAATTTAGTCTGAATTTTTAAGAAGAGTGGTGAAGGTGTATGAGTTGCTTTGGTGAATATAGACATTATTTTAGATTGCAACACTGATGGAAATTTAATCTAGATTGTCTTTCTTTTAAGAACTTAGAAGAGGTAAGAAAGACTTATGGGTATTTCTCATTTTGTGAAAGATATGGGTTCCTACAGATATCACACAAACTGAAATCACACTCGGAAAAAAAAAAAAAAAAAAAAAAACTAATTTTCTCATAAGAAACAATAGATGATAGGAGAGATGGGGTTTTGCCCCCCAATTTTTTGATTTTTTTAATAAAAAACACATTTTACTAACAAAGCGAATATATTATAAAAATATGTCATTCTAAACATATATGTAACACTAAGATGTAAATAAAACACCCATTAACACTTAATATTTGGCGCACTGTTTGAAATGCGGTTGGGCAAATTGCATCTTAATGAACAGAACATACAGTTTTAATTAATCATATTTTTAATATTGCATCTTACCAAATTTACACAAAATGAAAAATACCTGCACTTTATCGTAGGTAACAAGGCAGTCTATAAGACACTTTTTGCACCATGTGTTGATGGGGCTAGTGTGTGAATGATGTGTATGTTTGTTTAATGCATTGCTTAGGCCAACCTGTGTGGAACTGCTGTATTGTTATTTAAGTTGATAGATATGAGTTCCAGTTCAGCCTAAGTAACATGGACTATTGCCAATTGAAGATTAGGCTTTTGTTTAGAGAACTCTTGCCATATTTGCTCTGGGGTTATATTTAATCAATTTTTTTATACTGAGTTTGTTTGCTGTTGTAATTTAGTTACATTTGGCTGAAAATTTAGGGTAATTTTCTACTTTCACTTGTAGTAATGTTCATTTGTAGTAATAACCTGTGGCCATACACAAGTCCCCAAAATACCATTGCTGCTCTTTGTGTTATAGTCATATTATGGATGAGGTTGTCATAAGTCTATAACAATATCCCCAAACTACCAGAGCTATCTATGTGGGCATTATTTATTGTTGTGTTCATCATTCTATTTCCTTTGTTTGCATGAGAGAAAGCCTTATTACTTATGAAAATGAACAAAGCTGTACTATTAATAATCATAATAAAAATGTTTCACTGATCTAAGTAAAAGATAAGGGATGTTCCAAGTTCATAACACTTGTATTCACCAGCATTTTTATGTGATATGCTGGACTTGTGTTATACAGCCTGTCCACTATTTCTACCTCATGTGTAGAGAGACCTGTTAACTTTAGTGCTCTTCTATATTTAGGTAATACTCTGTTGCTGTACTTATATTGAACACATTTTGTGAATGAAACACATTTGCCATCTTTTATAAATGTAGTTGTAGCTTGGGATATCACATACAAATGATGCCAGTGACATCAGTATGTTTAATGCAGTGTTTGTTTGATCAACATTTTGCACAATTTATTTTTCAATAGGATACCTAATCTTGTGGCATAAGGGTATATTTGAGTTGTTCAAGATATTCTTTTAGATTATGAATGATCTTATGCTAAATTAAAAAAAAAATATTCTGATTTTGAAAAGCTAGTTTGGATACATTATGTGCTGAGATAAAAAACGTCCTCTACAAAACAACTATCTAGATTATTTTCAACTGCTAATTATATTTACAGTGGTACCTTGAATTATGACTTTAATTTATTCTGTGATGGAGTTTGTATCTCAATTTGGCTTGTAACTCAAATCAATTTCCCCAGTCAAAATTGACTGAAATGCCACTAATCCATTCCAGGCTCTCCCAAAATATACCCCATTTTTTCATGTTTTAAGTAATGAATAATATTGTACAAAAACATGATAAAACAATAGGTAATGTAAATAAACTGGTTTTATAAAGTATATTATTATAGCTCAGAGGTGAGAGGTGCTTTCCATGGGATGTTATCCCCTGGTTTTTGCTCCCCCTCCTCTCACTTGAGGCAGCTAATTACCTAGCAATCTGTATAAAAGCATAAAAAATGGCTGCCCACATTAGATTGGCTGTGCTATTAATTGCAGAAGAGCTTGTTGGCAATTCTTTACTAGATATTTTAGACATTATTCATAGAAAGAAGTGAAGTTTTAAGTAGACAAGAGAAGGGGAAGAGAATAGAGGACACAGAGTCCCATGAGAGGTTTGTTTACAATATTGTTTCCCCTAGGGAGTGTAAGTGTGGGTGAAAAGTTAGGTGGAGGAAATGGGAAGAGTATGTTTCATGGCATTTCACAAAATAGCTGTCCAAGAAGGTTTGCTTCATTCTTAGAATGTTTCAGAAATGAATTTGGCATATGTCATTACAAAGAGACATAGTGTTTAGGACCCATGGTCAGACAAAAGAAATTTAGCTAAATAATTGTACAAAAGGAGCATTCATGACTTTAAAGTTAAATAAAAGCTGATGTGAAGACATGACAACATGATTAAGACTTTGGAGCTGTTTACTGTAACGTTTATAGAAACCCACACACAGTTATTATTATACGCTTATTTACCATAGCTAAGTAATACAAATAGAAATCTGATTAATAAAAAAGTTAAAAAAAAATCCCAGTCACTGCAGTCCATAAAAAATAACCAATAAAAGAAACTCACAATAAACCCTAAAACTTAAAAAAACATTCAAACAAAGAACTAATATTAATAAAACTTATATCTTAAAAAAAACAATACTATTGATGAAATCTTGTAAAAGTAATCTATACACATGCATACAAGAATAAGAGGAGATAAGATTATGATGCATAAATATCTAATAAAAAAAAAATAGATATGTTTAAAATGAGTAAATCAAATCTAAGACAATACAGCATGAAAGTAACTAAAAGAGGAGATAAAGGTGTCCAGAGCTTCAGTTTTCCAAGCAGAGTACTAGACTAATGGGATACACTGCTAGAGGAAGTGGTGTGTGCAAAAAAATATACATAAATTAAAAGAAAACTTGGCAGAAAGTAGGTACGGGATGTAACTCAAGGGGTTGTGTCCTCACTGTCCCAGTGTGTAGTGTGTGATGTAGTTTCAGTCCTACCTTAAGATCAGTCTGTGAGCTCTGAGCTTGCTCTGTAGGGAAAAGGCTGGTTGGGTGACCAGCAGGCAACTGCGACAGTGAATATGTACACACACAAGGATATGTTGGATAAATGAAGATATGGAGACAGGACATTATGAGCCTCAAATCCTGTATAATGCAACATACACACACACTGAAATTGTACCTGTTTGTTGATCAAGAGAGAAATTTATATTTAGTATATGCTAGAGCAATCAGTTACTACTCAATCTACCCAATATTCTCTCAAATGAATATCTATTTTTTCATAGTTTTTTCCATCATTTAGTAGCAAGAACTTTTGTTAGAGATTGTTGTTTGATTTTTTCTTAGTACACATGAATAATATCAATGTTAGTGAACATCATAGACCTACCTTGTTGTCCTTTTAATGGAAAAGGTGTGGGAAGTACAATAGATAGTACGTAGTTGATCTATAAGAGAACTGTAATGAAAAATTAAGATTGCTTAAAGATAAAGATTATTTGTTCTTATTGATGTTTGTATTTTTAAGAATGGCAACATTTCATGGGATATTTCTAATTAATCAGTGAAGATATGATATTCCATGGAAAATGAAATGTGGATTATGGGAGAGTGTGAATATGAGGGTGATGGTGCTTAATGACCTACATGGATTATGTATGCTACTTTTGTACATTTGTTCTCAGTGAAAGAGTGGAAATTTTACGAAGCATTGTGGTAAACCTGTCAATGCCTCCAGTATTCAAGAAATATATATATATATATATATATATATATATATATATATATATATATATATATATATATATATATATATATATATATTAAAAGGAAAAAAGGAATAAATAAGTTAAAAGAAATAATAATAAATATCTCCATATAGGTGTCCAATATTTCCTTGAATTTATGTATACTGGTTGCTTCAAGAACCGCCTCTTTTAATCCATTCCAGGTGTCCACAATTCTATGTGGAAAACTGTATTTTCTTGTGTCCTTTCGACACCGACTCTTTTTGATCTTCCTTGAGTGTCCTCTCATCTGTCTAGTTTCTTCTTCCATCATTTCCAGGTTTTGGTTGTCCCGCTTTTCAATTCCATGTACTATCTTATACAGAGTTATTATATCACCTTTCTCTCTTCTATCTTGCCGAGTTGGCAGTCTTATTTCCTTTAATCTGTCTTCATAAGTTAGTTCCCTTAATTCTGGTACCATTTTTGTGGCCACTCTGTGGATCCTCTCTAATTTCCTTACTTGTATCACCACTCCTAAATCTTTTTCTTCCTTGGTCTTAAGTATTTCCTCCTGTCCCATCTTGTAGTTCCATTTTGGCCTTCTTTTGCTTTTTCCTAGTTCCATCACATAACATTTCTTTGCATTAAATTCGTTTCCACCTCCTACTTCATTCATCAATCTTGTCTATATCTCCTTGCAGTTCTCGACAGTCATCAGTGTTCTTAACAACTCTCATCAATTTGGCTTCACCTGCAAACAGATTCATATTGCTAGTCATGCCACACTGCACATCATTTACATATATTTGAAACATTATGGGTGCCAGGACTGACCCCTGTGGTATTCCACTTGTTACTTTCCTCCAACTTGAAGTTGCTTCCCTGATTACAGTTCTCATTTCTCTATCCTTCAAATAGTCTTGCATCCATTCTAATACTTTCCCTCAGTCTACCTATGTGCTTCAGTTTCCATGAGTCTTTTGTGTGGAATTCTATCAAGTGCTTTTTTGATATCTAGGTAGACAGCATCCACCCATCCCTCTCATCTCACACATGATTTCTTGTCCTCTTTGTGACCACACTTCCTCTATTGAGCTTTTCTAATTTCCTTACTCTTGTGTCTTTGCTTTTTTATCCAGACTTCCCATCCTGCTGTATCCTGTTTCTGTACCATCCCTCCTTGAATCCCTCCTGTGCCTCTATCATACTTGGTTCTGTAAAAGCCTCCTCTTCTGTAAATACTTGTTTGAAGCTCTCATTCATAATTTAATCAAGCTCCTCTGCTTTTTGGTATGTTTTTCCTCCCTTTACTATCTTATCTATGGTTTCTGTACTCTTCGTCTTTCCACTTATATACTTATAGAAGAGTTTGGGTTCATTTTCACACTTCTCTACCACATCCTTTTCAAAAGCTATTTCCTCCTCTCTTCTTATTCTGACATACTCATTTATTGCTTCTTTGTATCTCTCTATTAATTTAATTCCTCTGCTTCTTCAGTTTCCTCCAAGTTCTAGCTTTTGTCCTCTTCGCTTCTGCATATCCAGCGTTGTACCATGTGTGTTTGCTACTCCTTACTCTGAATTTAGGTACATATTTTTCCACACCTTCATTATGCTTCCTCAAGAATATTTCATATTTCTCCTGTGCTGTTTTACCAGTCATGATCCCTCTCCAATCTATACTTTCAAAAAATTTCCTTAAGTCTTCAAAGTTACCCCTTGCATAATTTAACCTTCCATTTTTATAATTCTTTTCTTTTCTTACCCAAGCCCATTCCTGTAATTCCATTTCCTTTCCCCACTGGGCTTAGGCACTTAATGATGGGATGGAGTTCTGGTTCTATTCTGGTATGTGTGTGTGTGTGTGTCATCAATATATATATATATATATATATATATTATATATATATATATATATATATATATATATATATATATATATAATATATATATATATATATATATATATATATATATATATATATATATATATAATTTTTATCCCTTTTATTCAAGTAATGCAATTTTGATGAGATACTTTGAATAAAAATTTCCCTAAGGCTCACAGTACATAATACAGTAACAAATGTTGCTTCCTATGTGGCCTTGCTGTAACATTAAGACATCAAGAAAGACTTGATCATTATCAAGATCATGGAGCTGTTTTACTGCAAGTAAACATAGTGTGGTACTATTGTGAATTTACCTGTTACATTTAGGTTTGAAATTTTAGATGTAAAACATTTTTTGTTGCTTTGAAAAATGTCATCTCACACACACACACTCACACACACACACACACACACACACACACACACACACACACACACACACACACACACACACACACACACACTGGAATATGAGTAGACAAGATGAAGAGGTAATACAGGAAAGGAATGTACACCAATTAAAGAAAAAGAAAAGAAAAGAAAAGAAAAAAAACTGGACCAATTGGTACAGAGCCAAGATCATATAAGTGTAGTTCAGGCCATGTGTGGTACAAGTACAGCTAAATATACACTTGGAAAAGCTGTAGTACAAGAGTTAATGAAATAGTTATAGCACGAACTTGTAATGTACAAAAGGAAACAACCAACAACGAAATTCACAAAGCTAATACTGTAGCATTTTTTTGAAGTGTAAGGATTCTGGAGATACTTTTTAGCTTAACCTTTATGATCACTGAATTTGTTGGCAAACTTATATTAATATTAAAAGTATATAGACATATCAGTTTGTCATAAGCATTGCATTAACAAAGAAAGTTGGAATTATGAAGTATTGCAGTCACTCTCAGAATGAAGACTGATGTGTATACTTAGGGTAATGGTAAATATGATGTAGTGCAGTGCAGCTTAGATAATGAACAATGAATATTCATATGATTTTTACTTTACATGAAATCATAAAACAAGACTTATTGGAAATAGTTGATTCCAAAAGGATCTTTTGGGTATGTACTATTTTTTATGTTATGTGATACAAAGGAAATCAAAGCAAGATAAAGGATTATCCTGCTAATGTACCGCTTCATTAATTTCTGTATTTTACTATTTTTTGTTTTAATGTAGGAAACTTTATCTTGAATAATTACAGTCATTCCTTGCAAATTACTCTTGTAATCTCATTATGCCAAGTACAGTCTAGATCTGATTTTTACACACACACACACATATGCATGCATGCACACACGCATGCACACACGCACACACACACACACACACACATACATTATTATACTGTACTTTGGTATTAATATATGGAAGAATGAAGTATAATATTAGATTAAAACACTGGTACATAATTATTATGACCAACTGGTGGATGATAAAACTGTTACAAATATGCCTATCATTCATTTAATGAGTTTACCTAGACTCAGTCATCATCATCATGATGGAGTAACTTCCTTTTTATTATGGAGATGGAGATTTGGGTACCATGTGGTATAATGGTAAAATAATGGGAAACAAGACAGTGATGTAATAATGAAAGATAAATTCCTATAATATTCTGAAAATGTAACATTTTTCTCAGTTGGAGAGAAATCTTACCTAAGGACATTTCGAAACTTGTGTCACTAAATTAAAAGTGACTGAAATACATTAGTACATTGCCAACACTTGGTCATAATTAAAGTAAGAGAAATGCTCTCCATGATACAGAAGGAATCTCCTATAAGCCTTTCCATAAAGATCTCTGGGTTTTCCATTACAGAATCTGTTCCGCAACTATTTAGAAGATTTGAAGTTATAAGAAAGCCTTTGATTCTAATAGCTCTTTGCATAGACACATTCATTGCATAACACATTGGGAGTAGATATACATGCAAGATATAGATATAAATGTGTACAAGATGAACTTGTATTTTACATGGCAGGCATTCAGCAGTACTATAGCAAGTATACAAGTAGTATATCTAAACTTTAATTTATGAGATAGTTTATATTGTCTTGGTAGTTTAATGTGATTTGCATGCCACTTCACTAATTTCTTGCATAATATAAGGATGTAAAATATACATATGGTTCCTGAAATAATGGATGAGATACATGCTACAAAATTCCATTCACTTTAACTTACACATGTAAACACAAGAACAGGTATGAAAAAAGACTTATATGTAGTGTGATCCTTTTGTACTTTCATGTACTACTAATACTGTTTACAGGGCATTGCTTTCCTATGAAGCATATTCACTTACACTTATTTGTCATATTTGTGGTATGTATTTTTTATTGATCCAGTGTAGAAGTCCTTTGTAATTATTGTGTATTTGAAATACTTATGCCATTATCTTATTAAACAATTGATCATTTATACATCCTCTTTTATATGCACTTCCATATGAGAAAAACAAGAGGAAAAACTGTTAATTATTATGTTGTTTCATAAAACATGTATTAGGGAATAAAAGTTAATGTGAAACCAAAATGTGTAACTTGTCAAAAACTGGGGACAGTAATGCTGAGAGGTGTGTTAACCCCAAGGATATTATAAGTCTCAGAGAATCCTTGGTTAACCCTTTACCAGGCACTAATAAAAATACTTAAGTAATCAATATTTCCCCTCTAGATTATGAAAGTAGACCCAAATAATTATTAGAAGTAACATTTTTTTAAAGAATAGGCTGATTATAAGCATAATTCCTGCAAGAAGGAAAGGTAAATGTTAATAGGCAGAGTTAAAAAAAGCTTGACTTGGTAAGGAGCAAGTAAGGAGAGATAGTTTATGATTACTGGGGTCTCATATTCTGACATGTTTTGCGCTCTTGCGACATAATTCTCAAACACCAGAGATGATTAGCCGAGTTTTCCAAGGGTGCTCCTCTTAGCAATGTAAAAATCCTGTTTATCAGTTACTACAACCATAAAAACAAAAATGAATATCGTGTACCTCTTACTATCGTGTAACTTCAACTAGTATTTTGAAAATAATCAGAGTGCAACACAGAAGAATATATTCCTCAATATTTCAATACTAACACTAAATATCAACTTGAATCCTAACTCGTTCTTCCTTTTGCATAATGTGCTCGCTATCAAGCAGTTGCTGAAGCCTTTAAGAAAGCACTACCAGTGAATTGTGTACTTTGTACGTTTTGTCTCTGGAAATGTGATGGAAGAAATTCGAGTCCACACAGTCTGCAAGATTGTACTTGGTGTTGTGTCCGATAGGATGAGTGATGTGTCCATGGCCCAGCAAGGCTCCGCTGAAGCTGTAGGTGCCATAGCTGGTGATGTGGTGGTCTCCGAGACTCATTACTGCCATGTCCACGGCAGGCGATGCTTGGGCTGAAAACATATTCTAGATGACGATTGCATTTAGGCAGATGTTAGTGATGTAGCAAGGATCCTTGGATGTAGCCTAGGTGTTACTACTTGTGTGGAGCGCGAGGCACAGTATGTGCAGGTTATCAGTGGGCACTGCAATTTAACACTAACTTACCAATGATTATCACGTTCTTCGTCAGCAGTTTTCGCCTGCACCACTCTCGGTCATCACTCAACACCAGGAACACGGGTTGCGGTAACCTGTTGGTGGTTGAATGAATAATTTTAGTATTCTTAATTAAAGTGCAGTGAGTGAGACAACATTGACACCCTGCACCTCAACAACTTAATTTTTTGATAAATGTTCATGCCATAGCTAATACTTAATATTTAAACTGCGTCGGCTGTTGAAAGGACAACAACGAAAATATGGAAAAATAGCTAATATCTCACCTTTCCTTGTAAAATTCAAAAGCATTGTTGAAGTACAGCTCGTCAAGTTGCGCCAGGTTAAATTTTCCTTTGATGTATCCTGTGTAGTCTGTCCGGCGAGCGTGGACAGTAACCACAGAGAAACTTCGTCGGTGGTAAGTAGCGTTGAATGGACTGAGAGCTTGGTTGATATTATCTATGGCTTTGTTTATAATATAATCTTGGAACACTAGGAGAGAACGTATCAGATCTCTGTGGGCCATCAGGAGGGATCGTGGCCCTGGGTTATTGGAGACGTAGTAGGAGGTGTTGATTAGCGGTTCCCTAATGTTGTTGTCTATGGCTCTAGCCCTGGCTTGAGAGGCAGCCATGTAAAGCTTCATGTATATTGTAACAAACTTCACATTTTCTGTTTGATTGGTGAAGCATGTGTTTTGCACAGGAAGAGTTATGTTTTTAAATATCGTACCAAGATAATCGTGCATTCGTTTTGGTATGGATACCTGGAAAGAGAACGTCATTGCGATTCTTTTATGTAAAATAATTATTCAGACTGTTAAATGCAGAGAGAGAGAGAGAGAGTGGGGGAGGGGGGGTATAATCTTTGTATATTTTTTATTTGATTTTCATACCATTATCAGTTGATCAAAATAACGAGGAAAGAAAGTAACGAAAAATCACCTTACATTGTAAAGCAGCATTTTACCAATTGACCAAAAATAAGATATGGTGTGTCTATGAATTCTCAGCCAATGCATAAGGAGAGTTGTTTCTATCTCGGAAGAACAGTATTTTAGGCGCAGGCTGAGTACAGTTGGCTATGCTGCCACATCATAGTTTGTTTTTGATATGTCAGTTCTTTCTTTTCCTTCTGTTGAAATTATAATATTAAGTATGGATGATTTAGCCTACCAAACCATGCAACACTACAAATGGCTTGGATTTTAAGATAGTAGTTTGGGTTCTACGTAATTATAATAACATTTGATAACAAAGCTGTGCGGCTCTATCATAATAGGTGGAGCAGCTTGTGTCCTTATTGTTAGGGTTATAACACTCAGAGAGAGAGAGAGAGAGAGAGAGAGAGAGAGAGAGTCCCCATCTCACTCTTCTTAACTACTTATTCTCTTTATTATTAAATTAGCTCCTATTTCTAGAAGTTACATCTAAACTTGTACACTTCTAGTTTTGTAGTTTAAGTTTCATGCCCGAAAAGCTATACTTACACATGGGCTGTCTACCAGCGGACTACCAACAACATATATAAATTTATCATGTAACATTTATGTGTAGACATAATAAAGTGTTTAAAGTGAGAGAGAGAGAGAGAGATAGGAACGGTCGCCTGATCTTTCAATCTAGTAGATGTAAAGACAATGGTCCTATGGAGACTTGTCAACGCAGATCACGGGGAAATCCTATACTCGGCCAACACCAAGATAGGAATACATATAGGAATATAGGAAAGTACATATAGAATATACAAGCAAAATTGATTTCTTAATTTCGACCAAGGGGAAATCCTGTTCTGTATATTATCACATAAACGGAAGTGAGAAGAAAATATGTGAATGCACGAAAGAGAAAGCTTGAATAGATAACTTTTGTATTCTGCTTCTCCACCACCGAAGATTTGAAGTATGTATGTGGTCTTATGGGGAAGTGATTTTTTTTTTTTTTTTTTTTTTTTTTTTTTTTTTTCCCGGAAACTAAAACGTAGTGCCTACTATTAGTGTGTCCAGGACCAACTCCTGAGTGTGTCTACTGACCCGGACTCCGTACAAGTGACGTAAGAGGTATACGCTGGCGTACTGACACAACTTGTTTCCAAGGCGACCTCCTTGGGTCATTAGGACGTGAGGTTGTTCACAATCTGTAATGTACAATGTAAATTATTTGTGATAGTGTCATTCCATATTTTTACGTAAAAGAAACTAAAAATGAATACATAGATGAAACGGAATAAAGTAGAGAAATAAATAAATAAAGAGAGAAATGAACACACACACACACACACACATATATATTTTAAAGGATATATATATATATATATATATATATATATATATATATATATATATATATATATATATATAAGTGTTACGAACCCATGTATGGGGGGGGGGGCCGTGGCCGTGGGTATGTGTGTATGTATGTGCGTGGTGGGCGTGAGAGTAGACAAAGAAGCAACGGGTCTGGGACGGGAAGGAGAGAGAGAGAGAGGCGCATGCCGCGCATCGGAGCGAGGCAGATGGAATGTTGACAATTCAGCAAATCGTCCCGGCCACAGGCAGTGAGGGGAGAGAGCAGAGAGAAGAGAGTTCAAGAGACAAAGAGTTGGGGCCCAGTGAGGAGGACAGAGGGAAGAGCTGCCTCGCTTCCCCTTGTTCCTGGACAGATATATTCTGACTGCCATGTAATAGTACCTATGCGTTGGCAGTGTGTGCCTAGTTGACATCGTGGAAGCCTGCATCAGAGTGGGATGTCAGCAAGTGGCAGCGAGTCTTATGGACTGGAAGGTGGCTGGGAACAGAGGTGGTAATGTGTATCGTCGCCTTGGCAGTGACCCGTTTGAGCTACACAAGGACGACAGCTGACGCCTATGGTCTGTGCTCGAAAATCTTAATAAAGACTTGCTTGTGTGACCACCTGCCGTTTCTTGCTGCAGGACGGAGCGCCGTGCTCATTGTGTGACACAGTGGTTGCGAGACTGGAGGTACAATACATTGATGACGGCCAGGAAATTCCCCAGACTTTAACCCAATTGAAAACCTGTGGGCTATCATCAAGAGAAAACTCCGGCAGCACGACACAAGCAGCATCCCTCAGTTGATCGCAGCAGTGGAACACGAGTGGAGGAATATTGACCCACAGCACTTAAGGAACTGTCAGATTCTGTTCCTAAACGCCTCAAAGAGTGCCTGAAGAACAAAGGAAGACCTCTAAAATACTAGTGACCTGTAAGTACCCAATTTCTTGGTATTAAATTATTACTAAATATTGTTGATCTAGTTGAGTCATTGTTTACATGAAGCTGCGTGTGCTGCCGCACGAACTTTTGGCGCGGACTGTAGAATATACAAGCAAAATTGATTTCTTAATTTCGACCAAGGGGAAATCCTGTTCTGTATATTATCACATAAACGGAAGTGAGAAGAAAATATGTGAATGCACGAAAGAGAAAGCTTGAATAGATAACTTTTGTATTCTGCTTCTCCACCACCGAAGATTTGAAGTATGTATGTGGTCTTATGGGTGATTTTTTTTTTTTTTTTTTTTTTTGGAAACTAAAACGTAGTGCCTACTATTAGTGTGTCCAGGACCAACTCCTGAGTGTGTCTACTGACCCGGACTCCGTACAAGTGACGTAAGAGGTATACGCTGGCGTACTGACACAACTTGTTTCCAAGGCGACCTCCTTGGGTCATTAGGACGTGAGGTTGTTCACAATCTGTAATGTACAATGTAAATTATTTGTGATAGTGTCATTCCATATTTTTACGTAAAAGAAACTAAAAATGAATACATAGATGAAACGGAATAAAGTAGAGAAATAAATAAATAAAGAGAGAAATGACACACACACACACACACACACATATATACTTTTCTCTCCTTTATTTCAATCTAACTGTCATCTCTATCTCATAAGTTAAACTCTACGCTCAGACCTATCGTAAAGAACTCGGAACTTTTTTCTCCACCCTTAGACTATTTCATACGATCCATTATGATCTTTCGCATTGATGTTTTCCATGCCCTTTGGTCTTAACATACTTCATTATATTGTTTTAATTTCATGCTACTCTACTGTGAAGTTTTCTTTAATCTCCGTATTTTCCACAGGAACATCTGCAATTTCATGATTACAGTATATATCTGACAGTCAGTATGGGTTCCATAAAGGCCGCTCTACTGATGATGTCTGGCTTTCCGTACTGATTTTTTATCATTCTGTTCTTGGGGATTTTGGTGGAACTAAAGTACCGTCATACAGCTTCTACTCTAATTTTATCGTAAGTTTCTCCCTTTCCACGATTCTTTTCCTATTAACATCAATTATCTAAGTTAAACTTCTTGTTCTAATCTATATACACCTTTATACATATGATACCACTCTGCTCTTTTCCACGTCCTTACATGAACGTCCTACTTTTAAGTAAGCCGCTACACGCCTGGTTGCTGATTTCTCAAACTTGATCGGTACAAAGCAAATCTGATTTTGTTTAAAGCCTCAAAAATTAAATTCTTTAATTTATTAACTCTATTCAATCTACCAGGTAAAATAATTCCTCCTCCATTTGTTATGTAACAATCAATTGTCTCCTGTTACATACAATAAAATAATATCGATCCTCGATCTACTCTTTGCTAATATGTCTTTTTCCAATGTAAGAGGGGAAGCCGGCCAAAGACAACAAAATTTGCGTTAAAAAAGAGACTCACTGGGTTGCCATTCTCCAAAGAGTCAAAAGAGCTAGCCAAAAGAATGCGATTAATGTCTTGAATCCTCTCTCTAAAGTGAGTTCATACCTCAGTGAAAGTACCTACAGACACAAGTAGGGAGTTCCAGAGTTTACCAGAGAAAGAGATGAATGATTGAGAGTTAATTTTTGCATTAGAAAGGTGGACAGGATAGGTGTAAAGCTGCGAGAGGAGGGTCGGCATGCAATTAGCAAGATCAGAGGTTGGTGTGAAAGGTAGTAAGAGATGCGACATTACGGCGATGAGGAATAGGCTAAAGATACTCGCAGGTCAGAGGAGAGGAGTTAATAAGACGAAACGCTTTTGATTTCATCTCTCTCTCTCTCTCTCTCTCTCTCTCTCTCTCTCTCTCTCTCTCTCTCTCTCTCTCTCTCTCTCTCTCTCTATATATATATATATATATATCTATATATATATATATATATATATATATATATATATATATATATAGAGAGAGAGAGAGAGAGAGAGAGAGAGAGAGAGAGAGAGAGAGAGAGAGAGAATGTAATGTTCTAATCTTTCGTAATGTCCTTGTTATATATATATCCAATTCTTTCCTGCCCTCATGTCTCTCTTCCTCTTGTCTACTGTTCTAGCGGGACACCAGAATTATAAGGGGAGGCTTTTCTCAGTCATACGCATGCCTTCTTTCACGGTGTTCCTGTCATTCCCTGGGCTGTCTACCTTCTTACACTGCCTTCTCTCTCTCTCTCTCTCTCTCTCTCTCTCTCTCTCTCTCTCTCTCTCTCTCTCTCTCTCTCTCTCTCTCATATTATCAAACATTTGCTTCCATCCCACGACTTTCCTTCCCATCACATCTTCTTTCCCCTCACCTTCCCCTCACCTCCTCTCTCCCTCCCCTCTTGTCCTTTCTCTCCCCCTCACTTTTCACCACCTCCTTTTCACATTTCCTCACTTTCCTTCTCACCTCCCCTCTCATCCTGCTCAATTCCCCTCATCTCCCCTCTTTCTCCCCCTCACTTCCCCTCATTTCTCACTTCCTTTCTTTTCCTTTTCACGTTCTCTCACTTCCCCTCTCTTCTTTCTCACCTCCCCTCATTTCCCCTCTTTTCTTCTCTCTCCTCTTCCCTCACTTCCCCTCTCCTCCCCTCTCCTTCACTTCCCCTCATCTCCCCTCACTTATCTCCCCTGTTCCCCTCACCTCCTCTCTCTTTCCCTCACTTTTCACTTCCCCTCTTTTTCTTTTCACATTCCTTCACCTTCCCTCTCTTCCTCCTCACATCCCCTCACTTCCCCTCACTTCTCACCTCTCTCTTCCTTTTCACATTCCCTCATCTTCCTTCTCTTCTTTCCCACTTCCCCTCACCTCTCCTCTCCTCTTCTCTCCTCTCGTCCTCCTCACCTCCCCTCACTCCCCCCTCCCTCTCCCCTCACTTCCCCCGACCTAAGGGGATTATTCTGACCCGCTAGCGATCATCCCACAAAACGCCTGGTGAGGGGAAACGGGGGAGAGGGGAGAGGAGGGGAAGGAAGGTGGGGATTTACATTGGAAATTATGCAAGGTGAGGGGAGAGGGAGGGGGGAGAGGGGAGGTGTGTGAAGGGAAGAATGAAAATGTGGGGAAAGAGAAGCAAGGAATGAGGGGATAAGGAAGAGGAAAGAGGGGAAAAGAAGGAAGAGGAGAAGAAGAAGGAAGAAGAAAGTGGGGAAGAAGAGGAGAATAAGGAAGGAGGAAAAAAGAGGGGAAAAAGGAGGAAGAAGAGGAGAAGAAGGAATGAGAAAGAGGGAAGATGAGGGGAAAGAAGGAGGAGGAGAAGAAAAGAGGGAAGAAGAGGAGGATTGGATAAAGATGAGGGAAAAAAAGGAGGAGGAGGAGGAGGAAGAAGAAAAAGGGAAGAAGAGGAGGATAAGGAAGAAGAAAGAGGGTAAAAAAGTAGAGGGAGGAGAAGAAGAAGTAGAAGAAGGAGAAGAAAAAGGAAGAGGAAAGAGGGGAGAAGAGGAGGATAAGGAAGAAGAAAAAGGGAAGAAAAGGAGGAGAAGGAAGAAGAAAGAGGGGAAAGAAGGAAGAGGAGGAGGAGGAGAAGAAGGAAGAGGGAAGAAGAGGAGGGAGGAGAGAAGAGAGAGAATAGAGGGGA
>CM035184.1:6028842-6039786 GCA_020233015.1 Callinectes sapidus
TATATATATATATATATATATATATATATATATATATTTATTTATTTATCTATCTATCTATCTATCTATCTATCTGTCTATCCTTTTTACAGACAGTGCATTCATTGCATTCATCCGTCACTTACTGATAAAAGTTTCAGGAAAACCAGTTATTTTATTACCACTTCCAACCGGTAATTTTATCACCACTTACCACAGCGGCGCACTCAATAACACTTCATCATAAGCAGGGCATTTGATATATAATTTAGATATGGAAGGAAAGCTTCTCGTAAGAACACTTTCCAATTACGTTCGTAAGAATTTATGAGTGTACGGTACAGCTTTTAAGCATGTTTATAACCCCTCCCACAAACGGAAACAGATATAGATTACAGCAGTATAGCGTCTAGAAATATTGAACTGGTATATGAGTTACAACAAAGAGAACATTAGCGAGGTCCTTAGGATCAATAATCTGGATAGAACCAGAAGTAAAGAGTTCAAACTGGAGATATTCAGATTTAGGAGAGAAATAGATACGAAGGAGGTGGTTCTCTGCTAGGGAAGTTGATGAGTGGAACGGTCTCAGTAATCATATTGTTAGTGGTGAGACAATAGGGATTTTTAAAAGAAGATTAGACAAATTTATGGATGAAGATGACAGGTGAAATTAGGCAGCGGTGATCACACAAGGATTGCCACGAGAAGGTCCAACGGCCTCTTGCAGCTTCCCTTATTCTCTTATGTTCTCATGCTCTCTCTCTCTCTCTCTCTCTCTCTCTCTCTCTCTCTCTCTCTCTCTCTCTCTCTCTCTCTCTGCTCGCTCCTCTCTCTCTTCTCTCTCTCTCCTCTCTCTTCTCTCTCTCTCCCTCCTCTCTCTCTCTCTCTCTCTCTCTCCTCTCTCTCTTCAAAAAAAAAAAAAAAAAAAAAAAAAAAAAAAAAAAAAAAAAAGTCACACAACCATACGTTCAGAATGAGTGCGCCTTGATTATACGTACATAGGAATTCATCTGTGTGTGTGTGTGTGTGTGTGTGTGTGTGTGTGTGTGTGTGTCATGCACACACACACACACACACACACACACACACACACACACACACACACACACACACACACACACACACACACACACACACACACACACACACAATGTTGCCGAAAGTAAGGAAAAGAAAAAACTGAAGTCTGAGCAATCCCCGGAAAGTCACCGCACCTGCCGCCGCAACTCTCTGCGTGGAAACTCACAGGAAAAACAGCAACAGTAATTATGATAAATAAATGAAGTTCAAGAGGGAAAATATAAAGAGACAAAGATAACCAAGACTCAAGGACGAGTGGCTCCCTCTTCAAAGATGAGTCTGAAGAAAAAGAAAAAGAGAAAGAAAGGTGGAGAGTTTTCTTACCTTTTTTTTCCATGAGGCAAGATGAACAGAGGATGAATGCCAGCGAGTAGAAGGCCTTGGTGGAAGGTGACTTTTTCGAGGAGGATGGACGCAGGAAGAATGTCAGTGAGAAGGAAGCGTTGGAAGACGAAGCTGCGAAGGAGTAAGATGACTTGGGAGAAAAGAATAGGGCAGGTTAGCAAGTACATGAAAACACCAACACGCATACCATGAGAAGGGAACAAAGATCAAACAACAAGCACACAAGCAGAAAATAGAAAAAAAAAATGGAACATCGAGACTACGAAGTGAGCTAAGGTAGTAGTTGTTGTTTAGAGAAAAGAATAGGGCAGGTTAGCAAGTGCATGAAAACACCAACACGCATACCATAAGAAGGAAGCAAAAATAAAACAAGCACACAAGTAGAAAAAAAAAAAAAATGGAACATCGAGGCAACGAGTCGAGCTAGGGTAGGGGTTGATGTTTAGAGAAAAGAACACCTATACCATAAGAAGGGAACAAAAATAAAAGCAACAAGCACACAGGGAAAAAGTATGCACATCGAAAAATTTGGACATTGAGGCCACGAAGCGAGCTAAGATGGTAGGTTGTTGCTTCCAGGCAGAGTGAGACAAAGGGTGCATACAGAGCCGGGAAACAAAGGCCTCCTTAACCCATTCAGGACCATGTTGTGGTTTCATATCTATTCTGCTTACTATTTGGCGATTTTATACAACTTCAGAAATTTGTGTAAGCATTAAGATAGTGAAGACTCTACCCATTAATCTTCTCGCCTCCCTCTCTAATGTTAATAAAATCGTCTAATCACACCCAAAACTCGCTGTAGAAATGCGTCCCAGTACTGAAGGATTTAATATTACAAAGAGAAAACTATATGCTTCTACCACGTCTATAAATTATCAACGTTTGTACACGGGAAGTTTGACCTTTACTTATGCGTTATTCTCGTGGTTCACTGTCAGGTTAGGTTAGGTTGGGTTACGCAGGGTGAAGTAAAGCGAACGAAGGTGGCAGTGATGTTGAGAAGAGAAGAGATGGGAAGGTACATGATGCGGTGATGGGGGGGATGATGGTGGATCTGATGGGTGGCATTGTGCAAGACTTAACGGGAAGGCCGGAAAAAAAAGACTGACGAAATTGGCAGCGTCTGGAAATAATGTTTGGTTTGAGGTGATGGTGGTGGTAGGGGGTAGTGGTAAAGATGATGATGGTGGTGATGTTAGTCAATGATGAGGTGATGAAGTCGACATGGTTAAGGCAGATGGAAACATTAATCTCCATGGATGTGATGGTGATGGATGTAATAGTATAGAAGTAGTACAATATGTATGTATAGGTGGTGGTGGTGAACGATTTCATACAGTTTCAGAAACTCATGTGAGGATTAAAGAAGTACAGATAGGCCACCAATATTCTGACCTCAATAAACCCTTTTTAATGTCAATAAAATCATCTACTCGTACACAAAAGTTATGGTAAAAATGAGTCCCAGTATTGAGGGGGTTAAGGCAGTGGTTGCAGCTTTGTAGGCAGGAAAATGGAGGTGTTTCTTGTGGGGGAAGAGTGTGTGGAGGTGGCAGTGGAAGCTTGTTTGGAAGTAAGGAGGAGAGAGAGTGAGGAGGGAAAGAGAGGAGGTTGGGGGAGGTGGAGGGGTCGATGGCAACAGGCAGAGAAGCAGAGAAGCAGAGAAGCAGCATCATCCTACCTCAAGGTCAGACTCCGTGCCCCGTGGTGCTCATGGGGGAATGGGGATACTATTTATACTGAGAGGACGAGGCGGGAGGGGCTAAGGGAAGCATGGGGCAGGGAGGGGAGGGGACGGAAATGCAGCAGGAACCTCATCTTACATCATGTTCTCTTTTTTACTCTGTCTCTCTTCTTATTCCTAATGGGATTTAGGAGAAAACAAGAACATATTATTTGCAGTGGGAGGCCGAGGAGGGGTCAAAGGAGACGAGGTGCAGTGAAGGGAAGAGAAAGGAGCGAAGACTTCATCTCACATCATCTCTCTTCTTTGTAGTGGATGTTAGCAGTAAGTCAATTATGTATTATTGCCACAGTGAGACTGAGAAAGTATAAATGAGAGGAAAGGACTCATCTCACGTCTCTTCCTTTTCTCATTTTGTAGATTACTACGAATATGAAAGACTTTATTTGATCATGTACATACATACTCTATAACAGTGGTTTAAAACAATTCCAATGTTCAAGTCCCTCTTCAGGATTTTTTTTCTTGGAAATTTATCCATCCTAGTGCATCCCAATTGGTAAATAGATAAATAACTAAGATGAAATAAGTGATATGTATGTCTCGTATTACCTGTAGTCTTCTCTCTCTCTCTCTCTCTCTCTCTCTCTCTCTCTCTCTCTCTCTCTCTCTCTCTCTCTCTCTCTCTCTCTCTCTCTCTCTCTCTCTCTCTCTCTCTCTCTCCGGTTACCATTTAAGGAGAGAGAGGAAGAATAAGCGACAAAAATCGATGTATATAGCTCACACTTTAAGCATCGATTACACCACACATTGTAGGTGGAAAACTAGAATGGAGGAACTCCATCACTGCAAGGCTCACACAACAGTAACATAATGACAAATGAAAAATTCATTAATAGAAAAATCGTGAAAGAAAATACTAATTAAGAAAATTAGTCCAAAGCATTAAGTTGTACAGTACTCACAGGTCGTCAGTGGCAGGTTGAAGGTAGAGACGGCTGTGGTGGTGGTGATATTACTAAAAAGTAAACCCATTGGGCTGACTCTTTGATCTGGCAAACTGGTTTATTGTTTGTTCATTTAAGGCTTTGATTTCTTTTATCACTATATTTTCAATCGATATCATTGGTAGAGCAGACAAACATAGTCTGTTATTCGCCATGGCACTGCGCAGAAAAGCTTTAATTACATTTTGCTTAGAGTGGAAAAGTACCTTTCTACTTCTGGTGCTACCATTGGTGTTGTTACCGAAATTTTCATCAGCTTGACAGTTCCTGAGAATGTTGAGTGTAAGCAATTCCGCAATTGTTAGTCATGATCTCCAACAGCAGCAGGGCAGTAAGGTTACCTGATTGGCACAAATCTTCTCTTGTGTACAGTACAGTGAGTCCAGCTGTCGGTTTGTTTCTTCAAACATGGGATTGACTGCAACTGCATGTACTGTACAGGCACTAAAAGTAGCTTGCTGGCTTCCAAATGATTATTGAAGCTGAATCTTGTACTTCCTTGCTGAATGGACAACATTGGTGTTATGTCTCCACTTTTGCTTTTATTTCTATCTTTTCTTTTAATGTCAACTATGAAAAGTAACTTAGTAATTACTTAACTGAGTTCACTCTTCTTCCCACTGTCATAGTTTATCAGTGGGTTATTAAACGCAGAAAAAAACTTAATCAGTCACAATCAACAAACAGGGTCTGGCACAACACTCACTCCATGTAAACCTGACTCTCCTGAGGCCTCAGCTGCATCGAACAAAGCTCGTCGTAACGAAATGAAGCGCCAATAAACCCTTCATTATTGTACAGCATCAAACTTCTATTTTTTACCTTGTTTTGATGAAAGTTTAAAGGTTTGGACCACATATACACTGACAATAACACATGAAGGCATTCTGTTATGAAGAATTTGTCAGCTACATGTTATTTTAGTGTGGGGTTGATGAAGTCATACACCTGACAGTGAGTGTGAGTGTGTGGTGGTGGGAGGGCAGGGAGGGGACGGATAGGACTGCAACTCCACAGCCGCCACTGGTAGCCTTACTTGTCTAATGCTTCCTGTCTATGCCTACTTCACATGACTGCGCCTCTCCCGCATTGCCTCACTGGAGTCCCTCCTCACCGACTGTTACCACCACCACCACAATCACCGCCACCACCAACAATAATGATGATAACAATAATAATAACAATAATAGTAGTAATATTAAGAAGAAGAAGAAGAAGAAGAAGAAAAATGACAATAGCAGCAGCAGCAGCAGCAGCAACAACAACAACAACAACAACAACAACAACAACAACAACAACAACAACCAAACCGTAAACAAGAGAGGAGTGGTTACGTACTGAGGGTTGATGTGAGGCATCTATCGGTCACGTGACAGGTGCAGGGGCATGACTGAGGCGGTGCTGCTTCAGGGCTAAGTGTGGAGATAATAGTATCGTTATTGGAGCGCTCCTTGTCAATAGCATCAGTTGGGAAGTGGCGCCATGCAGTTGCTACCCGTGATTTCTTCGTGTTGTTGTTGTTGTTGTTGTTGTTGTTCGCTTCAACATCGTTACTACTGGTATGTTTCAGCTGTTATCACATTTTCAACCCTGATACATCTACTAGTTTGTTACTCTCTCTCTCTCTCTCTCTCTCTCTCTCTCTCTCTCTCTCTCTCTCCACAGTCACGTCACAGCCTGGTGGGGAGTTCCCGGTGCTTCCCTGCTTGAGCCCCAGCTTCCGCGGGGCCCAGTAACCCCCGAGTGTCTCTCCGCCCCGCCAGCACCCCCCCCCCCCTTACCCTGATGCTGCTACCTCCCTCTCCATAACCTCAATACTCCCTTCCAGTCCCCAGTGCCCTCAATCCCCTGCCCCCTAACGCTTATATCCCCCTCACCCTTAACTTAACGTCCCCACTGCCACTGTCTCCCTCTCCAAGCCACTCCTGCTCTTCCACAGCCGCTCTCTGCCTCTCCTCTCAAGATATCTCATGCCTTGCCTTGCCTTCCACAACCCTCCAAGAATTCCGGTCCACGCGTCTGTCTCTACGTAGTTTCCACATCACTAGGTCCACTGAACTCACCACTTATCCACTCATAGCCACACTTCTTTCGTTCAGTTTTCGATTTGTCATCTATTTGGGGTGTTCATCCGCATTGCAATTTCCCAAAACACACATTTTCCCCCAACTTGGTTTCTTTTTCTTTTTTTACAGGTATGGCTTCCCCTCACACTTGAAGTGACGATGCAAGTTTAGAGTGTAATCTCGAAAGACGCCAATGACAACAGAATGGATGACGCAGTACTTTCAGAGTTCCTAATTGTCTATTATATTTCAGTTCAATAAAATTACATAGGATTATTCAGATGGAGAAACAAGTGCAATACTGTCGCTGTCACTCATATGCTTGGCCTTTAAAGCACCGGGAGGAAGCAGTGGACACCTGCAGGAACGATAACTACTCCTAGCGATGTTAATAAACCGCTTCAGTACTTGGTCACATTTTTACCATGAGTTTCGGGTAAGATTAGACAATTTTGTTGACATTAGGTAGGGTCTATGGAGGTCAGAAGATTAATGGGCAGAGTCTGTACTATTTTAATCTCCACCTGAGTTTCTGAAACTGTATAGAACTGCCAAATAAAAAACGGAATAGATATAACAACACGTTCCAGTACTGAAGGGGCTAAAAACACTGGTACAGGTGTTATTGTGAACTTATCATCAAATGCACCTGTGACCTCAGTGAACGTTTCCCTTGGTGTACCACAACACAAGGGAGCAATAACAGCTCTCTTCCTTCACACAAAACTGCATGTACCTAACTACTCATACATTCTTCACTCAAGACTGAAAAAAAAAGAGAAAAGACATAAGTTCTTCGATATCTTCATCCATCATTGGAATAGACAATCTGAATTAAAAAAAAAAAAAAAGATAATCAAAGAAGTAGGACAATGAAAAAAGTAAAGAAAAGGAAAACTTAGAACGAACCTCAACAGACGTACAACCTCCAATTAGCAACCACGCACGGCTGTTCTTCGATAGCTTGACTTACCCACCATTCTGATAGACAGCATGGATGAAAAAGTAATCAATGAAGTGGCGCAGTGGAGAGAGAGAGAGAGAGAGAGAGAGAGAGAGAGAGAGAGAGAGAGAGAGAGAGAGAGAGAGAGAGAGAGAGAGAGAGAGAAACTAATGTCTTGGGAGATGAAAAATTGCATATCAAAACACACTAAATCATAGCTCATTAAACGATTACAGTTGATATGCATGCATTCTCAAGGCCAACTATCGCCGCCTTGTTCCCGACATCAAAAAGAAAGCGTTAGTACCTGCTGCCCTCTTCTCTTTACTTAGTTTCCCCATCGCTCTGCAAACTTTTCCCTTTCTCCTCTTCAACCTGTTTCTCGTCACCTCTCTCTCTCTCTCTCTCTCTCTCTCTCTCTCTCTCTCTCTCTCTCTCTCTCTCTCTCTCTCTCGTATAAGATAGATAAATGGATAGATAGATAGATCGATAGGGTTGCTTTAGACCGCTTTGTTTCACTTTTTTCATTAGTCAGCCATGCGTATTCTCTGTGTGTGAGAGGCAGTGACACACGGAACACAACACCTCCTCGCCTTCTTGGTCTGTTTCCTCTGCGTCCCTTTTCTAGCCAGGTATTGCTCTGCCTTCCGTTGGTTTGCTACTACAGCCGAACCACACCCCCAGAGTTCATTGGCATTTAGTTATGAAATCTTGTCAAGCGACCTTCACTCTTGAGATGGAGACAGAGACGGAGGTTTGGGGATACGAAAATGATGCCAGTCACCCACCTCCGTGCCTTTGCCACCATTTGTGTGCTCGTACTTTCACTTGCCCTTCTCTTTTGCTATCTACCGCACCACCACCATCACCACCATCCACCAGCTTCACCATGTCAACCATCGCAACGTTTGAAAATGGCGAGACAGACACGAGTATTGTTCTTCTTATCCTTCTCTCCCACCTCCTCCTCCTCATCTTTCTTCTTCTTCTTCTTCTTCTTTTCTTCTTCTTCTTCTTCTTCTTCTTATTATTATTATTATTATTATTATTATTATTATTATTATTATTATTATTATAATCTGTGTTATCATCATTGTGTCTTCCTCATGTTCTTCCTCTTAATACTCCTTCTCATTCTTCTCCTCCTCCTCCTCCTCCTCCTCCTCCTCCTCCTCCTCCTCCTCCTCCTCCTCCTAGCTCCTCCTCCTCCTCCTCCTCCTTTATTCTTTTCTTCTTTTTCTTCATGTTCTTCCTCTTAATACTCCCTCTCATTTTCCTCCTCCTCCTCCTCCTTTATTCTTTTTTCCCTTTTTTTCTTCATATTTTTCCTTTCAAGAAATATTGACATGAAATAAGAAATCCACAATGAAGATTTCATTGGAGGGTTTTCCTCTACGCCTTAGCTGTGTTGGCTCAGTTTTCCCCAACCCCTCACTTCCCACCTTGACGCTCCATGGCAGAACTGGTTGGCTAGCCTCTTTCCTCCCACATTCCCCCATCCTCCATCAGTCCGCCTCCCCCGTTCTTCCTGCAGCGTGGGCACAATTCTGGGAAAACTTCAGGCCAGGTTTCCCCACTCCTGCGCCTTGGGATACAAGGTAGGGAGATGGTGGGAAGGGGAGAGGGGGCATGGAGGCAGAAGTTTTTTGAGACAGCGAGGGATCTTTTCTAGACAGCGCCACCAGGAAGGACTTCAGACATTGGTGACACAGGAAATAACACATTCCTGAAGCATCCCAAAAAATAGTAGCATTTAGTTTAAGATTATTGTTCCTTGTAGTTTTTGAGTGAACGGAAGATGGTTTAATTAGTAATCTGAGTAAATTTACAAAATCATACAATATTGTAGTCCTAGTCTAACAGACTAAACTGTTCATTTCTGATAAGCTTTATCATTTTTATGCCGATGCTATTAGTACCTTTTTTTTACTTATTTATGTACTTTTTATTGAAATAATATATCCTATCTGCCAGGCAAAGCAGCCTCACTCAAGTTCCGAAAAGTAACAAAAGTGAAAATGTGTGTGTGTGTGTGTGTGTGTAATTCACTGTCGCGGTCGCCTGCTGGTCAGACAGCCAGCCTTTTCCCTACAGAGCGAGCTCAGAGGTCATAGACCGATCTTCGGGAAGGGCTGAAACCACACCACACACTACATACACACCGGAACAGCGAGGCCACAACCCTTCGAGTTACATCCCGTACCTACTTGCTGTCGTGTGGGTGAACAAGGGCTAGGTAAACATTAAGACCCATTTGCCTCACCGCGCCCGGGACTCGAACCCGGGCCCTCTCGGTTGTGAGCTGAGTGTGCTGACCACTACACTACGCGGTGTGTGTGTGTGTGTGTGTGTGTGTGTGTGTGTGTGTGTGTGTGTGTGTGTGCGCGTGCGTGCGTGCGTGCGTGTGTGTGTGTGTGTGTGTGTGTGTGTAACCTTTTGACTATGAGACTAGTCTATTTCCATATGCCACAAAGAAATCTCACTGAAATAATTCATTGAAGCAGCAATAAAAATCTTATCATATTTATTACTACGTGTTAGAAACAGTTGAGATAAAACCTGGAGAAGAGTAACCAGTCCTATTTTCCAATATTCTTGTACCTATTAGCCCTGGAAAAGTATTGTCCCTGAGTAAGGACTCGCTACCTGTCGTCTGCCCAACAGCACCTCGCTCACTGGCCGACGTGGCAACCTATAATAGGCTCGTGGCAGGGGCTGGAACATGAGGTGGAGGGAGGGGAACAAGATGACCTCGCGGCTCGCAGCAGTGTCGCCACATTCTATTAAAATGACATGTAGAAGTGCCGCCCGGCCAACAGTTTCATCGTGACGGATATGACATCACGTGGATCTTCGGGATTACAAAACAAAGTGTGTATCCTGAAGACCAGTAGAAAAAAAAGTTCTTCGAGGCTCGTGGCTCAACTAAACACGACACCCAGGTGGTGTGTCAGGGCTGACGCAGCTGACTTGAAATGAATAGACTGTACATCTGTACTCCCAGACAGCGAGAAACGCCGCAGCGCTGTGTGACTTATTCCACCATCATCTCCCGTGGTTGCTACGTAAATACCGTAACAGGAAAAAAAAGGACACCACGCCGCTGAATGGAAGGCGGGAAAAGCAGCATTAATGTTAACCTGTTGTTTAACGCAGTGCAAGGAGCCATCCACCTTACATGCCACTTGTGGTCTGGCGTCCTTCATCCCTTAATCTTCTCTTTACTGAAAATTCTCTTTTTCTACATGAAAATACCACAAATAAGCACCACTCAAGTTCACTGAATCGCTACCTCAAATTACTAAATTCTATCGTTTATCGTTTAAGATTTCAATGCGCGCGCGCACGTCTCTCTCTCTCTCTCTCTCTCTCTCTCTCTCTCTCTCTCTCTCTCTCTCTCTCTCTCTCTCTCTTTCTATATATATATATATATATATATATATATATGCTAGATGATGTGTACAGTAAGTGTATTTGATATTTGACAATACTACATGTATACCACCGTATACCTCTACGGCAACGCCCAAGACACTCACGAACATTGTCATCGTCACCATCATCATTATTATCAATATCATCAACAGAAATCCAATGGCGACATGCTATTGTTCATTGTTGCAGAAAAGCTTTCCTATGTACTGTACACCAATTGCGAGAAGTCAATCTATTGTGAGAACTCCATATGACTGGCGGTGTGTGTGTGTGTATGTGTGTGTGTGTGTGTGTGTGTGTGTGTGTGTGTGTGTGTGTGTGTGTGTGTGTGTGTGTGTATTGTGTGTGTGTGTGTGCGTGTGTGTGTGTGTGTGTGTGTGTGTGTGTGTGTGTGTGTGT
>CM035184.1:6089870-6119210 GCA_020233015.1 Callinectes sapidus
ACTCCAGATGGCTACCGGCACATGAATGGCTATGGGTCTCACACCTTCAAGTTGGTAAACAAAGAAGGGAAGCCTGTATACTGCAAGTTCCACTACAAGACTGACCAAGGCATCAAGTAAGATTATTTTTGCACTAAATCTAAACGCCAATATCTACTTTTTGCTGATTAAACCATTCTTCACTGAGTCTCCTCTCCATGCCCTGCTTATCCCCTTACTCTGCACTGATATTGTAGGTGTGATGGTGAGAGAGAGAGAGAGAGAGAGAGAGAGAGAGAGAGAGAGAGAGAGAGAGAGAGAGAAGTACAGTGGTATGAATGGAAAAAATTGAAGCCCTGAGAATAGCTGTATGGAGTCCTTAGTCCCTCAATAGTTCTTTCATTTTGCAGATGCCTTAGTGCAGAAAGGGCAGATTTCTTGGCCGGCTCCGATCCTGACTATGCTATCCGTGACCTGTACAATGCAATTAGTGAAGGCAACTATCCCTCCTACACCATGTATATCCAGGTACTGTTGTCTATGGAACATTTTGGCTCGACACATCCTTCCCAGAGATGCATCATGATAGTTGATTGTCACATTTATTCCTTCAGGTAATGACCTTTGAGCAGGCTGAGAAGTGGGAATTCAACCCATTTGACTTGACCAAGGTCTGGCCCCATGCTGAGTTCCCGCTAATCCCTGTTGGTCGCATCACACTTGATCGCAACCCACAAAACTACTTTGCTGAGGTAAATGCCATAAAGATTTTTGTTTAAATACAAATGGATGGAAGTTTTTTTAAATAACAGAAATTAAGGTAGTTAGACTTGCCAGATATAGCATGAATATTTATTAATTATTCATTATCTTTTTTAATATATCTTTTATTAATTTATATTATTATCATTATTTTTATTACTTTTTATTCTGAGTGCATCAATAGGCATTTTTTGCCCTTTGATATTTTTGCATTACAACAATGCCATGTAGGTATGATGGCACTGGAGCACAGTTCCTACCTTTAATTAACACTCTACAGTAGGTAAGCAGTATTGCTGGTGGTTTTAAAGGTTTAACTTTATAGGGAGCACTTTGATTTTTATTAATTTACCATCAGTTAAAGCCACATCTTACAGCTTTATAATTATCAAAATTGAATGCTCTGTATATTTTTTATAAAGAAAAATAATAAAAACACACATCCTCAGGTGGAGCAGCTGGCCTTCTCCCCTGCCAACCTTGTGCCAGGCATTGAGCCATCTCCTGACAAGATGCTTCAGGGTCGCCTCTTTTCATACAGTGACACCCATCGGCATCGTCTGGGAGCCAACTACCACCAGATCCCTGTGAACTGCCCTTATCGTGCCCGCTCTAAGAACTACCAGAGGGATGGTCCCATGACAGTGAGTGATAACCAGGTAAGTCATGTTGACACTGTGGTTTTAGTGTTTCTCTAATTTATATTTTAGCTATGTTTGCAGGATATTTATTAGATAAAGACATTTTTTAACATATTTGCATTGTTCCTACTTGAATAGAGTGGCAGTGGCAATTTCATTTTGGGAGTGCACTATGTACACCACTCCCTTAGTCTGTAAATAATATGTTTTGATTTTTCATACATTCTCTAGTGGATATCCCAAAATTATGGAATAAAAAAAATATTACATTTCACATGTCAACAGAGGCAAAAGCTACTGAAGCCTTTTTTTATTTTTATTTATTTATTATTTTTTTTTATTGGACTTCACTGCTTTCACCATCCCTTTACTTATACCACTGCTGTGTCAGATAACTCACTTCTGCTACTCGTGTCAGACTTTTGACTGGTAACTTAACTTATTTAGGTACTTGTATTTAATTTTCTTTTCTTACTTTTGATGAATTTTCTTTTTTGCAGACGTGTGCACCCAACTACTTCCCCAACAGCTTCTCTGGCCCTATGGACTGCAAACAGTTTGAGGGACCCAAGGAGAAGATATCAGGGGATGTAATGCGCTACAATAGTGCTGATGAAGATAATTTCACACAAGTGGGCATCTTCTATAGAAATGTAAGTACTGAGTTGTTATTTTTATACTCATATATAAATCTTGATAGGTAAGGCTTAGTGAAGATGAGATAATAAAAATCCACCTTATTACATTAGACATTCTATACATCTAAGAACAAGTGTTATGAAGGGAATGATTGATGCAAAAGGAGTACAAGAGACACATGAAAAGTTTTGGAATGTATGATTGTATAGATGGAAATCAGCATTGGGATTTTCACTAGCCAAAAATCATCATGGCTCTGCCCAGACATTACAGTAAATGAAAGATCAATTTAGAAATGAAGGTCATGATTGATAACCTTCTCCTTTCCCTTGTTCCTTCAACTTAATAAGTTATTAAGCTAAAGAAACAAGAAAAAGATAGAAAGATGAATTCTAAATTGATCTTTCTATCTTTTTCTTGTTTCTTCAACTTAATAACTTATTAAGTTGAAGGAACAAGGAAAAGAAAATGCTTCAGTAGGCTGTGAATTAGGGCTAAGAGAATCAATGGCTAGAAAGGCAAAAGCCATTGAAGGAAATTAAGTCAAGTGAAAGTGAAGTAAGAAGAAAAGTAAACATAGTAGTTAATTTCAGCAAGAGTGCAATAAGTAAGTTCAGTGATTAAGCATGAGTCTATGGCAAATGAAATAGTGACAAGGAAAGGATGGTGATAATTTCCAATGAGTATCTATGAAATGGAAACTGAAGATGAATGTCAAGAAAATAATGTGATGATGTTTGAGAGAACTGGAAGTATGTGATCTAAAGATATCTTAATATACTGGCCAGCTTAGTCAGGTGTGAGGTGGTTCTTGGAGGAGTGGGAACTTTGCTAGGTAAATGTTAAGAGATGGATAGGAAGATAATGGAGAGGGTTGTGAGAGGTAGGCATTTCCAAGGATCATTTGCTGGTTATGAAAGATGGAAATGTTTCTATGAATGTGAAGAGAGGTTTAAGGAGTAGTATTCTCCTACTACATCCTGAGACCTGGGTGTGAGATAGGACAACAATCAAGAATGCATGCTATGGATATGAGTTGTCTGAGAGAGGCATGTAGAATAATTATGTACATGGAAGGTGAGCACAATGAAAGTGTATTTGAGGAATGTGGTATGAGTGCATTGCAAGTAGTGTACTGTGATGGAATGGATGAAAAGAAATCCACTGATATGGAATGACCACAAAAGTAAAATGGAAAACTTATAGTGTGTTAAACAGTATGCAAGTTGAAGATGCTAATTGGAGAAGACCACTACTTGGAAGATAGACAAGATAAAGGAGGGTGTTTGAAACAGATGTTAATAATGGTCAAGTACCTGAACAAGCAAAAGGGGAATGTTCAGATAGGGAGAGGTGAAGGCACTTCTACCATGGAGGTGGCACTGGAGGGAGTGATGTAACAGATCAATAGAATAGTACGAGAGATATTCATGTGTGGGAGGTAAAGTTCAATGTTTCACTATTTGTGCTTCAGGTGCTGAATGAAGAAGAACGGCAACGATTGATGAACAACATTGCTGGTCATCTTGTAAATGCTCAGGAGTTCTTGCAAGAGGGCCATAAAGAACTTCTCTCAAGCCTGCCCCGAGTATGGTGCTGGCATCAGGTCTGCTTTGAATCGCATCAAAGCAGCACAGTCATCAAATTCCTCAGCTATCCATGCAGTGGCAGCCTCCAATGCCAAGTTATGAGCAAGTTTGACTGCTTCACACTCCATTAGTATTAAATATACAGCTGTCAGTTATGAACTGAATATCACACAAAGTATATCCTGATATATTTGTTATAATCAGATTTATAAGAATTGCTTGTTTCTTAGTACATATTTTCAAAAGTTACAATATTAATTTGATAATTCTATAGATAATTCTTATTGAATGGGTAATTCTTATGTTACTGAGGAGCTGTGATTCTTTGGAATCAGAATAACATTTATGATTTATTTTACTAATGCTGTTGACATGAATACCACATACCATTGTAAATAAAGTCAATATAAAGAATTACTATGCTATGTAATAATCATGTGTTTGTAAACTATCTATAGTTCTTTCTGGCTCCTCATTTATTATAATTTTACTGTTTCAATATTGCAAATTTCACCTGTTTTATGTGAGTATGGTCACTTTATAAGTATAGCATTTGTTTGGTGCTCACCCTTGTCAAATGAGATCCTAATGTATTCCAGGAAGACTTCATTATAGCAAGATATAGGCTGTGAAATGAAAAGGTTTGTACAGTTACACTAACCTCTTATTGATCAATATTCTAATGGGTATTCATGCATTATTATTCGGAAATCTTATTAGCCTTCATTTGATGAAATTAATACCATCTTGGGTATCTGTTTTAACTTAATGTTAGGTTGGATTTTTTTTTTTAAAGCTTATACTAATTGAATAGAAAATTATTCAGATATAGTATATAGGTATATTGAAATTACTTGGTATTTTGGAGGATATGTTTATAGATTTTCTTTTTGGTGAAAACAGGCTTCAGCTAGATTAAAAGGGGAGGGAAATATGTAGCATAGTTATTAAATTCAGAATATCTGTATCTGTATAATGCTGAAAATAAATGTTCTAGGGTCAGTCAGCTTTTTGTTTTATCCCATTTGAGATTAATCTGTCATCTGGTGATTGGACAGCAATGAAATATGATAATGAATATTTATTGAAGGCATGAAATAGTAAGAGGGAGGAGCCTAGAACCATCCAAGGAAGAGTTATTAGCAAAGGTTTGAGAAAAGAGCTCAGTTTTAGAGACAGAGGTGACAATGACAGTGGTGCAATCAGGATGAAATAAAGGAGGGAAAGATGAAGTCAAGTAGTTATTGGAAATGTTCTTGGCCAGATTCCAGAATCCCAAGGAAAGTTGGAGTTTCAAAGTTTAACTCTTTCTGGTGCCCTTGGCCAGTTTTCCTCTCGTACATAAAAAAGAAGGACAAATAGGAGGAATAGAAAACGAGCTACTATTAGTTGCCTCAGACCTGTGTTTCAACGAGGAAAAGATGACTTGATGGTGGGGTTCTACAAATTGAAAATTTCAAGACCACAAATGTTGCAGAAATCAATGAAAAGTTTAGTGCAGTGTCAACATATTTGGATTTAATACTGGAAAAATAGCCCAATCTGTGGCATTTATGATCCCTTCCCTAGAAAGGAACTCCAAGGCTAGTGTAGGAGTTGCCATATTAATTTAGAAATTTAAGAAGGGTGTGTGCATTGTTACATGTAATCAATTTGTAACTGTCCCATTGAGTTGTGACACAAAGGGAAACATTCAGCAAGATCACAACTACCCTTCTTGGTAGGTTAACAGCATCCCTTGAACTAATGCTATTAGACCTCGTGGGAGTAAATGATCTTTTTTTCAAGTCTACTGCCACCTCCTCCTCCCCCTTTCCATAAGTTTGGCTATATGTAACTCATCTAACCTCTTCCACTCTCTTTTCCTGAAATGAAAAAAATAAGGTTAAAGTACAATTTTGGTTCTTTTATAAAAAAATTAATAAGTACACAAATGAGTATAATGAAGATTTTTTTTTTTAATTTGGCTGGAAGGGAGGCGAGGGAGGGATAGGAAGGTATCAAGTCCTATACTCATATATGTGTATGATCTCATTAAGTACAATTTAATTTATTTACCATGTTTATCATGCAAAATTGTTCCATCTCACTTGACAAACTTTTCTCTTATGTCAAACACTTCTCTCACACTGTCCATTAATCTCACTCCTCTCTTCCTTTCCCTTCCACCTTTCATATCCAATTCAATCGCCTTCTGCAACAATTGCTCACCTTTCAGTCTTTCTATCTGCTCACACCACCACAAAACTCTGAACAGTTCTCAGTCTGCTAACTCACATTCAGTTGGGAGCTATCTTTCATCTAATCTCATTTCTCAATTAATCCATACATTCAGAATTAAACAAAATACAATAGGTAGTAACTATGATATTTACTGTCACAAAAATGACAAAAGAACTTCTTACATACAATCACAATAATTGTTTTTTTGTTTTGTTTTTGTTTTTTGTCTTTTAAGCACTCACAATATTCTTCACAATAATTTTCATGTGTAATAAAAAAAAGATACTAGTTATACTTTGCCATACTACTAACAATATGAAAAAAATGTTCCTACATATTTGCAAACCTATCAAAGTATCTCCAAAATTCTCCCCTATGACATATTAACCCTGAGGAAGAACAAAAAGCCTGTTTTAGTTGCTAAACTGAGAATTATTCAGTTTTGGCACTGGCTCTCCTCACTGGTTAGCAATATACTATACACCCAATAACAAATTCATATGGTGAGCATATATACAATGTGATGAGATGGAGCAAAGGAATGAAAGTATTAAGTTGAGTGTTTTTACTCCCCAACTTCACACTGGAGGAGTCAATGGATGGTGAAAACTACAATTTAGCAGCATTTCATATTTCTATTCAACTACAAAAATCAACCATCAACTCAGGCATGTACTTGTATGTAGTACTAGTATGTATGTACACCACCACTCATTCACTATTATGAATATTTCTCATAAAAATGCTTTATATTTCCATAACTAACATGGAACGGTAAAAATAGAATGCCAAAGCACTCATACTTTCTTTGTGTCGACAATGGAAATGTCAAAACATACATGTGCACAGAGCACTCTGGGAGGAAGTTATCAAGTGGAGTATTTCCAACTGCTGATGAGCAGACATGTTTGGATGAGTGAATTATCTTTGTCATGAGTTTCACTATGTTGTACTGTACACATCATATCCTTATCAATCATTCATATGCTCTCTTCATATATCTGAATAACTTCTCGTCATTCCTGAATGTCAAAATGCCTTACAAGCTTTGTGGGACAGGGCTGGAATATCAGAGCCACTATCTTCATTCCTTAGTTACATGTACTATGTCACTAGCAAATCACTAACTGAAAAAAAGTCTTAACGATTTTCTGAAGAACTGGAATAAACACAATCACCACTTTTCTTATGTACTTTCACTCAACATGAGATGGCAGTTTTTTTCTTTTTCTTTTTTCTTTTAAAGAAACTTTTAAGTTGCTGCCAAAGACATCCACCTAATGGTTCTTAATGTACAAGTACATGGCTAACATATCAGGAAAAGTTAGCAGGATTTCATCATCATCCAAGATATCATTGCTCATAAGGAAAAAGAAAAAAAAAGAAAAAAACGAGTAAAGAAAATACACTTTACCCATAATGTTTGGATTAATTGTCATACAGCAATTAGCAGTAGACCCAGAACCAGACTCAGGAAAAAAACTTCATGAAAAATATCTGCAAAAAAAAACTGAAAGTACCAACACAAGCAAAAATATAGTAATAAAACAAAACAAATATGTAAATAAAGAAAAGTAAATAAAAGAGACAAAACTCATAAGGAATTTTAAACACTTGTTGAAAGATTAAGAAGCAAATAATGATATTGATGGCATTCAGGCTATTAGCACAGTGCAGTGCAGTTATGCCAAAAGATATATGGTTGTAGAATGTAAGACATTGCTACCTTACATAAAAATGGAAAAAACACAAAAGAACATAAGTAATAATACCAAATTACTTTCCTATCCCTTGTGAAAACAACATACATTTATGAACCATACACACACGCACTAATATACAATTATAGTATATAGACAATGTGCATACATATACAGTATATATCTTACATATACAGTATGTACACATTTTCCAAAAATAACTTATGCATTCATAGAAATCACATACTTATAGAATATAAAATACATATATGATTCATATAATAAGACTGACATAGCTAAGAATGTATGCTGAAGTAAAGAATAAAAATAAATAAATGAAAATGAAGTGATGCATGTTTTCCATCTTTTTTGCTTTACTGTTGGGTATTTCTATGGGTAATTCAACAAGGTGTTCACATGCAAATACTACTAAAGCCTTATCTTCATTTTGAAAAAATAGTCTATAAAATGTTCAGCCATGCCAAAGTATCTTTTAACTTTGATTTAAATTTTCCGTATCATAATAAAAAAAAGAAATTTTGATGACAACTAAAGCAAACAAAACTGATAAAAAGATTAATATGTAAAAAAGAAATGAATGAAAATAAATAAATAACATGGGCATACCAGGGCCAGTTTCAAAATATCTGTAAGTCTCTGAGACAGAGAACCATTGAATATGTACCTCTTCAAGAAGTTTCTTTAAACACACAAAGCTTCCATGGTTTCATGAAACGGTTGAAAAAAGACAGAAGACAAAGCATGAAAGCCTCACTTAGAGAACTTCAACTTTCATGATTCCTCCTTTATATCATAATAAAAAGTTACATGAAATATCATTGAAAACCACATTGTATAACCTAACCTCCACCTTTTCCTACGTGCTGTTTCACCTCTTGCCTGTAGATGCTGCTGATAATATTGGTCTTCTTATCACTGTGGTCATGATTAAAAGCAAATGAAACTTGCACTATGTATATATATATATATATATATATATATATATATATATATATATATATATATATATATATATATATATATATATATATATATATAAATCATACATGTCATTTCTAATGTCATTCACATGGCACACAAATGAGTACGTCTTTACCTTGGGCAACTCATTGTATTTACCGTGTAAAGGGCCTGCACTATATTTGCATAGTTGTCTCCATGCACATATTTGTCCAGTGTTTTTCTATACGTAGTTAATCCACACTCCTTAACTTTATCATTTCTTCTTCTGAGCTTTTCCAGGTATCTAAATTTTCATAGTTTTTAGGCAATTCAAGCATCTCCCAATTTTTCAAAGTACTTATCCAATCACTCCTTACTTAAATTGCATGCCCTTTTTTAAGCTAATCTCCACATACCAAAATTAGGTCTCCCATCTCTCTCTCTCTCTCTCTCTCTCTCTCGTAAGTGTTGATATTTCAATTTCTTTTAGGTTTTCATCACATGTTTGTTTTTATTCAGAGTTATCTTTGTTGCTATTATTATTTCCAGTCTCTTGATATATATTTGATTTTATTTATTATTAAAATCAATGTCATTATTGTTATTTGATTTTTTTCCCTTGAAGTTCAAAAAGTGCACATTCCAGTATTGGTTCAATCAATGAGATGATTATGTAATTCCTTTACTTTTGGTCCAGAAAATTAAGCCAATTTTATGTTCTTCAACACTCCTCACAAATCTCCAAATACCTCCTTAATGTAAATGCGTCTTTCACCTATGGTTCGCTGCTGATCACCCAAGATTCAAATCTGAACCTTCTCATGACATGAGCAGGCTAACCACTATACTATCTGGTCTGAGAGTGTGTGTGTGTATGTGTGTGGTAAGTGTTCAGCATGTGAATGCGTGACTGCAGCTCCTTGTTTCTGCCTAGTTGGAGAGAGAGAGAGAGAGAGAGAGAGAGAGAGAGAGAGAGAGAGAGAGAGAGAGAGAGAGAGAGAGAGAGAGAGAGAGAGAGAGAGAGAGAGAGAGAGAGAGAGAGAGAGAGAGAGAGAGAGAGACTCAACATTTGATTAAGAACAGCAAAACATGTGGTATGATAATAGTACATATACTTATTTTTCAAACCTATATGTGACAGTATAATAATTCCATATTGTAATTGGACAAACTCTGTATTTACCAATTTACACCATAGCAGCATGGTCAATTACTGCAACTCTGAATACTGAAAAAGTAAAACAGGGAGAAAAAAATGTAAGAGATCAACACATTATGGTGATAGGGAAGACACCTGACATACAATTGTATACCATCTCTCCCAACACAAGTAATTAAGCTTATTTCAGCACATTTATCTCAAAAATCATCATAAAATTACTTTTGTTAAAATTTGAAAACAAAGATTGAACTTGTTGGATGAAGTGCTGAACTCTGAAAACAAATTGAACTGAAATATCATACCATTTTATATTTACATTTTGTACTGAGAGAGAGAGAGAGAGAGAGAGAGAGAGAGAGAGAGAGAGAGAGAGAGAGAGAGAGAGAGAGAGAGAGAGAGAGAGAGAGAGAGAAGGGGGGGGATTTTTTTTTTTTATGATTTGAGTGTTCATTATTCTATATATGGTTTATTTCTGTTAATATAAATGTACCATAATTTTTCACTGCATCATTAAGGATATGAGATCATGGTCAGAGAAATGACGTTTTACTAAAAAGCTGTTCATTCAGGTCCCAAAATGTAGGAGGTGGTGGAGGAATATATGGCATTGCCATAATCACTTTCCAGGGCTTTTAAGCCACAGAAAAACAACTCACTATTTGCTTAATTTTCAGTTACTTTCTATTAAATTCACTGCACCAGTTTTCCAGATCATCATGTCTTTCACAAAACAGACACACAGCAAGGTTATACATGGATATGTAATATATATGAGCTGTGGAACTATTGGCCTCCTTATGAAACTAACAGTTACTGTAATTAATATGTAAAATTTATAACTCACAAAACTGAAGACTCAACTGATAAGTGTATGCACCACTTATTTCTTTGATGTCATGCATAAATAATCCATATTCAGTTTCTAGGCATAATAAATCATGTGCTTTACATGAACAATAGAAGCCATAACCATCACCATTAATTCCTTGAATATTTATGAAAACTGAGTGACAAGATATAGAGATGACATATTCAGAAAATCAGAAAATACAAAATGAATTGACCCTTTTGAGTGCACAACCAGCATACATTCTCTGATTGCTAAAGTGATACTTTAGACGGCTAGCCGAGGTGGAGGTCGACGGAACAACATAAGAAAGCCTATAAAAACAGAGAGGATAGCCATCAAATAGATGTCCCAGTCTGGTCCTAGCAATTCCTCCAGGCTCTTCTCCTGAAGTTGAAGCCACTGAAACTTTAAGAAAAAATGTCCATTAGTCTTTAAGTCATGCACTCTAGCATCTAATACACATCCATTACTTATAAATTTGCTAACCTTCTAAAGTTAAAATGCCAAGGTTAATGGAAAGACAAGAAATATCACATAGATTCCACACAGACATGTGAATAGCTCCTTTGCTAAGCCCTTAGGCAGAAACCTTTATACATACTGAGTTAATGAGCAGACATTCTTTTTTCTTACATAAACTGCACAATGTATAATAAAAAACTCTCAAAAAATACATTTTACATGTTATAATAAGAAACCAAATATTATATCAATATTATATGCATTAGTTCAGATGTGATGGTGTAGTTTAGTGAAACTGCAAGGTTTGTCTCTTGGAGCTAGTGGCTGGTGAGCAGTGAGTGAGTCTTCCAGTCACTATCTATCACTATCACTATCTATTTATCTCTTAAATATGCAAGTGATTAGGAGGTCATAAGACAACCATAAAAAGGCTTTCTGCTGCCACATACCACCTACCACCAAATCAACTGCACGCTCATAAAACTCATCTTAGAACCATAAGAAAGGCTGCAAAGAGCATAGTCAAACTGTCTTGGAGCCTAAAGAAAGACTTCAAAAAAGCATAAACAAACTAATAGTAAATGCCTTAAAGAAAATCCACACTTAACAAGCAGACAACAGAAGGAAAGGTACTGAGAGCTGCTTCAGAACATGTCAAAAGGATGTGTGGCAACAAGAGACCTTTTTACAGTCATCCTATGCCCTAATCGCCTGCATATTTCAGAGACAGTGACTTTTCCTCCCTTGCAGCTAGAATACAATCCTTTTCTGCATCTGTGAGTGGTCTCAGACCCATACTGCATGTAAGGATAAGGTTTTCCAGATTGTGACAATTAAGTAAGAAAAACAAGAAGTGTAAAACTGGTTACCAACAAAGCACCAGAGGTGTGGACATTACAGGAGAAGAGCCTACTCTCATTGAGTTGCCAAATACCACCAAAACACAAATTACCCAACTTAAGCAAAACCTCCATGGTATTTTGGGACTACTATTTTGTGCATACTTTGCATCCAAAATGTCTGCCCACATCACTGAGTTTTCAAACTTACATCTTCTAGATACTTGAAGGAGAAAAGAAATGCCAGCTTAGCCAGGGCCAAGGCCACTGGGATCTGGGCATCAACATTTGCCTCAGCTGCCATGTCGTAGAACCGCTTAGCCAAGTGCATATCCTGATGGAAGGAAAGAAAGGAATATCAAAATACAACAATAACGTAAATAATATATCAAAAATAGGCAAACCTGCAATAATCTCTCCTTACTTGCTTCAGTCCCAGGCCTTGTTCATGCATGTAGCCTAAGTTGAACATGGCCTGAGCATTATGCTGCTGCTCTGAAGCAAGTCGGTAGTGGGCTGCAGCTGTCTCATAGTCCACAGAGGTGCCATAGCCGTAATAATGGTAATCTCCCAACTTAACCCGTGCCACAGCATATCCCTGGTAGACATATTTGAAAACTTTAGAAACACAATAACAATAACAATACAGACTGAACCTCCCAAATCCAGTAACTCCTGGACCTGAGGCTTGCTGGACCACAGAATATTCTGGACCACAGATGGTCCTTAAAATACTGCAGAATGCTGTCTTCCAGCAATGTTCTATAAACTGTCATAGTTAATGACATTAGCCATAGCAGGCAAAATGGCACATTTTATACATGTCTATCTGTGGCCGGCTACAAACTCGTGATATTAACCATAAGTGCTACAACAGGGTTCACCCTTTCTTAGTGCCACCTCCACCTGTGACTCTCAGAACTCTTGCCTACTTCATGATAATATGGCTGTATATAAAATAGCACAATTCACGTTTTTTATTACAAATCTAATAATAAATATCAGTAATGATGAGTAAATAATGCTTTACTTTGATGCAATGAAGTATCATTATAAATAACAACCAGGAGTGATATGATCAGTTTTCCCAAACTCAAACAAACCTTATCTTATGCAGCTAGCATGAGCCCGGGCCATTAACCCTAATCTTTTCATATATATCATGTTCCTTTTAAATCCAACAAAATTATGTCAAGAACCAACATGTATTTCATTCTATATATTTTAAATTGACAAATGACAAGTCCCTGTTTAAAGGCTTTGACTTTTGACAATGGGGAAGACCATCCTAGAGGCTGTCTAGCAAATTTAAATTATCCCAGCACACAAACATTAAGCCAGATTACAGGAGTTGCTGAATGATAGAATTCCAGGTTTGGGAGGTTCAAGCTGTAATAATAATAATAATAATAATAATAATAATAATAATAATAATAATAATAATAATAATAACAATAATAGTAACAATGAAAACAAATGAGTAACTAAACTAAACAATAAAAACAAATGAATAAACAGAACTAAGCAACTCCTATGTATCAAATAATACAATAATCTTCTATAGGTAAAAAATGTTCACTATTTAAACAACAAACACCAACTCAATTTCTTTTAAATCAATACCAAATAAATATGGCATATAGTAACATTCCTGTCCATTACTTAATGATATAATTAGTATGGATAATTAGCTATGCATCTAACTCTAAAGCTTGGTATATAGGTTGTGTGTCTACTCTCTGCAGGTCATAGGAGAGAATCAAAAGGGACAAGGGTGGAGAATGGTGGATGCACATCATGAAGAAGAAGAATCATTTACATACATTCAATGGCTTCAATACTACATAGATGACAGTTCAACCTATTTCAAGAAAATGTATGAAGTATGTACATCTCTTGTCATGCTCAACATAAAAATGACAGGGATAAATGATGGCATACACAATTTGTCATTTCACACATCTAGTGTTACAAACAATATCTTAACAACTTCAAGCCATTTTTTTTTTAAATACATTATGGTACTTCACCAAAAGAAAATTACAAAAATTATAAATAATGTACAATTAAAATCAAACCACTGTATTTGTTTTCCTTAGGTTAGGAAACTGACAAAAAACATGTTAAAAACTTGCCTGTGAAGCAGCACGACCCCAGTACATGAGAGCACGAGAGAAACCCTCACCACCTTGCTTAAACAAGTGAGTCTCGTGACGATCAAGAATGAAGGCTGCATTGCTCTGTGCAACTTCATAACCCAGCTCAGCTAGAAGCATGTAAGTGATGAGGGCCTGTGTATGACGGCCTGCCCTGTAAGCTGAGTGGGCTTCCATTAAGCGCTCACCCCATCGACCACGCTCAGCAACATTTTTGAAGAGCTGCAATGGGAAAACAGTGAAATCTACAAGAACTGGTCCACAAATGTGTAGTAAAATCTTATACTACAGCACATTTAAAAAATTTCTCATATTTCATGTTAAAAGTTATAACAAAAAGAAGTTTGAAAAACTCACATATAATCAAGTGATCAAAACGACTCACCTCCACACTAGTATGGCATGAACGCACCATGCCAGTTCCTGATGCTTGCATCTGAGCCAAGTTGTAGAATGCCAATACATGCCCTGACTGGGAAGCCAAGTTGAAGTACTTGATGGCCATTTTATAATCTCGATGCACCCCTAACCCACCTGAAAAGTTATCTTATAATAGTCTCAAACATATCATTTATAAATAGAGTATGCAGCATCTCATATACTTAAGTATTTTTTAACTTGACTAAAATGAACAGATAAATGTGTGTGTTTATGTGTGTGTGTGTGTGTGTGTGTGTGTGTGTGTGTGTGTGTGTGTGTGTGTGTGTGTGTATTGTTTTTGTTTTATGTAACCTCTTCAAGAGTGCAACACACGTAAATCGAGTTACCTGTATATTAGAGGGTGAGGCGCCCCTTACCATTATATACTCCATCAAAGGGCAACAAATGCCTACCAATATACTCGGGATAGAACATTAAAAAATGGATAAATAAATTACAATAATAAAAAAGACAAATTCCTGCAAATGCCCAACTTATCCAATATCCATCTTATTTAGGCCTGACTTAGCTGAGGTTCACTCTACTATTTAACTTTTACCAACATTTTCATTTCAGCTTCTTCCTATAAACACACACAAATTTCTGCTACCCAAGTTGAATTAACAGCAAACAGTAGCTAACTCAAGAGCTCATACTTTCCTCCCCCACCTATGCTTTTACTTTACTCCTTCAGCACCATCACATATACATGTACATGATAGGGGATGCATTACAATATACCGTCACATATATAATTTATGTGAAACTATCTATTGCTTCAAAGGCCATGTAAACACGAGTGGTATAGTGTTTTATACTGTGTTTAGGGTGTAGTACTATGTATTAGGGTTACCCTGAAGCTCCATCCATAATCACTCAAACAATTAGTGACTGAAACATCATGATACATTACTGCATCTCAAGGCCATGGGTGACTGCCATCAATCACCAGACAGTTACCACCTGGCTTATTTATGAGGAGAATTACACCACTTTGTCATCCTTTGCTTAGCCATACTGGATTGCCATTATCACCACCACCATGTCAAGTTCTGAATACCTGCCAGCTGCTTCTTATGGAGAATATAGTGATGACAACTCAGAAAGTGGCAATAGTGAGCTAGATGACAGAGATGAGGCATTATTAGATGTTGTGCAGCCAGTGGAGGAACAAGGTTGGCACCTCATGTCTGACCCCTTCAGTGATGCCAAACCTGACCCCATAGCATAATATCTCATTTTAATTGTCCACAAGAGGCTTTTTGTAATTATTTTGATGAAAAGTGTTTATGGCTGAATACAACATAACATTTACATAAATGTCAAAATATCTACCAAAGAGATGATTATAATGAGGGAGTAAGGAGAACACGGGGACCGACAAGTATGAGTGGTATATCATCCATATTATACACAACATTATCTTATCCCTTGTTCTTTGGATGGTCTTAAATCTTTATTTCAGGATATTCATACAAGTTTCTGATCCAAATACTGTAATAAAAGTTACTCACTGAAATACATGTTGCCCAATTGGAGCTGGCCATCCACCCAGCCCTGCTCTGCTGCTAGGGTGAAATACTTGAGAGCCAGCTTGTGGTCCTGGGGTACCCCTCGACCATGTAAGTACATAAGCCCCAGTCCACTCTGACCCACAGCATTACTCTGTTCTGCTGCCCTCCTAAAATACTTGAGTGCTGTGTCATTGCTCTGCTTCACAACAGAGCTACCTTCAAGATACATCTGAGAAGATACAAAATAAATCAATATATATGATAAAATTTTACTCTTATGTAAACAATACTAATGCACATTAGCACTTTCAAGTTTGTCTTTCTGCCCATCAATTGCGATTACATCACATAATGTATGTATTTGTTCATTCATAGCAAGCTACATTAAAAGAATACATTCATTCTTCCTCACAACTTAAATGCTTCATGAAAGCCACACAAGCTTTGTTTACCTGGAATAATTTGCTTCAATAGAAAGAGAACTAGCTAATAACAAGGATGAGAAAAGAGATTAACACCAGGTGAGAGGAGACAAGTGAATAAATTACAGACAGCATATAGAAAAGAAAGATCAAATCATTGGTGAGTTTTCTGACAACAGTATCAAGGATACATGTGAGCAGTCAGTAAAGGTTGAATAAAGCATTCCTATTGTCTCGTAAGATATCAGACATCCACACAGATATGCAAGGAAATAATTTTAAAATCATACTATATGAGCCAATGGCAGTTTTCTAGCTCTTACATATTACTTTTCTTTGACAAACTTTCTGTAGTGATGATTAGGAATTTTTCCATAACTAAATAGTTTTTGCATATGTAACCGATCCACAACAATATCTTTATTCTAATCATTGTTAGAGCAAAAAACTTTGTACAGTACCATCATATCTAAATTTCATTTTTATTTGTAGTCTGGTCACATGAAGCTATCCAAACTCACCTTTCCAAGAAAAGCCATGGCATTGGCATTGCCAGCCTCAGCAGCCTGCATGAAGTAATTGAGAGCACGCTGGTGGTCTTGCTCTACACCACGACCCCCTTGATAGTGAAGCTGACCCAATCCAACCTAAAAACATAAATGGAACTTCATTCATGGAACACCAATGAATACCTTTTGGCTGTCACCTTACTATTATATGGCGTAGCATTAAATGATCTTTTTTACTCCACCTTGTCCCTCATTACTTATGAGCATATCTAAAATCACTTACTCATTTTCCACTCTCACTATCTACCTCATCCCAGTCTCCCTCTATCTCTTCCACTCTCGCTCTAATTCTAGTATGCTTTCCTTGTCTATTTCTCATCATCTATTTTTATAATGAAGACTAAAACAGATCACAATATCCCTGCTCACAAAGCAGAAAAAATTCCCATCCTGATCACATAAATCCATATTCTCCACTTTACTTCTGAATGTAACACTGCATACACACACTTTATAATTTGCCTCTCTCTCTTAGTTTTGGGGTTGCATCTACTAGGCAACACACCACGTAGCGTAGTGGTTAGCATGCTTGGCTCACACCCAAGAGGGCCCTGGGTTCGAGTCACAGGCATGGCAAGGCAAATGGGCAAGCCTCTTAATGTGTATCTAGCCCCTGTTCACCTGATAGAAAGTAGAAATGGGATGTAACTCAAGGGGTTGTGGCCTCGCTGTCCTGGCGTGTAGTGTGCGATGTGGTCTCAGCCCTACCAGAAGATTGGTCTATGAGCTCTGAGCTCACTCCGTAAGGAAAAGCCTGGCTGGGTGACCAGCAGGCAACCATGGTGAATAACATCCTCAGAAAATAGTAGTGGCCACAAAGTTATCACACAAGAACTTTTTACCTCAATATTAAAGTTGGTTCCTTCTCACTGCCCTACATTTGAGGCATATAATGCAAAGTGCTATTTTCATTCTTTTGAGAAAATCAAATCTAATTCATTTTAAAAAACTATCTGTAACTGCCATTCACAGGTGGGTTTCAGCATCTTTGTGTAAATACAGTGCTGAAATAAAACCCATTGGTCTACATTAAGATTACCATGATAGAAATAGTTGTTCTTCATTTCTAAGAGAAAATGTCATTCTTGAGGCTACATGCTCAGATAATGCAAGGTTCAGGGAATTTTCTTTTTATTTATCATTTATGGGTTGGTTCTGATGTTTTAGTTAATAAACATGACTTTTGTCAAAGAATAATTGAAGATTTGAAAATGGGACTGCATTTTCAGAGATCTCCAGTATACAACAGACCATTTACTGCATACTTTATAGACCACATTATTGTACTATACTGCATATTTAACAGTACACAACACAATAACAGAGCAACCAGTTACAAGGGAGACCTGTACTCTTACATACTGCTTTTTAAACTTGCCGTAGCACTACTGGCCATGATTTCTTTTTTTCATTTGCAACATTTCATGGCTGTTTCCTGGTGGGGTAAAACTTATCAATTAATGGATCATCGTCATCATAAAATTATGCAGGTCTTGAGCTGTATAAAAATATGTAAAAGAGGGAGTAATACTGCTACTACTAATATGCATCAAGGTCTTATGTGAAGCAGAGGCCAAGCTTAATGAAAGCAAGATTCTCCCACAGATCATGCCCTGACTGGCAGACTATATAAGGTCACAGTGACACAAGTAAGGAATGTCTCTTTTAAAAGAACTGCCCTGGTCTACATACCCTACAGTGGCTGAATTTAACAGAAAAGTCATGCAACTTTAGACTCATGAATCACCCACTACAAGGTCAACTGTTCACAATTTGCTCCACTTCATAATTTAGTCAGAATTCAGTTACCAGATGCTGCCCCAAACCCAATACTTTCCAATCTTGTTTGGTTGCCCCCTTTACACTGTACATTTTACATGTTCTCTTGCTGCTCTTATTTGCTCGTATTTTCACTATCCTTCCAAAATACTTACATGTTCTTATACTCTATTTTCTAACCACTTAGCATGAATTTTCACTCTGCAATTGAGGATCCTTCAAATAACACTATCTAACTCTTTATCTTGATCCATCTCAAAGTTACATCTGTTACACAAGAGATCAAATTCATTCAAATCTCCTGCAGCTCCCACTAATTCTTGTTCAATACTATTATTGTTTCCAACAAACTTTTTGATTTTTCTACATTGCATGCAAATTTCTTTCAAACTACAGAAATGCAATCAATGGCAGACCACTCCTGAGCAGTGAGTTGTCCATAATCCATAGTGGCCTTCACATCACAAAATGCAACCAAGTGAACATGAGGCAACTTCTAAATTTGTGTTTGTGGTGTCTAACCATGTTCACAACACACCTCACCAAAAACATGTAATGAACATAACCACTGTGTTTTCTGAATCCACCACATTCTCCCTCTTTGCAATGTGGTGCCTTTGTCTATCATTTCTCTTTCTATCTTATTTTGTAATGAAACTTTTCCTGACTGATATATATGTTTCACTAATTCTTAAAACTCCTTGTGGTATAATAATTACAATTCAGCCCCTAATCACATATTTCTCAAACCTTTCACATATGCATTCACAAGACTCAAGAGATCCTTGGACTGGAGTACCTGAGCCTGGACGTCTCCTTTCTTAGCCAGGAACTGATAGTACTGTATGAGGTCATCATCTAGCAGAGCTGAACTGGAGCCAGGATTGTCCACTTCATCCAGCAGCCTCACTCTCTGCACTACCCAGTTTCCATTCAGTGATACCTCATCTGCCACTGAATGTGAAAAAATTATTTGGTTAATTGCTTTGAGTGGTATTATTTTCATTGTTACATACATACTAGTGTGAGGCAGTTTAGAATCATAACCATCAAGAATTCTTCAATCAATGACTATATCAAATCAAATTTTTGAATATTTTTTTGCCTCCAGTCACACACATAACTTCAATATCACCTGACTTTTTTTCATTGCTAGAAAATTTTTCACTTTATTTAACAAACTCAACATGGTATATTAATTCCAAATGAATATTAGCCATCAAAAGTGTAATACCTACCATCTCTCTAAAACTACAGAAAAAATGACTAGGTAGCTTACAAATGGAGAAGTCAGATAAAGTGAATGAATTGTGTCCCCATCATTGTCATACTCCATTACAACCATTTTCATCAATATCTTTTCCAGCATCTATTTGTGCTCAATGTTTCAAGTAGCAATCCTCTACCTAGCCCAGTCATATGTAGTCACCTGACAGTTATTCTCTCTTGTCCTTCCTCATGTAGTCCTTTCCCCCCTTCTACTCTAGGGAGTATAGTGGGTGGGATAGGGAGTCAGCCTTTTAACAACTCGGAACGAATAAGCATCTTTCTGTATTTTCAATACTATGAGTTTCATGATCCTTGAGTTTAGTGCTACACCTAAAGAAAACAACAAGCACAAAACTAAAGGTATATATGGTAATGAGAATTATTATATATATATATATATATATATATATATATATATATATATATATATATATATATATATATATATATATATATATATATATATATATGTGTGTGTGTGTGTGTGTGTGTGTGTGTGTGTGTATTTACCTAGTTGTATTACACAGGGCTCGAGCTCATAGTGTCCTGTCTCCATATCTCCATATGTGTGTGTGTGTGTGTGTGTATTCAAATAGGAATGTACACAATTTATTGGCTCCTTGACAGGATGAACTCCCTTCGTCACAGATGAATGTTTACTGACAGAGTGGTGTGTGGGAGCTGGTTTCGGTGTCATGTTTTAAAATGGTACACCGATTTTGAGGCTCCTAAATCAAGGGGTGGTCTTATACAACGGGGATAAAACAAACCTATAACCCTAAGGTAAACATTAAGCCCTACTGTAACAAACACACACACACACACTGGGATAGACTGGAGAGGGATCATGAATGGCAAAACAGCACAGGAGAAATATGAAATATTCCTGAGGAAGTATAATGAAGGTGTGGAAAGATGTGTACCTAAATACAAAATAAGGAATAGCAAACACACATGGTATAACAGTACATGTGCAGAAGCGAAGCGAGCCACCATATTGAAAAACAAAGCAGCCATTAAGGTAGCTGGTGTGGTGATGGATGTGCAAAAGGAACTTAGAGCAATCTGCAGCAGCAGAAGAAAAGGAAAAGTCATTATTATAAAAAAAAACATTGAAATTTTTGGTAGGGTTAGAACAAATTACCTGATTTATAGGTATCAATAGTTGAACTTTTTAATACTAGAACAGCCATTTGGAAAAAAATTAAGTTTAAGTATTGAGTCTCCACTGTATATATATATATATATATATATATATATATATATATAGTGGGGCCACTTATAACATGTCTTTTTATAACACAGTTTCCATCTAACATGGTTTCCACTCAGAACAGTGACTTGTTCTTGTGTAGTGGGATTTTATCATAGCATGGCTGTAGTGTTGGCATGGCGAGGGAGCTATTGTGCATAGGTAGATTTAACAAGGCAGTGGAAAGCTGAATCCACAACAGAGTCACATATAGACACTTGATACTAAATAATGTTACTATAATAGTATTCTGTTCTAACTGAAAGATTTGAAAAATTACTTGAGGATTACAACATTTAAAACTATGATCCTTAGTCTCTCAAAACCCAAGACATTGAGTAATTACCAAATACTCCTGTACCTTGTACTTTTACCTTAGCAGTACCTACCTGTGTGAGAAACTTTCCGGTAGTAAGTGAGAGCAGTTTCACAGTTTGAAGCCACGCTGATTCCAGACCAGTATCGATAGGCTAAAGCCATTTGGGCAAGCTGGCTACCCCCTAGAGCCCCAAAGGTGTAGTGAACCAGAGCTTTGGCCTGACTAGAGTTCTTACCAATGCCAGTAGCAAACATGAATCCAAGACCCTGTACAAAAAGAAAAAAGGAACAATTTTTTGGATTTTCTTTGAAAGGCAAGTTTGCATATAATCTTATGTATATTTTTTTCCTACACTGACACTAGATTTTCTTCTTCATACTATGTGGAGGATAAAATATATAGGTAAAAAAAGATAAGTAGGAAATTTAACACTAATAGTTCAAAATAAAGTTACCTACCATTTGTGCATCTGCATGTCCTGCCATGGCTAATTTTTCAAAGATCTCAGATGCCCTGCTGACATTGGGGGAAAGGTGGTTGCCCAAGAGATGAGCCCATGCCACCTTCTGAAGGGCAAGGGGATGACCAAGTTCAGCTGCAGATTGTAATAAAGTGTATGCCTGAGCGCTGTCTTGTTTGGTCTCATTGAGGAGAGTCATGGCTGCTTCATACAAATCCCTTCCTAGGAGTTAAAAAGAAGAAAATCACTCAATATGATGCACTCTCTCAAGAAATGCAGGGCTCCAACCTCTGGAACAGTGTTCAGTGGCACTGCACAGTGAAATACAAGAAAAATACCAATATCATAAATCTATCTGTGAAAGAAAACAACAGAGTGTTGACTACAAAGAGCATCATGTAATGTGGCATTGACAGGTAAGGAACATGGGATAAGACCTAAGTACAGTTGCCAAATGTTGATCATCATTGATACATACGTGTAGTACATATACAATAATAATCAATGTCTAGCAACTCTACTTATCATTCATACAGTACATATGTAGGTAAGTATATACCCCAGATAACCAACATCTGGTAACTCTACTCATCTCCCCTCCCTCCTCCAATGCTACCTTGCACAATGCTTTTTGTACAATCAACATTACTTCTCTTGTTTTCTTTTATGGTTAGTCTACCTGTCATTGTTAATTTTTCATACATTTCAGTTCGTAATATCATTGAACATTGCACCACGGATTGAAGACCCACATGAAATAACAATATTCTTATTATTTCTTTTTTCGTTTTACTACTTCTGAATTAAATCTGCTTTTCATTTTTTGTTTGTCCTTATAAAAGCATTATTCACTGAAATCATGACAAAACCATCAATATAAAAGCATGTATTTTGAGATAACAAAGTAAAGTAGAGAAGGGTGTGGAAGTCAGCTTCTTAAAGAACCAGAACAAATAAACATTATTTCAGTGTTCTCAATAGCACAACTTTTGCAATAGTACTTGAGTTCAGCGCTCTTCCTTACGAACCAAGTGGTAAGAGCAAAACTCATGAAGGGGGTGCATTCATTGCATACAAATATATATATATGAATGATGAAATGAGACCTTAGATTTTAGTAATGTAAAGAAATATAATTAGACAAAATAAAAGTGATGATAATATCACCTTTATGAAATACATAACCAATAATACTCCAAATCAGTATAGAATATATTACATGAGATATGGATAGATAAATGCTACTAAAGAGAATACTTGCAGCACTATACAAAAACACTGAGACAAACTACCTAGACTTCCAGGAAGAGATGAGCATTGTGTAGGATGTGATGACTGATGAGTAAAGTTTGCTAACTCACCTTGTATTTCACCAGGGGAAGGCAATGACTTGGCCTGACCTTCTCCAGTAAGTGTCTCCTCTTTGTTCTCCCACTTGCTATCCACATCAGCAGCACTCACCGCTGACTGGCTCTCTGTTTCCACTACAATGATGTGACCTGTGTTGCTGCTCTGGCTCTCCTCTGTGTTGTCTCCATCACCAAGGTTCTCCAGTGAGGCTCTGTCACTCTCTTCTGTGCTATACTGACTTTCTTCTGCTGTGGCTTCCACACTGTTTCCTTGACTACCACTTTCCTCAACAATATCTGCAATATTCTGGCTGTCCTCTACATCTGTGACATCTATGGTGCTGTGGTCACTTTTACTGTTCTCATACTCAGCTTCTCTCTCTTCTTTATCTGTGGGTCTTCCTTCAGGAGCACTTTCTAAGTTGTTTGTTGGGTCTCTATTTGTGTTGTCACTTTCTGTGTCCTTCAGTCAGGAAACATTTATCATTATTATTATTATTATTATTATTATTATTATTATTATTATTATTATTATTATTATCATTATTACCATCATTATATATATATATATATATATATATATATATATATATATATATATATATATATATATATATATATATATAAACACATATTACATAAAGACAAAAAAAAAGTTTCATTTCACATACATTTACAATAACATAATTGTACTGCATGAAAAAAAATGTAAAATACAGGCATGATACACAATGCAAATTATCAAGCATACACAATGTGTAAAAGAATGTAGAAAAATAAAGTGAAATTGGTAGTTTATGCAAAATAATTTTTCTGCTTTTTTGAGTTTCCATTATCCTCGATATGGAAGAATGGGTAATCAAGAGACCACTGCACTATCAAGCAAACCAAGCAACTTCTAACAGCTGCTCTCAGATTAAATATAGAATACCTACACAAAAGTTTATGCACATACTCTGCATTTAAAATAATGTAATGCATCACGGGCTGCTATAGAATGAGAAAAGAAATACCACAGCTTCACCTCATGTTTTTTTCCTTCTTTTTTCCTAGTGGCCATCATAAGCAGGCATGACTCCTTATTCTCAAATAGCAGGTAATGTACATGCTCCTCTAGTCTATCTTTAGGAAAATGGTGGTCTTGCAGGCACTGACAGGTATGGAAAATGGGAGGAGAAGGAAATTTTGGCTTACCATGGTGAAACAGAGGGTGACACACAAAGAGAGAGTCCCCACCCATATCAGGCTTTGAAGGATTTTCATTTTCATTCCAATCTGAAAGAATATAAGAAAAATATCAGATCATACTGTATCAATAAGCTAAAAAAAAACAAATAAATAAATTAGTATACATATTCTGAAATAGATGTGACATGGAAATATTGTGAAATTACTTTACAGGTTAGCTCTGAAAGTGTAAGGTTAGATATAGTTTATGGATGAGGATGATAGGAGGAATTAGGCTGAAGTGTCCACACAGAGACTGCCACAAATAGGTCTAACGGCCTCTTAAGGCTTCCCTCATTTTCTTGTGTTCTTATATCAATTTCTGGCTGGACACACATGGTAGTATGAGCTTCCACTAGGTTCCAAGAGTATACATTGCATCTGGTGCCTGATGAAAATATAGTTCAACATATATAATATGCAAAAGAATTAATTTTATCCTAGGAATCTTTAGTATGCCAATGATAGAAGAGATGATCAAACTCTTGACTTCTTGTCTCCTCTAAGATCATCCCACAGTGAGGTGTCCAAAGCAGAAAAGCTTCCATCTTTTGTTGTCCTGTATTAGATTGAAGGGGGGACAACACCTTCACAAATAAACACACCACCTTCACCCTTTCCATCAACCATGCACTAGTGCATCACCTACCATTTATGAGTTAAAGGATAAGAGTCTTGAAACCTCCCTTTTGAAAGAGTTCAGGTCATAAAAAGGAGGAAATATAAAAAAAGGATAAATGATTGAATAATTATTAACACTTGCATTAGAGAGGTGGAGAGACCCAGAAAATTTCTTAAAAGAAAAAAAAATGGATGTTATTTTCACCATGGTAAAGCTGAACAAATTTTCTTTCTTGTTATATATAACTTGTTCCCACAAACAAATCAAAGTACTACAAAAAAGCAACTAAATAACTCTCTGTTTACCAATAATGAAACAAAACACATACACGGCATTCATATGTGGTCAGAAAATAGCCACTATTTTATAAATACTTAGCCTGTCATCCAAACTTTGATGATCCAAATACTTTCTTAATATTCATTGTTTTTCTTTTCACCAACATGTAAAGGCATTATACTAATGAATAGATCAATCTCACGAGTAAAAGTTCCAAATTACCTCACTTTCCTCAATCTCTTCTTTCCTCTTAACCATAAGCTGGCCCAATCTGTACTGTGTGTGTGTGTGTATGTAATTCACTGTTGCAGTCGCCTGCTGGTCACCCAGCCAGCCTTTCCTTAAGGAGCGACCTCAGAGCTCATAGACCTTCATAGATCTTCGGATAGGGCTGAAACCACACTACACACCGGGACAGCGAGGCCACAACCACTCGAGTTACATCCAGTACCTACTTGCTGCCAGGTGAACAGGGGCTAGATACACATTAAGAGGCTTGCCCATTTGCCTCACTGCTCCCGGGACTCAAACCCAGGCCCTCTCGGTTGTGAGCCGAGTGTGCTAACCACTACACTACGCAGTGTGTGTGTGTGGGGGTGTGTGTGTGGGGGAGTGTGTGTGGGGGAGTGTGTGTGGGGGTGTGTATATGTTGGCATCAAGGAATTGTGAATGTATTAAGTTGTCACATAAACTACCCCAACAGCATGTATTTTATTCATCATCATATCAGTGATGCAAATTAATTGTTATATCAATATATACTTAAATAGGCTTTGTGTGTGACAATTTTGTTCTGAATGCAGTACCACTAATTCAAATGGCCAGTGTAGTTTAAAATCAGTCAACATATATTCCTCCAAGAGGGTATAAAAGGCAGCAGGGAAGCTGCCATGTTAGTTTTATTCTCATTATGGCATAGAATAGGTGAGTGAAATGCAATATCGATTTTTTCCTGTGCTACAATGAGAAACCCAGGAATCTGTACATCTTACTTTTAAGAGTACCTTGAAATCATTCTTGTTGGTGTCATGTGCTGGTGTAATATTACATTAGTGTCTATAACAGTGGAAACACGGTGTCCTACCAGCAGGCGTTCAGTGTCCCGAGTGCCACACACCTTGTAAACTCAGTCTGACAGCCACATCTGGTATTGTGGCTGCTAGAGCAATGCATAGTAGAATCACCATGGGGTGGATTTGATGCATCAGTAACTTTTTTGTGATCGCTCCTGCTGTCCCCGTGGAAGATACTAAATATAAGGACAGTCAAATAGAGGATGACCCACAGCAAGGACCTTCATCCTCTCACTAAGCTATTGTGAGTTAGGAATTTATACTGGCAAACAAAGATAAGAGGTTAGGCTAAATTAGATAAGATTTTGAGGAATTACCTTAGAATTAGGGAAATTCACCCGCCCAAAAGCCTCGATTCCCCAAAGGTCGCCAAGGTAGTTGGAGGGATTGGGGGGTGATAACAGAGAAAGAGAATATTGGCTTAAAGTATGAATTTACCCTAGATCCAAAGTAATAATTCTAGTGTGACAAGTATAAAAGATAACTTGACGATATGAGGTTAATTATACCTGCTTGCCTTAACTAACAGGAAATGTTGCGTAAACATGACAGACTGATATGTGACAATGCGAGATAGATGAAATCATGAGAACTCAGAGCTAAGGACACGTCAGAGGTTTATGATGACACTGATCACAAATATAGTGCAGGTCATGGAGAGGTCAACTAATATCACATAGGTCTTATTCGCTTTGTTTAAGGCAGATATTTCTCCCATTACCTGTTGAGGACGAAAGATCACAAATACCGAAGTGGTGAGAGGACTCCACCACTACAGATCACATCATTCCAGGCGGACGAGGAGCGGCAGCCACGTAGTGTTGCCCGCTAACTACTATAGCAAGGATCACTCAGTCACTGTGCAGTGTGCACCGTCAAATCCACGTATTATCAATATCAGCAAGTCACTCAAAATATCATACATTTCTATAACAGATTACTTTGAAATTATCAATTGAGGCATTACCAATCAATTGCAACTACGCAGAATATCAGACACCATATTTTGAAACATTTCCCTGGCTGGATCTTGAAAATCATCTCTATCTTATGTAATATATATATATATATATATATATATATATATATATATATATATATATATATATATATATATATATATGTGTGTGTGTGTGTGTGTGTGTGTGTTTACCTAGTTGTATTATGCAGGTGCGAGCGGGGCTCATACTGTCTTGTCTCCATATCTCCATATATCCAACATTTCCTTGAACTTGTGTATATTGGATGCTGTAAAAACCTCTTCTTTCAATCCATTCCAGTTTTCCACACTTCTATGTGGAAAACTGTACTTTTTTGTGTCCTTTAGACACCGACTCTTTCTGATTTTCCTTGAGTGTCCTCTCATCTCTCTAGTTTCTTCTCCCATCACCAGGTTTTGCTTGTCCAGCTTTTCAATACCATTTACTATCTTATACAGAGTTATTAGATCACCTGTGTGTGTGTTATATAGTAGCACTAAGTTTAATCTGGATTAGTTCTGGCATGGTCTGGTTGTTGATTAATTGATTGATTAATACATTTATTGTTAGATTAAAAAAAAAAAAAATACAACAGAGAAGGAAGGTGGACCTTACCACCCACCCCTTGGGCAAAGACTGATTGTAGTGAGTTATCATTAAAGCTGATTGTGAACCAAGGATTATAATATCCTTGTTGTGAACTCACTTAATGTTTCCCTTCGCGTAGATGCCGTGGAATGGCATGTGAGAAGCTGCGACTGGTACCATGTGGATTGTGTGGGACTGAAGGCGGTAGGAGATAGAGTCCTTAGGAATAGAAACCTGCTGTTCCTGTGTGATGGCTGCTTCGAGAGGATGAGAGATGTGTGGAAGTCACTCACGGGGAGGAATGAGGTGGGCACCGTGGTTGAGGATGCCAGTGAGGAAGAAGAGGGCCAAGGCAGATAGGCGGAAGATCCTAGGCCAGTGGTTCTCAAACTTTTACAGGCTAATGCCCCCTTAGCTAACAGGAGGATTCCTAGCGCCCCCCTCACACACACAGGCGAACACAAACTTACTATATATATATATATATATATATATATATATATATATATATATATATATATATATATATATATTGTTACGTTCACCACCGTTTCTTCTTCGTCTCACCCTCTCTCTGCCCCCAGCAGCACGTCTCAGGCCACAGGGTTCACACAGGCCTCCCAGGTGCACAAGCAGGGCAACAGGGAATAGGGGGGTTGCGTAACTTCCACACGGTTCAGATGGGCAAGTGTAGCGAAGTGTACCTATAGCAGCTCAAAATGGGGGACAAAGCAAACACACAGAGTCCACTTTGGCTAGTTTACTCAGCAAGCACTACGGGTAACACGGGGGACCGCGACACGCCTCACACAATGACAAAGGCGCGCTCAGCAAGACGACACAGCAAGGCGGCAGCTCGGGCCTCCTCACACCTCACACCTCATTCACGGCCTCCCAGCAGGCTTCCACAATGTCAACTAGGCACACACAGTCCAGGCGCACACACTGCCAAAGCACAGGTACTATTACATGGCAGTCAGAATATATCTGTCCAGGAACAAGGGGAAGCGAGGCAGCTCTTCCCTCTGTCCTCCTCACTGGGCCCCAACTCTCTTCTCTCTGCTCTCTCCCCTCACTGCCTGTCGCCGGGCGGCGGCAGAAACTATTTGCTGAATCGTCAAAAGCCCCCTTCTCCCTTGTGTCGCTCCTCCGGCCTCTCTCTCTCCTCCCCGTCCCAGACCCGTCGCTTCTTTGTCTACTCTCACGCCCACCACGCACATACATACACACATACCCACGACCACGGCCCCCCC